>CM074290.1:17704186-18021686 GCA_037194245.1 Opsariichthys bidens | reverse complement strand
AAAAACATTAAAATAACTTTAAAATAAAATATTAAACTTATTTTAGCTGAGGCAAGTTTTCATTTTAGTTTAGTTTAATTTGACATAAAATACATACAGATGTGTGTGACGTTTTATTTGGTTCTTAATTTTACTGTAAATTTAAAATAATGCATCCAAAATCGAATACTTCCCCACTATATAGTATGCGAAAACAGTACACTAAAAGAGTTGTATGACTTAATACATAGTATTCGAAGTACCCAGATGACCTACTACTTTCCTCTTCGATGGACACTTTACTATCCCATGAGGCCACGGGAGGGGACTTATGAATGGTAGTGAAGCGACACAACTGACGCTAGTAGGTCACGTGACCGTAAGAACATGGAAGATGTGGTACGTCTGAATTTCATTCGTACTACCCAGAACATACTTTTTTTGTTCTATACTTCAAATGTAGTACCTACTCAGACAGTACCCTACTTTTACTGGACTCGAATGACTTGTGGTCGCTTTATAGCCACAGATGTCAGTATGAAGATCCCTGAAGGGTTCCATTATTATTAACAAAGCGGTCTGCATCACAGGTGAAGGGCTCATTGCTTTGATGATGCATTGTGGTTTGGCATGTTACTTCATCCATTTGCAGTCCAGATGGGGTGTGAGTTGGACCTGCGGGGATCTGATCTAGTGCTCTCAGTAATTATGTGCCCAGCATGAGACAGCACTATATGGAAGCCCATCGCTGCCACATAAGAAAAACAAATCATGCTCTGGCAAGTCATAAATATGACTTAACAAGTCAAAATTATGACTGACTAAGTCATTATTATGAGATGAGAAGTCGGAATTCAGATTTTAAAAGTCAAAATTGTGACCTACTAAGTCATTAATATAAGATAAAAAGTCGGAAATTGACAAAGTCATCATAAGAGAAAAAGTTGAAATTATGACGCCAATTTCGACTTTTTATCTCAATGACTTAAATCATAATTTCGGCTTAGTAAGTCATAATTATGACTGTCATAATTGAAACTTTGTCATAATTATGACTGACTAAGTCATTATTATGAGATGAGAAGTCGAAATTCAGATTTTAAAAGTCAAAATTGTGACCGACTAAGTCATTAATATGAGATAAAAAGTCGGAAATTGACAAAATCATCATAAGAGAAAATTCGACTTTTTATCTCAATGACTTAAATCATAATTTCGGCTTAGTAAATCATAATTATGACTGTCATAATTATGACTTTTTTAGTATGTCATAGTTTCCAGTTCTTAAGTCATCGTTTTAACTTTAGGTCACAATTTCGATTTTTTTTTTTAAATTATTAGTCTTGTTATATCATAATTATGATGTTCCGGAGCAAGATTTGTTTTTTCTTATGTGGTGGAAATGGGCTTCCGTATCACTACTATATTACACACACATTTGTTTTTGTATCACGATGCAGACTTTACATTGACTTCTATTGTTTGACACTGAGCCAGTTATATTTTCTATAGCTTAACCCCTTATTTTGTCCCATTATTGCACTCTTAAAAAAAAAAAAAAACAAAGGTTCCAAAAAGGGACAAAGGCCATTTTACTCAAGTTAGGCTACTTAAAAGAACCATTTTAAAAATCTATCTAAAGAACCTTTTGTCCATTTGAAAGGTTCTGTGAATATTGAAAGTTCTTCGAGGAAACATAAAGAACCTTTATTTTCATGCTGGCTCCAACCCTTCCCAACTTTTGGGGACATTTTCAGCTCTTCTGCCACCAAAAGTGTAGGTAGGTCAGAAAGACACATGTATTAATACAGAACACACACTTTAAGATGTCTCCGCTCACATAATCTGAGACAGACAGTTACGTGACTCTCAGGGGGTGCGAGACTCCCAAATAATCCCCCTCCCACTGCTGTCTGTTCCAGAACAAAATGAGGTCAAATCTCTGTCTATACGCCCCATCCTTTCGCTACATCTCTCTGACAACAAAGCAATTTCCGTGAGAGAGGATTCTCAAAGTTAAGACTGTGTTTCTCGGGAATCGATCGTTCAGATTATTCCACATCCTTTCTTTTTAAGACTAACAAACTTAATATTGCAGCTTGTGATTTGCCTACATTGACTGAGTTTCTGGGAATTACACGACTGTGATGCCTAAAAAATGCAGAATAGCTAGTAATGTGACATTTTTACATCTGATTGTAACTAGTGATCCATCTAGAGTCATTTTTGGGTTATACTCTATGCAGTAAAAAAAAAAAAAAAATCCCCATAATTGTTGAAACTGCCTTTCTGCTGAGCTTTGCGGCCTGAAACCATCAGGTTTCGATTTCTCACAGTTTGATGACACCATCATTTTTCTCAGTGAGATGACATTGTTAAGGTCAGTGAAATAAAATATAAGGGTTTTGCTTCCCGTTTTTATGGACGAGGTTCTAGATTTGATCGTGTAGGATGGCTTTTGTTGAACGTGAGTGGAAGGATCGCGAGATCTGTTCGGGTTACAGGGTGGAATTAAAACCGCACCTCTTCAAAACATCTGAAGACGCGATTAAGACGATATGGAGACATTTAGATTCATCTGAAGGGAAATTAGAGTAGATGGACAAACTCGTGCTGAGGAAATTGATGCTCACATTAGTAGCTAATTTGTCCTGATGGATGCGAAGTGAGCTAATGTAAATCTACATAAGCGTGTCTGTGCGTGTATCATCTGAAATCAGAGTCCAGAGAAGTTTTCCGAAAAACAGCGCTTCCCATTACCAGCATTTAAGTGCTTGCTGTGCTCAACAGTGGTAGATTTTTTTTTTCTTCTCAGAAGTGTTGTTTACACATTAATTTTCACTATAGCCATTTCAGAAAATTCTTCAGTAAACAAATTTAAAGCCCTGAACTAGCTCTGAGGTGAAATGTTGCAATGTTGGATCTTAAGCAAATGAGAAGGTTGCAAGTTTACTTGATTATAAGGGACGTTTATTAGTTGTTTTCACACCATTAAACGCCGCAGATAATGTAACTGTATCTTAAAACTGTAACCTTTAAAAACTGCACTGATTGGTCTTCATGATTGCGATTGAAGTCCTTTAGTTACTGTTGCTCTGTTGTGTCTGACTCCACACATCATGTTCTCACTCGGTGAAAAATACATGGTGTTGTCAGTGTCCTCTTGGCCCGCATGGACAGACAAGACAGAGCAGGTTAGAAAAGTCTCAAATTCTGTCATTTTTAAAGAAAATTAATCTATATATACCATTTTGTGGCTCTTTAATGTCTCTGTTCAAGCGGCTCGTGAAGCGATCATCTCTTCATACTAGTTCGTTTATAGCATCTAATAAACATGAATGAACATCAGAAGGAATGTTGTTTCAAGCACGGAAAGATGTGAGTGCACATAATTTTTCAAGTTCACAGACTTATTAATCTACCTGACTGCTTTGTCAGACAAATGGCGGATTCGGCAGATCACCTGTCAATCAAACACCCGGCAAAGGGTAAAATTCAGTGTCAGTAACTTTAAAAGATAAGAGGAGGAGTTAGAAAAAAACATGGCTAATATATATAATTTTAAAATATACATGTAAACTAGTTTTAAACAACTGGCTAAAAACTAAATGAAAAACGGATATTAGAAATGACAAATTTGATACGCAAAAATGTTAAATACACATTTGTTTATTAATAAACAGTATACGTTTATAATGCGTTTTATATTACAAGTTTTATGCATTACAATTACACACACACATATAAATTATTTATAAATACATTATTCTAAATCTAAATTTTTTAAACTCTAAATATTTTTAATTGTATACTATAATAAAATTATAAAACAAAATCATTTATATATATATATATTTATATACAATATATAATTAAAATAATTATTTACGTTTTAACAAATATAATATGAGTGCCATTTAAAAAAATCTGCCCACATTGAAAATATTTTGAAAAAATTGAAACAGAATTTGTATGGAAAGAAATCACTTTTTCATCGATATAGGCAAGATTGGAGAGCGTTGCAAGCCAAAATTCAAACTGGCTGTTCTTCGAGGCTAATTTTCCCTTTTCACTTATCTCTGTTGAGCTGTGCCCGTCTGTTATTCGGTCCTATAGTTATCGAATGACGGTTGTTTATGTGTTCCTGGGCCTCTAGGTGGCTTTAGGGGCTTAACAGGCTGTTGTGGAGCTCAGCAGGTCAGTGACTCACCTTGCATTTCCTGCCGTCCACCGTCTCCTCGTCGAACTCTTCTCCGATGCGGAAGTTGATTTCAGTGGTGCGTACAGTGGTGGAAGTCTTGATGTAGAACTGCTCCCCGTCCTGTCGGATCTCCACATGCGGTTTGGCTGCAGCAGCACCGGCCACTTTCCGGAGCATAGCGTTCACACCTGGGTTGAACAGTTTTAAATATATGAACTAAAGACTAAAAGGTGATTCAATTATCTAAATGAAATGGCCAACATGCACAAAACACAAAAAAGACACTATATTTTGATGTAATGTGTAGTCTAACACACTGTCTTTCCCATCACCAGTGAAGTGGAGTATGTAAAATAGGCAAATTGTAAAGTTGGAAGGAACGAGAACGCTTTGGTTTGTTTTTCAAACCAAAACCTTCTGTTGTTTTAGCCTTGATTCTAATTTAACGTAATTCTAGGTTTACTGTTCTCTTAAATTATAATGTCCTTCGAAGAGTTTGTGTCAGTTCTCTGCCATGCAAAACTCCACAAATGCTGGAGGATCCCTCAGGATGAATCTGAGGAATTCTGTGAGTGTTTGAAAAGTTTTTGGACCATAGCATGTTTTTTTTTTTTTGTTGGTTTTTTTTTTGACAGAAAGACGTGAGTGAGTTCATATTTTCTACTTCTGAAAATGGTGTTTCTCATTCTGGGTGTTGCTCAGCTCATCTCAGAGGGATTCAGCCTTTGGGGTTTAAAACCAGCAACATCTGTGAGAATTTATCACATCAACAGCAGTTTGCATCCAAAAAACACTGTTATGCAGCTTTATGCAAAATCACATCCATGCACGATCTCATACAATTGTGTGACGGCTCAATAAAGCCAATTTTAAACCTGCGGATTGGGTAACAAAAAATTAAGATGAGCTGTTTTTAATACCTCATAGACTGCATTTGCTCTCCTAGGGGACAAAAAGGAGACTTTTTTTCAATAAAAACACATATTTGTCTCCTCTCATGCATTTTTCATTTTTAAAAAAAAAAAAAAATTGTTATTATTATTTGTGGCTGTTATTTGAGACAGTGTTTTATTGCAAACTAAAACCATTAAAATGGTTTTTGTTAAAATAAAATACAATATGAATATTTTGTCATTTCTTATTATTATATAAATATATCAAAAATAATTATAAACTTCTAAAAAATATATATTACCTTGGAAACTAACTGAAATTAGGACATTTAAATTTTTCTCCATACTTTTTCAGTATGTGAATCTTTTTGTTTATTTTTGACTATTTTTTTGGATATTGTTTTATTGCAAACTAAAACCTGTATTTATATGTATATATACAAAACTTGGAAACTAACTGAAATTAAATTAAAATAAGTTAAAATATTACAATTTTTAAAGTCAAACAATTAAAACAAATCTAAATCGAAATATTAAAAAAACTCAAATGGAAAAAAAGCAAAGAATAAATAAATAAAAGCTATTTCAAAATATCAATAAATAATTATAATGGTATACAAAAAATATTGAAATTGTTACACAGCTTTGAGACAAAGTTGATCCTTCAATGATCACCATTAAACGTCCCGAGCTTTGAAAAAGGAATACAATTCTTCCCGTTGCTCAGCTGGTAGAAAAGGGCTCGCAACACCACCACGATGGGTTTGAGCACGCATATAGATATAACACATTCCTTAAAGCATCTGCCAAATGCATAAATGTCAAATCTATCTGTGTTTTTCTTTCCAAACTGTTCTGAGACCTTCCTGTCTTACAGTGAAACAAATCCCTGAAGTGAATGAACCAAACACAAAGCCCTCAGTTAACTTTAACGACCATGTGACCCACTTTAACCACATCGCCCATTGTGATAAATGTGAATAATCGGCCCTCTCGCGTTCTAGCGTGTGATAACATCTCTCGAGATGTTCTAACGTGAACGCCTGGAGCCAACATGATGCTCAGCTAAACGGATGAAATGTAATATTACCAAGAGCTTTCAGAAGTTCATCGAAATTCTCACTGCTCTTCATTTTCCAGGTGCCGGCGAAGTTGGGAGGCATTTTGAGCTTCGGATTGTCCTGCTCTGTCTTCTCCTCTGGTCCCTCGCTGCACTTGTTCTCCTTTTCTACTCTCTTTGTGATCGTCCGTTGCCTTTCTGTCTTATGTTCTCACTCACCCTGTCCCTCCCCTCTCGGCTCAGCCGTCTCTCTCTCCGTCTATCTCCCGCCCACTGGCAGCACTGCCGTCTCACCGTTCAGACTGCAGCATCAAGCAACCTGTTCCAGCATCATCCACTAATGTTTCCCTCTCATCCCTCAGCAGTAAATCACTCTGTGTTGTGGGTGTGCCCGTGGTTTCGGTACGGGATGCATCACTGTATTCCCATCCTAATGTGTCCAGTGATCCGTGACGCACTCAAGCTGTGATTTTTAGCACTTGTGTTGGTGTGGGAGCGTCTCAGCGCAGGTGACGGGTTTCCTAGCTGGAAACACTTGGGAAAATCGCAAGGTTGTCCGACTGCAGTGCAACTTCAGATTTGTATCGAGCCAGTTTTTTTTTTTATTATTGAGCCAGTTGATATTATGCCAAAGCTTGACTTCGCTGCAAAAACCATATGCTTTGTGAGTATTTTTGTCTTCTTTTCCAATTAAAATACCTTAAAACAAGTAAAATGTCCTTGAGAAGAAATATTGAGCTGATGTCTCTTTATTAAGTGGTATTATTAACTTAAATATAGGGTATTTTGTCTTAGTGCACATGTATATTTTCTTTTCTTTTTTTCTTTTTTGGAGCGCATGAAAAACGAGTGGGGACGAATGCTGAACTTCTCCAATCATTTAGTCCACTTAAACTGCGACCTTTTCTACTGTCCAACCAAGTCCCCACCTGACATTAATTTCTGTTTTGATGGTCCGTTTTGCTCGAATGTACATCACAATATAGAAGAAAAGATCTGTCACTGCTTCCTTTCCATATGCAACACGCAATCCATTGCAGTTACAATCTTTGTTTTGTTTGACGTATTTAGAAATTATATTTATATATATATATATATATATATATATATATATATATTCTCAGTAGCCTATATATTTATCAATTTTACATGGAAATTCTGAATTATGAGCACAAAATCTTCACACATTTTTGTTAATTTATTGTGAAAATGTCATGTTTTGTATGGGAAATTTAGTAGCAAATGATTATATTTATATATTGTATATGTACAAATATATCACAGACACACACATATATATATATACACACACACACACACACATATATATATATATATATACACACACACACACACATGCACACACACATATATATATATATACATATACACACACACACACACACACACACATATATATATATTTAAATTCAGTAACCTATTTATCAAATTTACATGGAAGGAAATTCTGATCACAAAATCTTCACACATTTTTGCTCATTTGTTTACAGAAACTATAATAAAAAATGTTTAAATAAATGTTTTATTTGAGAAATTTGGTTGTAAATAATTAGTTGCATATATATATATATATATATATATATATAGTAGTGTTTTTTGTTTGTTTGTTTTTTTTGGACACAAAATATTAATTTGAGTTGAAACTGTTTTATTATGCGAGAAAAACAAGAACATGGAGTGTTAGGAGAGACAAACTAAAATGTTTATTGGTTGAGGTCAAGCATCCCTAATATTAATAGAAATTATGCTGGGATTTTGATGACCTCTAAAGCTGAACTACAACATGTCAGTATGTAAGGGCTTTATTTCGTGATTGAATGACCTGCTAACTTCACCTTATCTCATGTAGCATATTACACAGCTACTCAACAAATTTAAAAAGAAAGTTTGAGTTTAAAAATTGAGTTGCATATTAAGCCTCTGCTAAGAAAAATATATTCTGCAACAAAAAAATCTATTGCAATGTACAAAACAATTACTCTCGCAAGGAGCAACACCAAACTTGCACTCCAGTCATTATGCAAAAACATTTGGCCGCAGAATGCTGTGACTGACCAATCAGAATCAGAAAGCAACTTAAAATCGGACGCCAAGCATCTCATTATGCAGTCCTTCGTGATGACAAAATACTTTCTGTACAAGGTCTTAATTAGGCTTGGATCAAGCTTTTGTGCTTTGTCCAGCATGAAGGTCTTTGTATTGCAATTCTACAGTTTCCTGCCCTCAAAAGTGCTTGAAAGAAAACACAGTTCCCACATATAAACACTCGAGTGGCCGTGAAAAGGCTGCCTTGCTCACTTCTCCCTCTGGTGACGTTTCTTTCAGTGTATTAAGCCATGAGAAACCAGGAGCAGTCATTTTTCAGAAGCGGTCTGAGAACCTTCGAGAGCTTGCACTGACGCCACATGCTGAGCTTTTCTTCTCAAAGATGGACACAAACGAACTCCACAACCTCTTAAACGCTAACTGGTTTCCAGAAGTCACATTAAATGGTTTCTCAGTACAATGCACCTTGAGACAAACCGTTTCTTCGCCTGGTTTCATTTTGAGAAATAGAACGAGCTGTTCTGATGAGGAAAATGCTCTGGTTTGAGCAAACAAAAACATGATCAAATCAAGCAATTACAGCTAAAAACTCATGGTGAATGTAGTTGAGTGTTCACTGATTCAGAGCAAAAAAAATGAGCTAAAAGCAATTAAACGTGGAGAGGAAAAGATGGAAGATGCACACAGACCCATTAACCACCATACAAATGGAAAACAGATGATTGAGTTGGAGGATTTAATGGAGCTCTAAAGTAAATGAATTTTATTTGAACTAAAATGTTTTGTGGTTGAGGTCAAGTATGCCTAATATTTTAGAAATTATGCTGGGGTTTGATGCCCTCCAACTGTACAACACAGCTACTCAACAAATTTGGATATGAAATACTGATTTAAATTCAAATAATTGTATAAATTACTTACTAAGATAAATAGTCCGTTAAAATGTACAATCTGCCCTGCAACAAGATGAACACTACGGGAATATTATTACAGTAATATTAATCCTCTGATGTCATTTTCACATTCAGCCTACAAACAACTAGTAACTGAGACACTAGATGGCAGGAGAAAGATAAAAGTAGTGCCGGTAACAATCAGGACAAGCGGACTGATACATCAACTCGATGTCACGAGAAAACAAAACTTCGTATAAATTTCGTACGACATGATTTGTGTGAAAACGTATGATTTTTATGACATATGATCCACCCCTTACCCCGTGGCTAAAGCTAACTGGGGTGTGCGCAGATCATACCAAATTGAACGAATGAGATTGTACGAATTCATAGAAATTAGCGGCGCCAGATGCATTTCTATGAAATGAGAGATCGCAAGTCCTTGATACGTGAGACATGTCTCAGTCAGGACGACCGGACTGATATTACAACCCAATTACATGATTTCGTGTGAATTCGTACTGTGATTTTGTACAGAAACACATTTTTTTTTTTATAAATGTAACGATAAAGATCCATCGCAAATCCCACAGATAAAGCTAACCGTGATGTATCACAACTGTAAAAGAGAACAAAACTATTTTATTACGAGATGGCGATTTCATAAGAATTCGTACAAAGTGATTTCTATGGAAATGTATAATTTAAAAAAATAAAACATAACCTGTGGACATGAAAAATACCCCGCGACAACATTGTTAAAGTAACCCAATTCAATTGGTAAACCTTGGTCTTGGCAACGCTGCCGATTGTGCCGCACAAGTCCTGAAAAGTGAAGCCAAAGCACTTCAATCGCCCCCTGGTGGCCGGCTGCAATATAGGACATAAGCCCCGCCCACTCCATGTAATCAAATGAGACATGAACCAAAGTAAAAAAAATCCACTCTTACACTCCAAATCATTTTTTTTTCTCCAAAGATAGGTTTTTGGTTGGTGTTTGGTTTTTATTAATTATTTGATGTTATAAAAATGGGGTATAACGACATGATTGACAGCTATGCATGCGATTGAGTCTGTGGGATTATGGGCGGGACCTTGATGCCTCCTCAGCATCACACCTGCGCAGACTCAGTGTCCAAACAATGTAAAGTAACGACCGTTACTGGGATGTTTTGGCGTAGTTGGCCTACAGTGAAAGGAAGTGGACGTGCGCCGTCCTTTTTTTCTTCTTCCATGAGCAATGTGATTCAAGAGACGTGAAAGTGCGTGCTTCAGTCAGGATGAACGGACTGGTATACCAACCCAATCGTATGATAAAACGAAACTATTACAACATGATTTTTTTTTTAAAGTACCAGCCCTTATCCTATGGCTAAAGCTAAGTGTTTGTGGGGCGTAAGCAGATCAAATGAAAATGCCCATCATTTGCTTTTTTATGAAAACAAAAGTCCGCAATGAGATGTGAGAGACATGAAAGTAGTGCCGGCTTCAGTCAGGACGACCGAACTGATGTACCAAACCGATCTTATGAAAAAACAAAAATATTCTACAATTTAGTATACATTTTATACAATGTCATTTGTATGAAAATCTACGAATATTATTAAACATGAGCATGAAGATCCACAGCTAAAGCGAATACGAATTACCCCAAATCACCAAAATAGTTACGCATTGCCATGAGAGTGTGTTGCGTATACAACATTCCCATGGTCAACGTGAATATCTGAACACTGCAACTGACCAATCAGAATCAGGTATTTTTGGGTAGTCGTGGCCTAGTGGTGAGGGAGTCGGGCTTGTAATCTGAAGGTTGCCGGTTCGATTCCCACGCCGGCAGGAATTGAAAGTGGGGATTGTGAATGAACACTCTCTCCACCTTCAATACCATGACTAAAGTGCCCTTGAGCAAGACACCTAACCCCTAAATGCTCCCCTTGTAAGTCGCTTTGGATAAAAGCGTCTGCTAAATGATGAAAAAAATGTTTTTTGGGATGTGGTAGGCTAGAGATTGTGGAGATATCTTGGACCACTATGTATGCACCAAGGTATGTGAATATGGTAATCAAACAGTAACATGATATAGTAGCTCTTTCGTAGTTCTTGTCACGCTGGAATGTGACGATATACAATCAACCTCAAACCCATTCAAATCAGTCATATTTCCAAACATCACGGGTCTTATGGAAAGTCATTTTTGTTTCAAGTGCTGCTGTCTTGTATAAGCACTTCAGAGCCATAAAATAGACCATATTTCATTCATCTTATCCATAAAGCAGCACATTCTTCCTCTCTCTCTCTCTCTCTCTCACTTGCGCAGTCAGATCTAGGTCAGTCGATGCTGAATTCCCTCTGTGAGGCACATCGCACCTCAAAGGGCATCAGCTGAGAAATTCTCAGTGCTCAAGACATAAAAGGGCTAAACTTCCACACAGCATATGGACTTCCTTCTGTCTAACTCTCAGACACAGAGGAGACGTCTTTGATTTGACTTCTCTGTAATCAGATGTTGCAGTAAGGAGGGAGAAGTCTGTTTAAATGTCTTCTGCAATTCTTTTGTGACTCACTGTTAGTGCCTCAAGACAGCCGCAGCAGAAGGAATTGCTTTTTGAGTTGACATAAAAATAGAACAAATATGCATATTAAAATATCCTGTTGCGCAATAAAAAAGGTCAATCAAAGTTTTACTTCAGTTTATGGTTTTATATTCATATTTAAATTTTTATATATATATACACAGGGTTGAGGAGTAACAAAATACAAGTAACTTAGTTACGTATTTAAAACACAAAATTTGAGTAACTATTTTATCACAGTTACATTTTAAATGGCTGGTAATCAGATTACAGTTACATCTGAACAGTATTTTAGATTACCAAAGTGATTACTTTGAATTTTAATGTAATTTAAACAGCAATTGGTGATTCTCTGACTTTGACTGTCTGAAAAAGCGGAGTTACGTTTCAACAACATTTTAATACTTTTACGAGGGATCATAAAAATGTTATTTTTATTTAGTACTGTCCTGAACAAGACAAAATGACTGAATTTATATAAAAAAATTGCCCAACTGTCAACTTAACTGTCCTGTCATTACTGGATGATCCACGACTGTTTTCATGTTTTGTGATAGTTGTTTGTGAGTCATTTTATAATTCACTGGTCACTGCAACTTTTTCTCACAATTTGTCTTTTTTCCCTTACAATTGTTAGTTTTAAAGTCAGAATTAGGAGATAAACTTGCAATACTGACTTTTTTTCTTGCAATTGTGAATTTATCCCATAATTATGACTTCTCAATATTGTTCTCAATATTGCGAGTTTATATCTCATAATTCTGACTTTATAACTCACAATTGCAACTTTATATCACACAATTCTGAGGGAAAAGGTCAGAATTGTGAGATAAAAACTTGCAATTACCTTTTTTGTGTTTGTTCCTCACTTATTAGTATTCCAAAGTATTCTAAAGTATTTAGATTAAGTTACTAAACTTGAGTAATGTAACGAAATACTTTACAAATTACTTTTTAAAGCATGTATTTTGTAATCTGTAGTGAAATACATTTTAAAAGTAACCCACCAGCCCTATATATATATATATATATATATATATATATATTATATATATATATATATACTGTATATATATATATATATATATATATATATATATATATATATATTATTTATCATAATTTGTTTTTATTTTAATATTGGTATTATTATTTTATTGCAATCACTGCTCCCTGTTTTTACATTGATGCTTTGATAATATTGTATATATTTATTATAGTTTGCATTATTTATTTATTTATTTATTTATTTGCTTATAAATAACATACAAATTATTTATTATTACTTTATTTTGTTTCATTTTACATATTGGTATTATTCATTTATTACTGGCCTCTGTCATTTGTACTGATATTAATTTTCTATTTATTTATTATATATTAATCATTTATTAATTTATAATTTGTTTTTATTTTAAACTTTGGTACTGTTTTATTACTATCATTTCTACTTTTTGCATTTATGCTTTGATAATATTTGACATTTATTATAGCATTTGTTTATTCATTGATTTGTTTATAAATAATAGATACCTTTATTATGTATTAATAAATATTGCTAATAAATAAATAATAAATATTTATTACTGGGATGTTAGTTGTACGGATACTTTGATAATATTCATAATATTTTAGTATTAGTTTTATTGTAACATTAGCGTTGATAACGTTGAAAGACAGTGGGCGGAGTTTGGCGTCTGTTCCCACAGTGCTTTGCGCGCAGGTGTCATGGCGGCTCTCTAGTCAGTATCAGTGCGGGTGTTTATTATTGTTAATAAAGCGTTTTAACAAACCTTAAAGATTGTCTGACTTCGTCGCGAAAGCACTAAAACCTCTTTAGGACACTTCGAAGACTTACAGAAGCAGTTTATTTAGTCATAAGCTAAGATACGCTAGCATCAGTCTAATGAAGTGAGTTTGTAAACTGATAGAACAGTTCAGAAACGCTCTTTTCCATCACAAACAGGCTTTGAAAAGAAGACTATGAGCACACAGGTGAGTTAAGCGCCAATATTTACAGACATATGCCTGTTTTGTGTCTTATTTATCATATGATACTCGGAATAATGATTGTATGTCAAGTCACCTTTACTTCTATAGCGCTTTTTACAATGAAAATTGTGGCAAAGCAGCTTTACATTAATAATTGATTGTAGAAAAAATGATTGTATGTGATATAAATGTGTGAATTGTTCTGTTTTTAGTACAGTATACTATTCAAGCAGGAGCATGGTGAGTACACGCACACACTTTTCTGAGTTACAGCTTTAAAATCTAGTGAGCTGTCTACCTAGGCATCATCTGTGTTCTTGCCCGTGCAGCTCACGAAGACGCCATCTGGACGGCGGCATGGGGTCGCAGCGAGAAGGACGGGTCAGAAACCATTGTGACCGGCTCTTTGGACGACCTGGTAAAAGTGTGGAAATGGTAAATCAGTGAAGAATTTGCAACTGAAGTGTCATCTTTTTGTGTTTGTTTCTGAACATACTGCACTTTTTTCGCAGGTCGGATGAGAAGCTGGAGCTGCAGTGGACGCTGGAGGGTCACCAGCTGGGCGTGGTGTCGGTGGACATCAGTCAAAACGGAGCAATCGCCGCCTCCAGCTCTCTTGACGCTCACATTCGGCTCTGGGACCTGGAGACTGGTAAACAGATCAAGTCAATGGACGCAGGCCCAGGTGAGCTTTTCGACACGTCGACAACACGAACCGAACTCTTCCAGGCCTCAGGGTTGTTCTTGGACAGCCAATGAAGACCATAAACTGGCATTATGCAAACTATGAGAGTGGAATTTCTGACGACTCGTTTCGGCAGTTCAGAATCGATGCTTTCTTTAAGGAGACAATAAATCCATTTATCTGCACTTTGAGCTTTAAAACTTTGCTGACATTTTACATTCACAAACAGCTATATTGACCAGTCCCACCAGAAAAACGCGGATTGTTTTTGTGATTGTAGCGGGCACACATTCTTGATTATGCAGCACCTTTTCTTAAAAAATGCGATGGAATATGCAGGATGTTTTTGCGATTTTATGTGATGAAATTGCGGGAACTTGCAAAAACTGCGGTTTGATGGAAAAGAGGAAAAAAAGGTGATTCACTAGACTAGTACCTTCATGTAAAGAGTCATTTATGATTACTTCAAGCATACTAAATCACAGAATATTGAAGTTCTCATTCTGTTTTATTTCAGACCTTCATTAACACATGAATCAAACTTACAAAACATTGAGTCAAACAAGTTCTGTAGCTTTACAAAAGGAATATTCAACAACTTCTGTAAAAATAAATTAATAAAAAAATAAAATGTGTGCTTCCTGTTTAACAGAGGTAGCTATACAAAACAGACATCTTCTGTTAAAGGAAGTGCTTCCAATGCACAAAGTACAATCTCTTACTGCAACGTAAATTATTTGACATACTACTAATATACAGTCGTGGCCAAAAGTTTTGAGAATTCCATAAATATTAGTTTTCACAAAGTTTGCTGCTAAACTGCTTTTAGATCTTTG
Source organism: Opsariichthys bidens (assembly GCA_037194245.1). Lineage (NCBI taxonomy): Eukaryota > Metazoa > Chordata > Actinopteri > Cypriniformes > Xenocyprididae > Opsariichthys > Opsariichthys bidens. The sequence continues at coordinate 18,006,501 of CM074290.1, read as the reverse complement.
TTTCAGTTGTTTCTGTGATGTACTGAAATATAATTACAAGCACTTCATACGTTTCAATGGCTTTTATCGACAATTACATGACATTTATGCAAAGAGTCAGTATTTGCAGTGTTGGCCGTTCTTTTTCAGGACCTCTGCAATTCGACTGGGCATGCTCTCAATCAACTTCTGGGCCAAATCCTGACTGATAGCAACCCATTCTTTCATAATCACTTCTTGGAGTTTGTCAGAATTAGTGGGTTTTTGTTTGTCCACCCGCCTCTTGAGGATTGACCACAAGTTCTCGATGGGATTAAGATCTGGGGAGTTTCCAGGCCATGGACCCAAAATTTCAACGTTCTGGTCCCCGAGCCACTTAGTTATCACTTTTGCCTTATGGCACGGTGCTCCATCATGCTGGAAAATGCATTGTTCTTCACCAAACTGTTGTTGGATTGTTGGAAGAAGTTGCTGTGGAGGGTGTTTTGGTACCATTCTTTATTCATGGCTGTGTTTTTGGGCAGAATTGTGAGTGAACCCACTCCCTTGGATCAGAAGCAACCCCACACATGAATGGTCTCAGGATGCTTGACTGTTGGCATGACACAGGACTGATGGTAGCGCTCACCTTTTCTTGTCCTGACAAGCCTTTTTCCAGATGCCCCAAACCATCGGAAAGGGGCTTCATCGGAGAATATGACTTTGCCCCAGTCCTCAGCAGTCCATTCACGATACTTTCTGCAGAAGATCAATCTGTCCCTGATGTTTTTTTTGGAGAGAAGTGGCTTCTTTGCTGCCTTTCTTGATACCAGGCCATCTTCCAAAATTCTTCACCTCACTGTGCGTGCAGATGCGCTCACACCTGCCTGCTGCCATTCCTGAGCAAGCTCTGCACTGGTGGCACTCCGATCCCGCAGCTGAATCCTCTTTAGAAGACCATCCTGGCACTTGCTGGACTTTCTTGGACGCCCTGAAGCCTTCTTTACAAGAATTGAACCTCTTTCCTTGAAGTTGCTGATGATCCTATAAATTGTTGATTTAGTTGCAATCTTAGTAGCCACAATATCCTTGCCTGTGAAGCCATTTTTATGCAACGCAATGATGGTTGCACGCCTTTCTTTGCAGGTCACCATGGTTAACAATGGAAGAACAATGATTTCAAGCATCACCCTCCTTTTAACATGTCAAGTCTGCCATTCCAACCCAATCAGCCTGACATAATGATCTCGAGCCTTGTGCTCGTCAACATTCTCACCTGAGTTAACAAGACGATTACGGAAATGATCTCAGCAGGTCCTTTAATGACAGCAATGAAATGCAGTGGAAAGGTTTTTTTTGGTAAAGGACTATGCAATTCATCTGATCACTCTTCATAACATTCTGGAGTATATGCAAATTGCTATTATAAAAACTTAAGCAGCAACTTTTCCAATTTCCAATATTTATGTAACTCTCAAAACTTTTGGCCACAACTGTAAAGCGTCGTCTGTGATCCAACACGCAGTTGCACGGAGTGCAAAATAATTTGCCACCACTGTCATGTCATGTTATAGCTGTGCTGTGAATTCTGCTATTCTTTTATGTTCAGAAATATATCGTTCTCAGTGTGAACGGGTCTTAAAATGGCCACTTAAGAGAAACTAACAATGTATTAACTTGAACGGTAACACAGTTGACAGTGCCGTAGTTACACATTACAACATGTACTTACTATACTTAATAACAGTCAATTATGCATAATTGCAAGTAACAAACCCTAAACCAAACCCTAACTGTAACTCTATAGTAAGTACATGTAGTTAATTAATAGTACTCAGTACTTATTTGAGTAATTACAATGTAACTGTGGCACTGTAAAATGAAGTGTAACCACTTTAACTAAATTTAAAATAAAATTTAAATATTAGCAAAAAATATAGTTTCTGGATGATATTAAATGACTAACTCTAACCGTCTGCAGTTGACGCCTGGGCGGTCGCCTTTTCTCCTGACTCCAAATATATCGCCACTGGCAGCCATCTTGGGAAGGTCAACATATTCGGCGTGGAAAGTGGGAAAAAGGAGCACTCACTGGACACCAGAGGGAAATTCATTCTGAGCATCGCCTATGTAAGTGTCTTTGAGTGTCTGGAATAATTCTGCCTGGGTAACGATAATCTGAGAGCATTTAAAGTCAGTGGCACTGATGTTTTATTTCTGCGAAACAAAAAAAAAGTATTCATGTAAAAATATTCAGTTGGGCCAGAATTATTTGCTCAAGTATAGTTTTGAGCTATATATTATTATTATTATTATTATTATTATTACAATTTTAAAAACCAGTTTTCTATTTGAATATATTTTCAAATCTGTTTTATTCCTGTGATCAAACCTGAATTTTCAGCATCATTACTCCAGTCTTCAGTGTCACATGATCCTTCAGACGTCATTCTGATATGCTGATTTGATGCTCAAGAACATTTCTGATTATTAATGATTCATATTATTTAGTGTTCTTTAATGGATAGAAAGTTTAAAAAAAAAAATTTATTTAAATATTAAAAAAAAAAAAAAAAAAAATTTTTAAATAAATAATTTATTTAGTTTATTTAGTTCATTTTTAATGTTTTTACTGTCACTTTTGATTAATTTGATGCATGCTTGCTAAATAAAATATTAAAAATTTTACAAATTTGTGAACGGTAGTATATGCATAACATTTTCATTTTGAAAGCATGATGTATAAAAAGACCTTAGACATTTATTTAGAAAGTTTAATTTTCTGTTTTGTTGAATTTTTACATTAAGTTTCCACACTTACTGAAAATCTAGACATATATTAAAATAATATTTCCAGGACTGGAAAATTGATTTAATTCAAATTAAAAAAAGTCTAAAAACATTACTGAACATGCTTTTGTTATGCTCAGCTCTAAAATATTTTATTCTCAAGAAACAGTTTCTTAAGTGTAATTGCTATTATTTAAAAAAATAAAATCACAATCTATGAGGGAATTAAAGAAAAAAAACATGGAAATTTATGTGGGAAACATAAACAAGTATATCAGTGTAACAGTTGGTGGTCTGTTCCAAACAGATCTGATTTCACTAATTACACAGTCCAAATTCACATTACACATTAGAAAATGCTGATTTTTTTTTTTTTTAAACAATGTATAGTTTTTCCAGGCTCTAATATATCTCTTTTTCTCTTTCTCTCTCTCTCTAGAGTCCAGATGGAAAGCACTTAGCCACTGGTGCAATAGACGGAATCATTAATATCTTTGATATTGCGACTGGGAAACTCCTGCACACGCTGGAAGGTGAAAATCGTGTCCCACATGATTCAAGCTGTCTTTAGTTTCCTCTATTAAATCAGTGTCTGTTCTGTAGACGTTCTGTCCGTTCGTCTGCTAGATGCATTTAGGGTGATTATGGGTTACGTGAATGTGGTGGAAAAACCTGTTTGCGTCTCTGGCCGTCCCTCAAGGGTCGTAAAGTTCGGCTCCCGTCACTGCGCGACTCCGTTTTTCCTCTTTGTCTTCCTGCATCGCTCCGTCATTCACTCATCCCTTTCATTCTGTCCAAAAAGTACAGCTGGAAATAATGTTGAATGTTAGATGTGCTTCAGTTTTTACAGTATTACACTAATAGTCAGCAGTTTGGAATAATCAAGATATTTTAATGTTTTGAAAGAAGTCGCTTCTGCTCACTAAGGCTGCATTTATTTAATCAAAAATACGGTAAAAAAATATGAAAATATTATTACAATTCAAAAAAAATATTTAATGCTTTAAAATCTCTTTTATTTATGTGATCAAATATGAATTTTCAGCATCATTACTCCTGTCTTTAGCATCACATGATCCAGAAATAATGATGCTGGAAATTCAGCTTTGATCACAGGAGTGATTTCTTTTTCAAATATATTCAAATAGAAAACAGTTCTTTTAAATTAAGAACATTGCATTGTTTTTACTGTATTTTCGATCAAATAAATGCAGCCGTGGTGAGCAGAAGAGATTCACTTCCAGTAGTGTGTGTTGTACTGCTTTATCACTGATTATACTACACGATTTACATACAGAAGTCTTAAAGGTACAGTAATCAAAAAGTGGGATGTGCTCTCTTTTGTCCAGGTCATGCGATGCCTATCAGGTCTCTGACCTTTTCTCCAGACTCTCAGCTGCTGGTAACCGCGTCGGACGATGGCTACATCAAGATTTATGACGTGTATGTTTGGGTACATGCTGATTTATGTGTGTTTTTCACCTCCAAGCATATTTGAATCTCACGTTCTTGATGTTTGCGGGTGTCTTACAGACAGCACGCTAACCTGGCCGGGACGCTCAGCGGTCACGGATCCTGGGTGCTGAACGTGGCCTTTTCACCCGACGACACACACTTTGTGTCCAGGTTAGCTGATGCACTTCAAGTGAATGGACACCAGGAATCAAAATGTAGTCTTAACTCTTATTTGTTGCTTGTTTAGTTCGTCCGATAAGAGTGTGAAGGTGTGGGACACGAGCAGCAGATCATGCATCAACACGTTCTTTGATCACCAAGACCAGGTGACGTTACATTCATTTACACCAGTGGTTCCCAAAGTGGAGATGATTTCTATTTTTTTTTGTGGAAAAAATATATAGGCCCTATATATTTTTGTTGCAATTAATTTAATTCAATACTTATTAAATGGTGTTTGCAGAAAAGTCCGATATAAAAAATATATAATGTATATTTTTTAATTAAATTTGGAATTTGTCCCAGACATTATACGAGATTACGTCAGCGTCAATCACAATCAAGTTACGTACATCACGCGCTGTTGCAGCAGCGCATTTATCATGGGGGTCGCGAGCCAAAAAGTTTGGGAACCCCTGATTTACACAACCGTTCCAACGCTTGGGTTCGGTACGATTTTTTTTTTTTTTAAAGAAATAAGTACTTTTATTCAGCATGTTAAACAGCAAAACTGTTTTCAACACTATAAATGTTTCTTGAGCAGCAAATCATCATATTAGAAGGATGTCTTAAAGATCATGTGACTGAAGTTTAAAAAAAAAAAAAATCATCTTACCGACCCCAAACTTTTGCATGGTAATGTTGCTGTCTATAATAAAACTGACTTCAAATCGGGTTGTCGAAAGGATACACAGATGACGAGACCATCTCAAACGGGAGTCAAGTGGCCATTTATGGGATGTTTGTTAGCATGTCAGTGTGTTTTTGTTTCTTAAGCGCGTGAAGTATGCACGTTCATGTTCAAATGTGTGTGTGCAGGTTTGGAGTGTGAAATACAACCCCACGGGCTCAAAAATCGTCTCTGCGGGTGACGACAGAGCCATTCACATTTACGACTGTCCAAAGTGAAGCTCTGATAGCCACACCCACTCAAGACCACAGCGCACAGGCAAATTCTTTTTTATTTCATGGTCAACATCCGTATTTTGTTGGTACAAATAAATGTTTTTTTTTTTCTAAAAACTTGACCTGTTCAGGATTCTCATTCATTTTGACAGATGACATTCTAGTAGGAAGCATGAGATTTATATTCATTTTAGAGTGTAATTGCCTAATTTTTTATGAATTTAAAATCAAAATGTTAAAATTTCCTGATATTTCCAGCTTTTTTTTTTTTTTTTTACATTACTTTAGTGCAAACATGAGGCTGTTCTGATCACTTCACGCCCTCTACAGTCCGTCAAATGTTACTGCACCACCATTATTGGTGTTTATTATTATATGTTTGGACTGTTTTTTTTTTTTTTTTACTGTATTGTAAAAGCCAAAAATAAGCAGGGCTGGGTGGGTTACTTTTAAAATGTATTTCACTACAGATTACAAAATACATGCTTTAAAAAGTCATTTGTAAAGTATTTTGTTACATTACTCAAGTTTAGTAACTTAATCTAAATACTTTAGAATAAGTGTGGAACAAACACAAAAAAGGTCATTGCAAGTTTTTATCTCACAATTCTGAATTTTTCCCTCAGAATTGTGTGATATAAAGTTGCAATTGCGAGTTATAAAGTCAGAATTATGAGATATAAACTGACAATATTGAGAAAAGTCAGAATATGATAAAATCACAATATTGAGAAAAGTCAGAATTATGAGAAGTTTATATCTCCCAATTCTGACTTAATAACTTGCAATTGTGAGTTTAAATCTCACAATTCTGAGAAAAAGAAGTCAGAATTGGGAAATGCAAACTCACAATTATGAGGGAAAAAAGACAAATTGTGAGAAAAAGTTGCAGTGACGAGTGAATTATAAAATGACTCACAAACAACTATCACAAAACATGAAAACAGTCGTGGATCATCAGGTCATGACAGGACAGTCAAGTTGACAGTTGGGCAATTTTTTTATATAAATTCAGTCATTTTGTCTTGTTCAGGACAGTACTAAATAAAAATAACAACATTTTTATGATCCCTCTTAAAAGTATTAAAATGTTGATGAAACTTTACTCCGCTTTTTCAGACGGTCAGAGTCAGAGAATCACCAATTGCTGTTTAAATGACATTAAAATCACAAAGTAATTCACAAGTAATCTAAAATACTTTTCAGATGTAACTGTAATCTGATTACCAGCCATTTAAAATGTAACTGTAATGAAATACAGTTACTCAAATTTTGTATTTTAAATACGTAACTAAGTTACTTGTATTTCGTTACTCCCCAAACCTGAAAATAAGTTTATATAAAGATCCAGAGCAGAACTTGACTATTGAACCATTTAGAGTGTTTGTGAGCTACACTAGCAAAAACAAATCTCAAACGCTTCCGTACTTGTGCGGTTCATTTAATTCACACCTGATTGTGACAAGATTAGAAACAATCTTACAGACAAAAACTATTTTAAACACATGAAGCACATTTATAAAACATTTCAACTGTAAAAGCTTTGGCCCCAAAACACTTTTTCTGAAAGTTAAAAACAGATGAAATATGACAGTTCATTTTCATTCAGTATTCACTTTTCTCACAAGGCTTTTCAGACACTTTAACCCTGGGTCCACAATTTAATTTACATGATTTTACCAGTTGTTTTTCCATCGATCGATAAGGAATTTAACAATTTTATAGTGGCTGCACACAAAGAGCAGTTTCAAGCCAAGAGGCTATTTAATACATAATTAGTAAATTTGTATTTATTATAAACTGCCTTTCCAGGCATAAATTTCACAGTTAATTGCCCTATTAATTTTAATATGCACTGATATTTCCATAACTATGAATGTTACAGCAACACGTTTAGTCAATTCTTGTCTCATTAAGTATTCACAAGCTTTGTATAGTCACAGAAACTTTCACACATAATTCAAGCTTCTGATAGAAACGGTTAAAAACATAAAACCGTGACAATAAATATGCAAACCAAGCGATAAAATGGAGAATATTATCTATTTCAGAACAGAGTGAGAGTAAATGTACTTATCCAAACAATCTTTATAACCTTAGCAAATAAGAACATTTAGGGTTTTTTTATACTTAACGCATTTTTCCATTTCCACTGCGCTTTTCCGTCGGCATTCTAAAAACGCGTCTCTAGATCTTTGTCACGTGATTTTAGGAATGAAAATGGAAATTGTACTGTGTGAGAGATCTCAACCTAAATAGTCAGTTATAGCAAAGTCCTTTTCAAGGAAATATGCAGTCCTAAGCGCTAAGCTCGGGATTCTATGGGAACCGGAGCATCTAACTTGGCTGCAGTGATGCAATAACTTGACCAATCAGCGATTGGCTGTTTTTCTTAGAAGGCGGAGCGTATTCCGCCATATTGCGTGTTGCGGTTTCTCCCATTTATAACTAATAGGAGTGAACCGTCTTAGTCCACCGTGCCAAGTCCACATTTTTCCTGCAGAATTGGGCTACTTTCACACTGTTAACGCAGGTTGAAGTGACCCGGAATGCGAATTTTACCAGGTGAATCCCACCAAAAACTAGGATTTTTTCCCCCTTGAAACACGATCGGGCTAGTTGTAAGTAGCAATTGGGCAGGTTTTGTTGCGAAAACATGGCAACCCTGGTCTTAGTCTTTGGTTAGTCAATTAAAAATGTCCTAGAGTTTCAAGTGTGAAAAGCCCATACATGCGTCCGAAAACTTAGGCAGCTGACTTCCACTGCATTATTGAGCAATGACTTTTTGTAGGCAGTTTGCGCACAAAGGTACCTCACGAAACGGATTTCGGACAGACTGAGGCAGAGTAACGGTTTAATGATCTACAGCAAAATAGGACAAGCTTTGGTGATAACCAAGGAAATGTTTAATTACTGCAATAGTAATGTCTCGCTAGAAATGAAATCAAAAGTGAAAAACATTGGTCAAAAACCTACACTGACCACCAACAGATACCATCTTTTATTTTTTTTATTTTTTTAGCTCAAGTGTCACAGAAAGGAAAGCAAAGGATTGTGAGACATCAAAGGCAGTGAAGGACACATCGATGCTGCCTTTAAAAATCAGACGAAGGTATCTCAAGAGACAGGAAGTGAAGTTAACATTGGATTCGGACTTGCCTTGCATTTTAAGCTTTCGGACAGACGAAAACTTAAAAGAACACACAATGTTCTCATTCTTCCTAGCATGTAACAGATGTGATGATTTCACTTTCTGTCGTGTGATGTGAAGGGCACTACACGAGATTCACAAGAAAGAGTCAAATTCACCATTTCAAAGTATTTTTCACTCTAAAACCTCTGATAAACACATACCAGGCAACAAATAAGGAGCTCCATGATGTCTCATTACAAAATACTAGTATGGACCGGAGTTCACGGGAACAGATTAAAGATTACAAAATATACAAAATGCACAAAAAGGAAATACGTCTGTTCATTTGAGCGTCAATTATTGCCTGGTCCTCATAAAACATGAAAATAATAAAAAGGCATCTGTTTAAAAGGCTGAGGTATAGCGTCAGGTGAGTGTTTTCACCAGTGTCTGGTGTCCACCAGTTCAGGACGCAGACTGAGTCTCTTTAGTGTCTCGTAACCGATGACGATCATGACAGACGTTGGCGTGGAGGAAATGATGCGTGCAGACAGACCCTTCGTAAGACCCCACGCACCCTCTTCCGCCATGAGCTGCTTAAACGTCTCGATCACAGACGAACGACCTTCAACCTGCAAACACACACATAGCGTAGTATCTCAAAGCTCAAAACTATCCCTTTAAATACTTTGGCAGACAAGAATAGGTCTTGCTTTTTGGAAGTACAAGCAAATCACTCCATTGATCTGCACTTTGAACACCTTTTACATTCACAAACAGCTATATTGCACGGTTTGAAAAAGCATAATTGGGGCATTTTAAAGTTATTGATTTGGGTGCGTACCTGTACTCTGGCTCGGACCACGTCCATAGGGTTGGTCAGGGTGGAGGCTGTAGCTGCAGCCATCGGTCCCGCCACAGCCTGCAGGATGAGGTGCGGACAGTCAGCAGGGGCCAGTTTGGAGAGCTGCTCTGGAAACACAGCGTTTGTAAATGTTAATATTTAAACAATGAAAAGTAATTATAACTACAAAGCTGATGTAAAAACTGCCTTTATTTGCAATTTAAAAGTTTATCAAGATAAGTGCTTGCCCACTTTTGGTTCCAGAAGAATTTTTTCCAAAGAAAAGACTTTAAACAAACCAACTAGCTACAAGGTGAATCACAACATTATAAACGTTGATTTGAAGCATAAATTACTTGAAAATCAGACAAAAAGAGGTACAAAACTGTACATAATGGCTTTGATGAAGGAAAAAATAACTACAGTCCCACAAAGCATTGCAAATGCTTGATTTTTTTTGGGGGGGGGGGGGGGGGGTAATTTGCTTGCTGAAACTTTAATTGGAGGAATTTTCTCCACAGCATCATGGGTAATGTAGTTTTTCACCAGGAATTCCTTTAAAAAATGAAGTATAAATGTGAACTGACGGCTTCAACGATCTGTCTGTAAAGTTATTGTTAAAAAAAAATTCCCTCTTCTGGAAAGGGGGCCGGGAGCAGTAGCATTTAAAGGGACACACACAAAAATGGCGCGTTTTTGCTCACACCCAAATAGGGGCAAATTTGACAAGCTGTAATAAATGATCAGTGGGGGATTTTGAGCTGAAACTTCAGGCACATTCTGGGAGCACACTTATATTACATCTTGTGAAAAGTAGCATAATAGGTCGCCTTTAATATATTGTTTCTTTACCTCCATAAAAGTGATAAAAGGGCCACCAGACAGCGCTGTTGGGTATGTAGGTGAGCAGCGACGCCACATATCCGCGATAAAACCCCCGAAATCCATCCGCGTGAAAAATCTGAACCATTATGTCTCTGGTCTGGCCAAATGTGACTTTGTGTTTGGACGTGGCCATCGCCATCTTGGGTTTGAGTTTGAAGCGTGTGAGCTGACACCCCTGACCCTGCACCATCAGCTGCTGGGAAACCACGTCGATGGGCACCGTGATGCTTTGGGCCACCAGCGACGCCGCTCCGCCAGCCACCAGAGACTTGACCGTGTTATTGGACGAGTAACAGGACACGTATTTCCTTACCAACTCATAGGTAGTGATGTAGGCCTGACCTGAAATCAGTGTGAACGAGTTGACCATGAACCCTCGGTAGAGGCCACGCGCTCCCTCGGCCTTCAGAATCTTACAGAAGGCGTCGAAGGTGCCGTTATAGAGCGACTTCCCCTTCTGGACCTGCAGTCTGGTGCGAATCAGGGTGAACGGGTAGACGGTGGCCCGTGTGGTCATGGTCATGAAGACGCCCAGTGAGTAGAACTTCCTCTTGTCCAGATCCTCCCATTCGATGATCTGAATGTTGCGCTTCTGTTGCATCATTGCGGCCGATGACCTCACACACAAATTCACACGTCGCACACACACTTGCTCCTCTCCTGCATAATCTGAAATGACAAAATCGCAACATTTCATACAAGCTGCATGTTTTGTTGCAGGTCTGAAGGTACAGAGTTCAAAGGTCATGTGATTGCTGGGTTATGCTATAATCATGTTCTGCAGAGATAATTTCTTGACAGGTGTAAACAACATAAAAAAAACTGTGATATAGATTAGAACATCTGAGATCTATGAACTGTGCACTTTTTTCCTTGTTATAAATGAGGGTACATTAGAGGGTTAGTTCACCAAAAAAAAATTGCAAATTCAGTCATTAATTCCTCATGTCGTTCTACACCCGTAAGACCTTCGTTCATCTTCAGAACACAAATGAAGATATTTTTGATGAAATCCGATGGTTCAGTGAGTCTCTATTGACAGCAAGAAATGAACACTTTCAGATGAACAGAAAGACACTAAACATATTTAAAACAGTTCATGTGAGTAAATGTATTCAAATTGAGCATATTAATGATGAATTCACCTCATAAATCATAGCACACTGCTCTCCCCGACAGGAAAAGTACAAGTAAGTTCAAGTGTATGCTTTTAAAAGAAAAATACCAGCATCAATATCGTCGATACTGTCCCAGTTTTAAAACTATATATCAAATTTTGCACAGTTTCGACCGCGCATGCGCATTACACAAGACAACCAGAATTACATGACACTTCATTTGACCTCCCAGACACGCAGTAACTCACCCGTTTAGCTCGCCATATTTGCTGTTTCTCCATCCAGCGGCCTCAAGCAGAGCTGCGGGGTCCTGTCATGAGATAAACACGCTATTATGCCTCTAAAATTGCATATTTTCTGATCGATTCACGGCCTGCAGCTCCTGTGACGGAAAGTCATGCCGAACGTTCCTCAACACTTCCGGCGCACGCGCATACGTCACTGACAGGACGAGCGCTTGTTGATTTGTCATTGACATAGGAGTGATACGTTTAAAAAAAATAAATAAATAAAAAGTTGTTGGAGTACAATACAAACAAGAGAAAAAAGAAAAAGTCGCTGCTTGTTTATTGAGATCGAGTCTTGTATTAAAATGCGTTGCATTAAACACTAAAAGAAAAGACAATTTCTTAAAGGGACAGTTCACCCAAAAATAAAAATACAAATTCTGTCATCATTTGCTCACCTTCAAGTTGTTCCAAACCTGTGTGAATTTCTGTCTCCTGCTGAACACAAAAGAAGATATGTTGAAGAATGTCAGTAAGCAAACAATCAATGGACCCCATTGACTTCTATTGTATGGGAAAAAATAAATACTACCGAAGTCAAGAAAGAAATTCATAAATGATTACAGAATTAATTTTTGGGGTGAACTATGCCAGTACAATAATTCATGAAACTCAAAAATAAATGTAGAACGTTTGCATTAATATTTTCATTTCTTATATGCATATTAACAAGAAATTTTGCTTCTTCTTTTTTTTTTTTTTACAATTAACAACATGAAAATAAAAAGTAAGGTGTTGAAGTTAAAAACAAAGCAAAAAATGAAAAACAAAAATAATAATTAAATAATTAAATCATTAATTGATCATTAAAACGAATGGAATTATTATATTTATTAAATTTAATTATTAATCTGGCATTTAAAATTCCACGTAAATATAAAAATTAAGCATTTCCTACGCTACCCTTCATCACTATTATATATTATATGTGATGTTGATTGGATGGCTGTGTGCGAGAGACTTTTAGTTGATTGGACTACTCCGGGGAGGTACTGTTCGCTGATTGGCTAGCTGTCGTGGCTCGAGCGAGTGGAGTCGTGTTAATATAAGGACTCATCATGGCGCTCGGTTCACCTCAGCACGGTAAGAACTGTTTTTTAATGACAAAAATAACAATATTCATCTCATTTTCGCTCTGACAGAGAAGTATGTCACCGGTTATATGCCAAGTCACAATTCTGTGTCCAAACGGTTCTCAAATGTTCACTTTTAAAAGGACGAAAGACTCGGTTTTGTCATTAGCAGCGCGGCTAGCGGCGACTGACATCCAGCTCGCGTGCGGTTACATGATGCAGCTCACGCGATCTAAGAATGATGCAGAGAAGATGCCCAGTGTGACAGCATCTTTTTGTTCCCCATAATGTTGTCTGTCCAGGCAGCTCATTAGGAATTGAGACAGCCTATTATGCACAATGCTCGATTATTATGAGTCGTTAACAATAACACACATTTACTGCCAATGGTGTTTCGTTTTTTGCACATTGGTAGTTATTCAGGACCTTTATGTGGATACATCTGGTTTAAAGTAGTATTGTCATCTAATACAATCTCTACTACTTTTGTAAGAACAAAGCACAATCTTTCTCTACATTTATTATATAGTTATTAACAATTATGCGGTTACTTGTAATTAATCTAGGTTTAGAAACGTTGTGGGGGTAACTTTTTAAAAACAGATGATCCTGGAAAATTATGATTTTAAATTAGCTAAATTTGTGAGAAGAAATAAATGTATGTCTTATAATGAACTTAGTTTTGTAAAATAAGTCACAAGTTTATATTTTGTGGGGAACAAATGGCTCCCAAACTGTAAAATCTACATTGTGTGGAAGTTTTTGGAAAGTAAAAATGATAAATTGTGATTAAATAAATTATTTTAATTGAGCCCCTTTTTTTTAGTGTAACTGAACATTTTTTTGTCGATGTTATATTATTTTTCTAATTTATTACACATCTTCCTTATGCTGACGTTACAAAAATAACGTCTAGCTCCAACAATTTGTAACAGTATTAATATTTTATTTCTGTGTATATATATATATATATATATATATATATAATATTACTATTAATAAAAATATTTTTTAATTTTATATATATATATATATATATATATATATAATTAACAAAAAGTTATTAATAGTAATTTTATATTTATTTATTTATTTATTTATTAGTATATATAATATAGTTGATAAAGTATATGTCCCCAAAACTGTAAATCCTACATTGTGAGGAACTTTGGGAGGAATGGTCTTCCTTCTTCATGTTAGTGCACTGATCCTGCTGTAATCTGCTTGTCTGTCAGCGAGACTGTTATTTACTTTTCCCACCCAGTGTCTTTGTCTTCCCTGTCGTAAATAAAGATCTGGGGATTATGATGTTCGTTCATATGTGGCAGATGCAGGTTTGTGTTCCTTCGCTGCAGTTTAAACTCGTCTAACCTAATCTAACGCATGCAGCGGACGCAGGGTGTGAGTGATAAGTGTGTGTCTGTGCGTGTTCATCCTCCTCCACACATGCAGTCACGCTGGGACTGAATACACCGAAATACACCGCTGTGTTTTATATCAGGATTTGGTTTTGTTGTGCTTTCTTAGTTTAGTGAACTGTTACAAACATTGTATTTCTGCATGGATAGTTTTGGATCCCTTTTTTTGAATTTCTTCTGACTGCAGCGGTGTTGATGATACGTCGCGGTGACATTATTACACCGCCTGTTTCTCTTCTGTGTGTGTCTGGAAGTCCCTTTTCTTATTCGTTCTAATCAGACCGATTCGATGTTGGTCATGAGAACCAACTAGATTAATGGTTAAATGAACAAAAGAAATCTTGACTGAAAGTTTGAACTTGATTATTCTGGACACATTAAACATGTTGAAAACATAAATTATGCTTTTTAGAATAACTTAAAATATTCTATATTCTAACTAAAATAAAAATATTTTTGAAGATTTAATAATATTAAAGATTTTAAGATAAGATTTTATAATGTTTTTCATATATATATATATATATATATATATATATATATATATGATGAAAAACATTATAAAGTCATATCTTAAAATCTAAAGTCATATTATATATATATATAATATGACTTTTTAATGTTTTGGAAGGAGTACGTAATGTTTATGCTTTAATTAAAAATACAGTAATATTGTGAAATATTTTTGCAACTTAAAATAACTGTAAAGTATTTTAAAATGTATTTTATTCCTGTAATCAAAGCTGTATTTTCAGCATCATTACTCCAGTCTTCAGTGTCACATGATCCTTCAGAAATCATTCTGATATGATGGGTGGATGTGGAATGGATGTTTTTAAATGCAATCCTGGATCTAAATAAAGTCTAATCCAAAAACCCAATAAATGACATTTTGTGACACGCTATTATGTTAAAAATTCTAACTGTGCTCTGGAAATTTCTTTGCCATTGGCTAATAGAAGGATAATAAATGCACCTCTGTGTCCTTCAAAAAACAAAATAGAATTTTGTATTTTCTTGAAAATATGAGGTTCTTTATCAGAGGTTTATCTGCCGTCTCCTATGAGAGAAAATGCAAAGACTGTTTATTTTAGGTTTAGTTCACCCATAAATGGACATTTCTGTCGTTAATTACTCGCCCTCATGTTGTTTCACACACATAAGCCCTCTGTTCATCTTCAGAACACAAATTAAGATATTTTTGACGAAATCCGAGCACGCTCTGACTCATACATAGACAGCAATTTAATCACCACTTTCAAGGTCCAGAAAGGTACTAAAGAGCACATTTACATGCACTCCAGTAACCTGATAACCCAAGTAAACCGCATTTAAATGACTTTATTAATAAATCTGGTTATTTCCCTGTAGTGACATCAAAACATAATCATTTGTGTATCTAACCCGAGTATTCATTTTGTTATGTCAGTTGTGATGTTAAGTAAAGCTTGCAACATGTCAGCCGGAAACCTAAAGCTCATATATGAAGTTACAGATGCAGTGTTTTGACTGGACCAGTTCCACTTCTGCCGTACGAGATGAGAACATGTTTTTATAAATGTTCTGGGTCTTGAAAGAGTCTGGGTTTGTGTGATTCTTTCTTTCTTTCCTGCAAAATGCTCGCTCTGTCTGGATGTGTTTAAATCTGCACTAAAGAAGCGTTTCTGTCATGTATCACACATGCACGCTGCATTAAGCCAACAGAAAGCAGGTTAATGCCACGCGAAATCTGGGTAAGAGGCAAAAAAACGACATGTTCTGACCGGTTTATGCTTAAGCCATTCATGACCGTACTCTGATAAAAGAAAACGGGTTACCGCGTTTACATGACCACCTGCGCTATTGGCTTATTAAGCATAATCGGGTTAAGAGCGTGCATGTAAACACTCATTGTTAAAATATTTGACGTGAATGCAGTGGTTCAACCTTAATTTTATGAAGTGGCGAGAATACTTTTTGTGTGCAAAAACAAAACAAAAATAATTACTTTATTAAAAAAAAATTATTTAATGAAGGTCTTATGGATTTGGAATGACATGAGGATGGGTAATTAATGACAGAAATTTTCATTTTCAGTGAACTAGGCCTTACCCTTGAATGTCCTGATTAATCGAGAGGGCATTGCTTCTAGTGATGGGAAACTTAAAGCATAGTGAGGAAATGCAAATGCTAATTTGCAATTGTTTTGAAGTTTGATCATAATTTGACCTGGTTCACTTCTTTACTTCTCTTTTCTTCAATGAAAGCACTTTTTTTGATGCATCCCTTAAAGGATTAGTTCTCTTTAAAATGAAAATTATCCCATGATTTACTCACCCTCAAACCATCCTAGGTATATCCTGAGATATATTAATAAATATCCTAACACGTCCAAGGTTTATAATGGCAGTGAACAGGACCAACGAGAATAAAGCTCAAGAAAGTGTCTTTTGCTGGCATTTTCTTGTGCTTCAAACTCATTGCTCCCGTTCACTGCCATTGTAAAGCTTGGATGTATCAAGATGTTTAAATATATCTCAGATGTGATCATCAGAAAGAAGAAAGTCATATACGCTTAGGATGGCTTGGGGTAATTTTCATTTTAAAGTGAAATAACACAGCTTCACACTAATGCCTTCTGATTGAAACTTTAGGAGGGAAGACCAAAGAACAGAGGCAGTTTAAGAGAAGATACACTCTCTTTGAGTTATATGAGCCCTGGTCTGAGATAGTCAGGGCCAATTGTGATCATTGCAAACTCGAATCCAGATCAGATTAATGAATTTCAGTTGCACAAGCCATTCCTTTCCTCCTCTGTAGCACAAATGACATTAATTCATCAGCTCATTCTCAGTATTTTCCACAAAAATGCTTCATAAAGTCTTTTATTCTCTACAGAACATCCTTTTAGCCATTTGATCGATACCCTCCGGAGCGAACGGTATGAAGAGCTGAGATATTTCAACCCACAGAAGCTCAGTGATGACAGATATGGTGAGTTACTTAGTACTTTAGAGTCTTTAACTAAATTAATTCATGCACAGTTACAAGTGACGTCACTTTTTATTAGAAAAACATGCAATCAAACTCAAGTTCAGATATGAAAAATAACGTCTTGCAAAAGTAGTGACTGGCTCTTTTTCTTGTAGAGAAACTACCGTTCTGTATGCGGGTTCTCCTGGAGTCCGCCATCCGGAAGTGTGACGGGTTCTACGTAAAGACGGAGGATGTTTCTAATATTTTGGACTGGCAGACGCAGCAGAACCAGGCCGAGGTTGTGTTTTCGCCCGCCAGGGTTCTGCTGCAGGATTTTACGTGAGTTATCGACTAGGAATGCACACTTTGTGCTTGTTTTTAGGGCTGCACAATTTGGTCAGAACTTTGTGATTATATATCAATATAAGTGCTCGACTCTTGCATTGTCAGAACAAGAACTTGACCAAAAACTGATGAACCTCTTGATGGAAATAAAGGTTGTGAAGGGCATCAGTTTTGGCTCAAGATGTTGTCCCAATGCAAGAGGTGAGCACTCTGTAAAGTCTCCTCCAGCACATCCCAAAGACTTTCAATGAATTTAAGGTCTGGACTCAGAGGTGCCAATTCATGTATGAAAATGATTTTTCATGCTCCCTCCCAACCATTCTTTCACAATTTGAGCCTGATGAATCTGTCAGTGTAGATGTAATACTATTAAAAATCAAGAATTTAAGAGGAATAAAATAATAATAATGACTCTGAAACATGCAGCGAATATATTTATTTCAGTCGCAGCCTTTGCAATTTCATTATAACACTAAGCCAAATCGCAAGTTTGTTTTTATTTTGATTAATCGTGCAGCCCTAATAACCACACCGGTTGGATATGCCCTGATGCTAATATTATCTGTTCACAGGGGAATTCCTGCTATGGTGGATCTGGCAGCCATGAGAGATGCTTTAGCTAAACAGGGGGTTGATCCAAACCTGGTGAACCCCAGATGCCCCACAGACCTCATCGTAGATCATTCGCTGCAGATTGACTACAGCAAATGGTGAGAGTGAACGCATGGGCTAGAGAAAGGATTGAAACAGTATTTATGTTTAAAAACCCAATAATTACAGCATTAACATAAACAATGATTATACCCAGAATTTCTAATATACACAGTAATTAGGGTGGCGATGTTTTATGCTTCAGTCTTTTTGGTAAACCGCCTCTTTTTATGGCCTAAACCAGGCAAGATGCGACAAGTTTTCACCATCAAGCGACAAAACCACTAACAAGTGTTTACCTCATTTCTCAGTGCCATCCAGAGCCCTTCAATCCCCGTGGATGAGAGTCAAGGTGCTACCATCAGATCTCCTGCCGGTCGGGCATCTCCACGAGGGAGTCACTGTGCAGGTCAACGCCCGGGTCATCGGGGCGGCTGCAGTAAAGCCTCCTGCTCCGACGCCCCGACTGGCAGAACTGCAGCAGTACAGATAGAGAACACTCCCCTCCTTTGCCCCTTCCACCTTCAGCCCGTGTCAGAGTACGTCTACACAACATAAACACACTAATACACACTCTCTGTCTGCTTTCTCTCATGTGCTGATGTCTGTCTGACACACACAGGCCTGAAACTATGATCAGAAATCAAGAGATGGAGCTAACCAGAAACAAAGAAAGGCTCCAGTTCTTTAAGGTGAGTCTGTGATTTTATATTTACTCAAAGACAACATAACATGCCATTTACACTGCAGTTCACTTCTGTACAATTGATATATTGGAATATTCCTAATAATGAAGTGCGGGACTTGATTTTGTGCTTGGGGATTTTACTTGATTGGATTGTGTAAAGTATGCTGTGATATTATTGGTGTATGTTCTCCATTGGAAAATTCAGTTTTTATCACAGGAATAAATTACATTTTAAAAAATATTCAATATATTGTTTTTGATCAAATAAATGCAGGCTTGTTGAGCATAAGAGACTTCTTTCAAAAATATGAAAAAGTCCTATAGACCACATACCTTTGAACAGTTTTGTAAAGTTTTGAGTTTGACTGTTCTCTTTCTCCAGTGGTGTTCAAAAGCCTTTAAAAATGTCAACGTGGTTCCGCCAGACATCAACACAGTGCATCAGGTGAACCTTGAGTACCTGTGTCAGGTGGTACAGGAAGGGGAGGGGTTTATTTATCCAGACAGCGTGGTGGGAACGGACTCCCACACCACCATGATCAACGGCCTCGGGATCCTGGGCTGGGGTGAGCACGATGTCACTATTTACTGTGTTATTATTTGTGAACTTTCTTTGTTTCTGTTTTGTTTATCTCACAATGTCTCTCTCTCTCTCTCTCTCATGCTTTCTTTCAGGAGTTGGAGGTATTGAATCAGAGGCGGTCATGTTAGGTCAGCCAGTGTCTTTGACTTTACCTCAGGTTGTTGGCTGTAAACTCGTGGGGACCATCAGTCCTCTTGCAACATCCATTGATATCGTACTGGGCATTACTAAGGTACAGCGAGGTCCTTGTGTCCTTAAAGGATTAGTTAATTTCGGAATTAAAAGTTCCTAATAATTTTCTCACCCCCATATCATCCAAGATGTTCATGTCTTTCGTTCTTCAGTTGGTCTTTGAGGTCTACGTTCCAGGATTTCTCTCCATATAATGGACTTCAATGGGGATCAACGGGTTGATGGTCTAAATTTCAGTTTCAGTGCAGCTTTAAAGGGCTCTACACGATCCCAGACGAATCTGGGATGAAACAATCGGTCATTTTCTAAAAAAGATAAAAATGTATATACTTTTTAACAACTAATGCTTGTCTTGCACTGCTTCTGTGATGCGCCACGCATTACATAATCACGTTGGAAAGATCACGCATGGCGTAGGCGGAAGTACAAAGCCCTTTACAAAAAAAGGTAAAACAGCAATTTTGGACGATTTTGAAGTTGAAAGAGAAAATGAGAACCGCCTACAGTCAACGCGTGACCTTTCCAACATGATTATGTAATGCATTCCGCATCACAGATCAGTGCAAGACGAGCATTTGTGGTTAAAAAGTATATTTACTTTTTTTTTTTTTTTTTTTTTTTTTCAGAAAATGACCCATTTTTTTTAGCTAGATAAGACCCTTATTCCTCATCTGGGATCATGTAGAGCCCGTTGAAACTTGATTGAAACTGAAATTTAGACCTTCAACCTGTTCTTTTCGACTGAAGAAAGAAAGACATGAACATCTTGGATGACATAAATTATCTGGAAATGAATTCTGAAGTGAATTAATCCTTTAATATATGACATCATCAGTGAGTTCGCAAATCAGCATCTCCGTAAATAACACATTATTCACTGCCTGTTCTTTGCATCTCAGCATCTGCGTCAGGCAGGAATCGGCGGGAAGTTTGTAGAGTTCTTTGGGCCTGGTGTACCGCAGCTCTCTGCTCCTGATCGGACCACTATTGCTAACATGTGCCCGGAGTACAGCGCCACCGTGAGCTTCTTTCCTGTGGATGACATCACCCTGCAGCACTTTAAACACACCAGTATGGACCGTTCTTTGTACTTAAGATTAAAAAATCCTAAAGTGACATTAAGGGTGTAATTTGACGCAAAAAGAATGTTTTCTCTGATCAGTCTGCAGTGAGGAGAAGCTTGGGGTTTTAGAGGACTACCTGAAGGCTATCAAACTCTTCAGAACCTATGGTGACCAATCAGAAGAGCCGCAGTATTCACAGGTTGGTTCATTTACTTTTTCATGAACATTTTAAGAATTAAACCGACTGTTATTTATACACTACCGCTCAAATGTTTGATGTGTTTTAATGTTTTGGAAATTAATCTCTCCTGCTCGCCATTTATTTGATCCAAAAATAGTAGTGTAAATCACTGAGTAACTTTCACATGAAGTGAGTAACCAAAAAAAACCATAAAAAAGGGTCACATGTGATGTGGTTGGTGTCGTAGGTCATTGAGATGAACCTGAGCTCCATTGTGCCTCATGTCAGTGGACCCAAACGGCCACAGGATAGAGTCGCCGTGACATGCATGAAGGAAGACTTTATTAACTGTCTAAATGAGAAGGTGAAAGCATATGTTAACACACACATAAAAAAGTATTTCTCAATTAAGTAATGGTACGAAGTTGCTAGCTGGGTCTGTGTTTTGTGCCATGTATGTTTAGGTGGGTTTTAAGGGCTTCCACATATCCAAAGACAAGCAGGCCACTCTTGTCCCGTTCCTGCATGAGGGAGCGGAGTACAACCTGGCACACGGATCTGTCGTCATCGCTGCTGTCATCAGCTGCACTAATAACTGCAACCCGTCCGTCATGCTGGCCGCAGGTCAGACGTCAACACATCTGTAGTGAGCTGTTTGCACAGTGTTTAGTGCCTCTCACATGCATGTCTGTGTTTTTTGTTCAGGTCTACTAGCGAAGAAAGCCGTTGAGGCTGGTCTGACGGTAAAACCGTATATCAGGACCAGTCTGGTGCCCGGCAGTGGAACCGTCACACATTACCTGAACACCAGTGGAGTCCTGCCCTTCCTCAGGAAACTCGGGTACACACACCATACACACAATATTATAGACACACACTTCATAGCATATCAAGATTATCATTCTTAACAAAATATATCACTAAAACGAATGCTGTTTTTAAAAAAGGATTTTATTTATAACTAAATAAATTGTATATAATTGTAAAATGTATATTTTGACCATTTCTGTAGCTTTTTTTAAATTTTTTATTTATAAATATTTATTCAATACATTTTATTTACGTACTTGTAATTATGAATATATATATTTATATAGTAACTAAAAACTATGAAAAGTGAAAAGCTAATTAAGTAAAATGTATAGAAATATGTATTAAATATTTATAAATATATAACAATCACATTCTCTGTCAATCTCTCTCTCTCTATACATATATATAATATTTATTATTCATATATTATTTAAGAAATATATATTATTTTATTACTTATGTAATATTTTATATTTATCAATATTATTTATGTAAAATTTTATATTTATAAATAAAAGTTGTAATACAAATTATACAAATACATATTTATTACCATTCAAATAAGTAAAACTCATGAAATTATTAAAATAATAATAGTGAAATTATAATAGCCTTTATGATAGCCTTATTTCACATAAACACTAACAATTGTCTAAATAATGACCTCTGTGTGTTTTTCAATCATGGGTTTCAGGTTCGAGGTGGTGGGTTATGGATGTGCAACGTGTGTGGGCAACACTGCACCTTTACCCGAGAGTGTGGTAGACGCCATTAAACAGGTGAGGCAGAACTCTCATTGTGTCTCTTTCTTTCTGAATATCTGCATATTAACCTGAGACTGTCTGGTTTGTGCAGGGTGATTTGGTGGCTTGTGGCGTTCTGTCTGGGAACAGGCATTTAGAAGGACGCCTGTGTGACTGCGTTCGGGCAAATTATTTAGCATCACCCCCTGGTGGTGGCGTATGCGATCGCTGGCACAGTCAGCATCAACCTGGAGACAGAACCGCTAGGAGTGAACTCAGAGGGGAAGGACGTGTACCTGCGGGATATCTGGCCATCCAAAGAGGAGGTGAACCACACAGAGGAGAACATCGTCATTGCCTCCATGTTCAAAGAGCTGAAGAACCGGATGGAGGTGCGGAGGAATTTCATAGCACGTTTTCTTCTTAAAATAAAACAATCGGATTCATTAGAGTTGATCGATTCTCTGAATCGATTGAATCGTTAGAATTGTGTTTTAATACCAGCTGATTTGTGTGATGATCTGCAGAAAGGAAGTACGTTCTGGAACAGTTTAGACTCTGCCGAATCTGCCCTCTTCCCGTGGGATCCGAAATCCACCTACATCCGCTGTCCGTCCTTCTTCAGCAAACTGGTGAGTGTCGTCCAGTGTTACTTTAGTATTATTGTATACTATTGTAGTATTTGTTAATATTTTGAATTGACTTTTATTTATATATTTTCAGTTTTAATTTTAGTTTTAAGTGTTTTCATGTACTTTTGTCATTTGTATTAGTTTTCTTATATTTCTGTTTAGCTTTTAATTTATTTTTATTTCAGTTTAAATAGGAGTTTGTTTTAGTTAGTTGCCAGGGCAGCATTTCTTATTTTCATTCATGTTTGTGAAGTTTAATAATCTAATGTTTATATTTTATTTTATTTAAGTTTTATTCCATTTAACGAAAATAATTTTTAATAGTTTTAATTATAGTTAATAATAACAATACTGTTGTCATTCATATGCGGATCTTCCCAATTTTCTATTTATTTCAACATGAATTTTGCCCCTGTGTCTCTTCGTCTCAGACTAAAGAGGTGTGCGCTCCTCAGTCCATTGACAGCGCGTACCCGCTCCTCTTTCTGGGCGATAAAGTAACAACCGATCACATTTCTCCAGCGGGAAGCATCGCAAGAGTCAGCGCTGCCGCCAAATACCTGCAGAGCAAACGGTGAGATCAGTTTTTTGTGTTGTTTCTTTTCGTTATGCTTCATATATTTGTCCTTAAAATCATTGTTCATTATAGTGAATTGATTCATTTGAACGATTCATTCGAATCGAGTCATTGTTCAGTGTTCCTGGAGCTCCAGCATAGCATTTTACATTACAATTTTTGTAGTAAAACTGCTTTTTATTACTATGCTAATAAATGTTATGATAAAGATAATCAGATGCTAAGTTTAATTCCTTTATGTATTCGACTCAGTTTGACCCCTCGTGAGTTCAACTCTTACGGCGCACGGAGAGGAAATGATGCCGTGATGACTCGAGGAACATTTGCCAGCATAAAGCTTCAAAACCGTCTCATCGGGAAGACAGGACCCAGAACATTGCACATTCCATCAGGACAAACGGTTAGTGTCCAGTCTGAATCCGTTTGAACATGATTCCTTCGGACTCTGAACTCATGGTTTGTGTTGTGTCGTCCAATCTCAGCTGGATGTGTTCGAAGCTGCTGAACGCTATCAGAGAGATGGCGTTCCCCTCATCATCCTGGCAGGAAAAGAGTACGGCTCCGGCAGCTCACGTGACTGGGCCGCCAAAGGACCTTATTTACTGGTACTGGAACCGTAGTCCTTTTTGTGTGTCTGGAAATCCCTTAAACTTATTTTTGTTCTGCTACACAAACACTTAACATACTGACTGTTTGTGTGTGTCTCAGGGTGTGCGTGCGGTGATAGCGGAGAGCTTTGAGAAGATTCATAAGAATCATTTGGTGGGGATGGGAATTGCTCCGCTGCAGTTCCTGCCAGGACAGAATGCCGACTCGTTGGAGCTGTGTGGAAAAGAGCGATTCACCATCAACATCCCACAGGAGCTCACACCCCAACAACAGCTCACAGTACAGGTACAGTGAATCACAGCAGACTAAATATCTCTTCACTTCAACATTTTCATTGATATATCTGCACATAAATTATGTATGTGGAATTTAGCTACCAGGAAACATACATTCGCCATGTAATATTTTCCTACATTCTCGTATGAGATGTCGAACAATCCATAGAAAATTCACAAACAAATGAATCTCATGAATCCTTTAGTGAATCAAAAGTGTACAGCACCACCAGTGTACTCCGATTTATAAACAAATGACTCTTATGAACCAGTTCTTTATAGTGAATCAAAACCAGACAGCACAACCAGTGTAGGACAAACAAAATACTTTTCTGATCTGGTCCTATTAAATGAATCATTCATCAAAACTCACTATCTCACCTGTTCAATAAATAGCAACAGAATTACATTGTTTGGGACCTGCTGTTTAATCATTATTAAAATTAATAGTTTTTTCGTGCACCGTGTTAGAAGGTTCCCACATAATTTATAACAATAGCTAAGAGAGCATTTGTTTTATATGCTAGCAAAATGGACATTATTTAGTAAAATAGAGAGCTTGTGAATCGAAACTCATCCTACTTTTGTTCTTTTGTTTCCAGACGAGCACGGGGAAGAGTTTCAATGTCATGGCTCTTTTCGAGAACGACATGGATGTGGCATTTTTCAGACACGGAGGCATCCTGAAGTACGTAGCTCGCTCTCTGCTGCTGTAGCACAATCAGACTCGCAGGCGCGGAGGCGCCCGGCGGACCTCTGACACACCCAGAGGCCTTCAGGAGGTCTTATGAACTCTGAACGCTGTGCCTCTTGTTTGAAGAATCCTTCCGTCTCGGAGGATGTCATTATTTTGCACTTAAAGCAACAAATGTCCAACGTTTCTCTCCCAAGCATTCTCTCCACACCCAGACGCGATCCTGCGCGACGAGGTGTATTTTTGCAGTCTGGTTGTGGAGCGTAAACTTTGGGCATTTCATATTGCAGTGCCTGCAACGCGTGTCAAGGAACTGTTCTTCTGAGCTTTTCAGTCCGTGTGAAACTACGGACGCAAAGACTGCACGATGACCTCGCAGCCAATGGAGGCTTTGCTCTTGTTTCATGGTGCTGATTTTGACACGGGCACTTTGATGGAGTGAAAGTGTCCACACATTCACTGTTGTTTCTTCATTTTCCAGCTTTTGTTTATGTATGAACGTCCACATATTCCCGCCAAAACAAAAAAAAGCACTCTTTGTTTTGATCCGATCCAGTAAAATATTAGTTTATTTATTATGTTCATCCGCTTAGTGTCTTCTATTACTGGCATTGTGAGTGACAATGATGACTAAAAGATTAAAGAAGTTGCTTTTTAACGACGCCTGGTGGAGCCCGAGATCTATGTTCAACCATAGACATCATATGATATATATTAATCTGAGCTCACGTTAGAGGGTGAACGATGGCTGGTTTTTGTACTGTCACAGTGCTGTTTGCCTTGTTACGATGTTTAGCTTCAGTCCTTGTGTTCCGTGTGTGGAGACAGTATGCAAATCCTCAGCACTGGGGTGAACCGTGCAGTAGATAAAAAAAAAAAAATCTTTTCTTGAATTATGCTGTTATTGTAAATAATTTTTAATAAATAATGACATCAGCATGCTGAGTTTGTCTTTTCTGCATTTATAATTCTATATAATTGAGTCACCCTCTATAACATTTCACTTAATTAATATACATTTTAAAATTTACTTGTGATAAAGTGCGTGGTAATGTGCCTCCCTTACACTGGTGGCGCTGTGGACATGAGCGAGTCATTTCTGTAGAATGTAGAGCATATTAAATCTAGCTTGGCCACTCTCATCAGCACAAAGCACCTGGAAGCAGGCAATAATATGACGGTTTTTCAGTAACTACTGGCGCTTTTGGCCTGGTGAACATAAAATAAATACATTTCACACTTATGTTTGTCTTTAATTTGTCTATATTATTTATATATATATTTGCCTAAATTTATATTTGTCTTTAACAATGTCTAATAGTGAATATATATCCATCACAGAAAAGCTTCCACATTTCTACATCGTAAATGACGATGTAAATTACAATATCACAGTTTTATTTTTTAGGAGGATTTTTTTTATGTTAAACAAAAAAAATTATATACATAAAAAGTCAAAAGGTATTTAAAATTAAAAGTCAGTCATTTTAGTCGTTTAATAACTGTTACTGCGATGGTGTAGGCTATATGTGCTTTGCAGAATAAAATAATTTAAGACACAAACGGGTATGAATCTTTTGTTTTTTCGTTTGAAATTATTGCGAATTCACTGATAAAATAAACGGGTGAGCGCAGTGATTCTTCTTTTTTAAAAAAAATAGTAAAAATAAAACTAAACCGCTAACCGAAAGTAGGGAGCCAATGAGAGAGCTTCATGTGAGACACGTGACTCTCCACGGAAGTGACTCCAGAGTGGATGCGCTTCTCGCTGCAGTGACATTCATTAGCAAAATCGCAGCCGCAACAGTGAACAGGCAGCGCGAGCACAGGCATTAGGTATGAAAATAATAATGTTTTACTGTATTTTACAGCCTATACATGATTCCATCACAAGCCAAAGCCTTTTGTGTGCGTGTAAAGGCCTGAGGCGATGTAAGATTATTTGAGTAAAGCATAAACTTAAATGAAATGAAAAGTTGCTGCTTCATGCTGTGATGCAGGTGCTAATGCTAATGCTAAAACACTCATACAAGAGAAACTGAAAGCAGCTTAAAATGTCACATTTATGCTTCGTAATATATAATTTATGAGAATAAATTCATTGTATTTTGTGAGCTGGATTTGTCTGTTGTTTTCTGCAACTTTACGTTGTTTTTGTTGCTCTGAGTGCTTTAGGTAATGACAGCAACGAGTTATTCAGTTGAATAATTATGAATAATAAAGCATTTTCCCTCTGTCTGCAATTCATTACAGATAAATTAAACATTTTCCACCTCCTTTTTGCAGGGTTTATTTTATTTAAGCGCACTATGGTAAGGGTTGCCATATTAGTGGATCTATTTTAAATACAGTTTATTGATTCACAATAACTTAAATTCATAACATTTGTTTCATTTAACAGTCTCGAAGATATGACTCAAGAACGACCATCTTCTCTCCAGAAGGTGAGTCCCCATATCCATTTGATTATTTCTGTGTTGTGTGATTTGTAAATGGGTTCTCATTGTGTGTGTGTGTGTGTGTGTGTGTGTGTGTGTGTGTGTGTGTGTGTTGTTGGCGGCAGGCCGTCTGTATCAGGTAGAATATGCCATGGAGGCCATCGGTCACGCTGGCACCTGCCTGGGCATCCTGGCTAATGATGGCGTGCTGCTGGCGGCGGAGAGGAGGAACATCCACAAACTTCTGGACGAGGTTTTCTTCTCCGAGAAGATCTACAAACTCAATGAGTGAGTCGTGTTTCAGAAGAGTTAAAACATTCTCACTATTACTTGAACACAAATAACTTCATTGTCATGGCTTTTCAAATCCTAAGTAAGTGTTTCCAGAGAGTAGTTGAAAAGCGCATTTTTATTATTTCTGATATGGCAGGAATTGCATTCATATTTAAAGTTTCGATTAATTTAATTTCTATGCTTGAACAATCTTTTTGTAAGCCTGTAGCAGTGTTATTGTAGTATTATTTATATGCTATTATAGAATTTATGAATGTTTTGAATTAGTTTTATTCTCATCATTTTAAGTTTTTGTAATTTTGTTATAGTGCTATTTTTTATATTTCTATTTTTCTTTATTTTAAGTTTAGTTATTTTAGTACTTCAAGTGCAAACCTATTTCAAGGCTTTTAGCTATTCATTTTACTTGTAGTCATTTTGTTGTGCGTTTGTCATTTTTGTCTTTAAATATTTTTTAGTTTTGTATTTTAGTACAACTTATTTCAATTAGTTTTCAAAGCTATTT
Organism: Opsariichthys bidens; assembly: GCA_037194245.1. Taxonomy (NCBI): domain Eukaryota; kingdom Metazoa; phylum Chordata; class Actinopteri; order Cypriniformes; family Xenocyprididae; genus Opsariichthys; species Opsariichthys bidens. The sequence goes on along the minus strand of CM074290.1, from coordinate 17,978,176 downwards.
TAGGTTTTAGTCATTTTGTTGTGCTTTTGTCATTTTTTTGTAACTTAATTTCAGTTAGTTTACAGGGCTGATTTTAGTTTTTATTTTTATTTTTCATTTTAATTTAAGTTTTATTCACTTTACGTTTTTTCAGTTTTGTTTTTTAATATTTCTATTTAGCTATACATTTAAGTTTTAGTAATTTTAGTACTTCAACTTAAACTTATGTCAGTTAGTTTAGTTTTTCATATTAATTTAAGGTTTAGTAAATTTATTATGTGTTTTGGTCAATATTGTTTTTAATATTTCTATTGAGCTTCATTTTTAAGGTTTAGTTTGTGTTAAAATTTTCAGTTAGTTGCCAAGGCTAAATTTGATTAATTTTATGAGCTTTTGACATTCTATTTAGTTTCATTTTAAGTTTTAGTAATTTTAGTACTTCAACTTATTTTAGTTAGTGGTCAAATTTAAGTTTGTCATTTTGTTGTGCTTATGTCATTTGTGTTTTTTAATATTTCTAATAAGCTTTGTTTTTGTTTGTTTTATTAATTTTAAAACTTCAACTTAATCTTATTTCATTAGATGTCCGTTGTCAAGACTTTTTAATTTTAGTTTGTCATTTTATGTGCTTTTGACATTTCTTTTTCAATATTTCTTTATAAATATTTCTTTATTATGATTTAAGTTTTAGTTTATGGTAGTTTAACTGTCAAGGCTTATTTTATTTTTTTTGTTAAATGTAAGTTTTCAACTAATATTTATTTTCTATTTTATTTGAGCTTCATTTCAATTGCTGAAAATGATTTTTGATAACATTGAAAAATAACATTGAACGAATGCGATTATCGCTTAAACGCGATTCTTAGTGCGATTATGAAATCGCAAAGTTTGCGATTCTTTTTTTCTCATGCGCAGCTTGTCAGTGAAGTACGGCTCCAAATGCTAATCCATCTGAAAGCACTGCACATTTGAGTCGCTTATAATGTACATTTGAAAAAGCGACGCTCGTCAAACATCTTTCCAGACATGAGAAGCATTTATTAACATCTTGTCCAACAAAAGACAACATTTAATGATGTTTTTACTCAAAACTCACTTCAAAACGACAGTTTTGCCAAATCGCGTGCGATTTAAGCGTGATAAATTGTGCAGCCCGATTAGAATAACAACATTGGTGTGATTCTGTAACGCAGAGACATGGCGTGCAGTGTTGCGGGAATCACATCGGATGCCAACGTCCTCACGAACGAGCTGAGACTCATCGCACAGAGGTGAGTGAAGCATCATTTTGACTGTGTTATGTAGTCACAAGACAAAATAATTGGTTTATTATGCATATGAGAGTCATATTGAATGTGATTATGTGGGTGTGCAGGTACCTCCTGCAGTATCAGGAGCCCATCCCCTGTGAGCAGCTGGTTACTGCCTTGTGTGACATCAAACAGGCTTACACACAGTTTGGAGGTACGACAGCAAAATCAAAATCGGTTTCTAACATGATTATCCTGGTGAAGTTTTGGGATGCTAAATAAAAACTGTTTTATCAGGTAAAAGACCCTTCGGTGTGTCTCTGCTCTATATGGGATGGGACAAACACTACGGATTCCAGCTCTATCAGAGCGACCCCAGCGGAAACTATGGAGGCTGGAAAGCCACGTGCATCGGAAACAACAGCGCAGTGAGTGAAACGCACAAATTCTGATTATTAAGCCTTGTACAGTTTGAACTTGTGACACACTTAATGTGTTTAGAGCTTGAAAATCCAATTCATTTCAGTGAATCAGTTCATTTGAATCGTTTGGTTTAAAGAATCCACAAAGTTCTGCAAATGTCATTTGATTAAAAGTAAAACGTATTCAGCAAGGATGCATTAAATCGATCAAAAGTGACAGTAAAGACATTTACAGTGTTGCAAAAGACTTCGATTTCTAACAAATGCTGTTCTTTTGAACTTTCTATCCAAAGAATCCTGAAAAACATGTATCATTGTTTCCACAAAAATATTAAGCAGCACAACTGTTTTCAATATTGATAATAATCATCATATTAGAATGATTTCTGAAGGATCATTTAACACTGAAGACTGAGAATGCAGCTTTGATCACAGGAGTAAATATCATATTATTAAAATATACTCAAATAGAAAGTTATTTTAAATTGTAATAACATTTCACAATATTATGGTTTTTACTGTATTTTTTGTAATCAAATAAATACTGCTTTGGTGAACAGAAGAGTGCTAAAAAATGCTAGTATTTGTTTATTTTAGTGCCGTCAAACGATTAATTACATGATCTGATGAATAATTAAACTAATTAATCACACATCAGATTTGGCAGAGAAATTACCCCCAAAATATATTTTAAAGTCATTATTGTGTAAAGCATCAAATAGACATTACAAAAAAGTTGCTTCTGAAAGAAATATTTTGAGTAAGCATTGATTTCTTTTTAGTGTATGTGTATATATATATATATATATATATATATATATATATATACAATATGTTTATGAAATTATAGCCCTACTCTAAATAAGAAACTAAAACTGCCAGTTGGTAGCAGTTAATGTCTTAATGATTCATTCATTGAATCATTGATTCACCCAATTCGTTCAATGAAACGCTGCTGTGTAGCTCGGAGACAAACTGTTCTCAGCAAAGCAGGCATGACACAATATTAACTCCTGACTCGTTGTTTTATTCTATAAAATTAGATAAAATCTTTCAGCAACCAATACATGGATAGTACTCTCATCTCCATTTCATAAATTTGTCCATATTAATGTCTATTCTGCAGTTATGCAAACAGTCCTAGTTCTTAAGTGTTCCCATAAGTCTGAATATATGTGTTATACTGCTATTTTTTTAAGTAGATTGTGTCAGATCTTTTGTTTGTTGAATCAGTTTGATTCTTCAAAAGCAACCAGTTAAAAATGATTCCATGGTGAATCGGACATCATACTGTCCAACTACTAGAGCACAGTAATTATATAATGATTCAGCCAGTAGATGGCAATGACACGCTGTCCTCAATTCAACACTTCTGTTCCGTTATCACAAAGGAAAGATTTCAAAAACTAATGACCTCAGTTCAGAGACTTTGTGTGTGTGTTGTAGGCTGCTGTGTCAATGCTGAAGCAGGACTATAAAGAGGGAGAGATGACTCTGTCGGCTGCCCTCGCTCTCGCCGTCAAAGTGCTGAACAAGACCATGGACGTCAGCAAGCTCTCAGCAGAGAAAGGTGTGTGTTCGGCAAGACGGAGATGAAATAAATGTTTTAGCGTGCAGGCGAGGTTGGTAGATTGAGGCAGACTGGCGGAGAGCCGATCTCTGCATTATGAATGATCATGAGACTATATACAGACCCACAATCCATCTGAGCTCTCAGCTTAATGCAGCTGCTCACGTGACTGCAGTCACAAACACACAGTCAAAACGGTCAACCAGCAACACACTCTTCTTAACAATAAAACACAGTGACATATGATTTTGCAATTACCTTTTAATTATTTGAAAATGATTTGATTTAATTATTTGAAATATCACAATTATCTTTTTTTTTACTTTGAAGCATTAATGGGCTTCAGATAACGCTGTATATAAACCCCAAACGCGATTACTGATTAAATAACTATACGGATACAAACTCTTAAAGGAACAGTTCACCAAAAAATGAAATGTTGTTCCAAACCTGTATGATTTTCTTTCCCCTGCTGAACACAAAAGATATTTTCACAAATATGGGTAAATATAACCAAACAGACTTCCATATAATGGACAAACATCTGATTGTGTTCCCTCTTTTTTTCTGCCGATCTTTGCAGTGGAGATCGCCACACTGACACGAGAGAACGGCAAGACCAGAATCAAAGTCCTCAAGCAGAAAGAAGTGGAAGAACTCATCAAGAAACACGAAGCAGAAGAGGCCAAAGCGGAGAAGGACAAGAAAGAGAAAGAACAGAAGGAGAAAGACAAATAAAACACCTGCACTTGTTTTCTAGTAAAATGTAAACGCCCAACGGGATCTCCTGAAGAAATTCATATTGCTCTGTCTGTCCATCTGTCATTTTCTTTACTAAACACGAAATGAAAAGATAAACATTGTCTGAGCTGTTTTATTTCTGATAATCTAATCCTAGAAGGTTCCTCACTTAACGTCCCTCAGATGGTGGTGTATGTTTAATAATAGATTAAATGTAAAAGCGTTAATCTGGAAATTTGTGCCTCTAATGTAAGGGTTGTGTAACCAAGAGTTTTCAGGTTGGTGTAGTTTGAGACTATAAGTTAATTTCTTTGCCCAATTATAACTACAGTAGAAACAAAAAATATGGGTCCTTGATGAAACAGTGTACGGCTATAGAATCATAATTTTATGTATTTTTAATAGTTATTTCATGACTGTGTTGGCTAATAGCTCCTCAATTTTACTGAGGTAACCTACTTTTGGTGAAACTGATTACCATAGTGAATTATCTCAAGATAAATACCTCTTAGAAAAACATTTTTGTGTGGATTTTAAAGTGTATTTGATGAAGGATTAATCGGATCTGTTGACTAACTCTTAGTCTTAACGTATTTTCCCGCCTTTCTAAGAAGTGCGGGAAAAATAGGCATGTGTTGCATAAGCGCGCGGATTTTTTCAGAGGTCAGACCTGTATTGAACACGACAAGCTCGCGTAGCCCCGCAACACAGAAATGTTAACGTGTCACACAGAGAGAATTTAGGTCATTTTAATGGACGAGATTATCGTGATGTAACCCAGTACGGATCGTTAAGTGCATATGTCCATAGCGACAGACGCTCTTCAGTTGAGCCTGTGTACGCAAGTCAGTCCGCGTGTTTGTATGAAGGTATCTCCAAAAATCTCCATAATTTCATGTATAATGATCAGGTAAATTCAAGTGAGGTTGAGAAATTACCAAGCAAATATTTAGAGCTTTGTTAGTTTATTAGCATTTATGCTAGCTCATGACTCCTAAACGTTGACGATTTGCTCGGATTTGACATATTTAGAGTATTCATTTGAATGGTAAAATGGAATAAATAGGAAATATGTCAACACAGGAAACAATTGCGGTCGTTAAGAAATGTATTATGATTATTTCTCATCGTTTTTTAATGAACTTGGACATATCATGTTTGTTGCGTTATTGATGTTCTATGTAATCCAACAGAGAATGATGGGAAATGTAGTTTTGTTGTAGAAGCCTGCCAGCTTATAAACAAGTGGTATTTCAGTGAATAACACCTCGCAAGAACCCTTTTTCATAGAAAACTTCTTTTTTTTTTTACTTCAGTTTCAATTCAATTCAATTTGCACAATTCATCATCTATAACTTAATCTCATTTCCCCTTTCAGTTCACACAAGCAACCCATCTAGAATAGTCAAAATGATTTAATTTAATTTGTGTGTAAAAAAAGAGGTCAGCCACGAAGTTTTTAGTCACGTGTTTTATTTGGACATAAGGAAAAAGTTCAAGGTATACAAGTGTAGATTGTCATTAAATGATATCTGATTTACGCTAATTTCTACACTACAAAAAATCAATCAATATAGACAAAATAAAATCATATAGATAAAAATAAAATTTAAGTGGATGAACAAAACACATTCTCTAAAAGCTTATTGTCACAGCCCATGAGGAAAAGTTAGGTCTATTTACACATGCAAAACCCAAAGGCCACCCTGCTGAGAAGTATACAGAACTGAATTCATTGCACCTTATTTCCACAGAGGTGACCAAGAATCAAAAAAACAGAGGCTTCCGCTCCAGGGAATGTTTTGCATGTTTTACCTGACTGCGTCGGGACCGATCCTGCTATCTGAAGGTGCTACTAAGGTAGGTTCACCAGTGTTATCTGAACGAAACTTGAGACTTTCGCTTTGAATGGAGACCATTATCTTTGGCAAGTATGTCAAGTTCACTAAACACTGCAAGACATCTTGACGGCTCAAAGTACATCTCTCTCTAATGGATGTGCAATGCACCGTGGGCTGAATTGCTTGTGTTTTCCTAAAGTGCTTGTGTTAAGTCCCCTGAGGGGCAAAGGGTGCGGTTGGTTTGCTCTCATGTTTCCTGTCGGTTTGGGATTGTGGAGACAAAAGGTGTGAAGGACTACGGTAAGACTCATGTAGAAGGTCTATGCATCTACCTAAATAAAAATGAGGATACCAGGACCTTCAGGACTTTTAAAACTAGAATGATTTCATCACAAACATGCTCATGCATCTAGGAGTTTTCAGGTCTGGCTTCGTTTTAAAAGAAATAAACGCAACAGACCTGATTGAACAACTTCTACTCAAAGAATTCTCGAAAAGCAAACCTCACAACCAGACTGAGAAAAATGTCAACTCAACCTAAACTTACACACAAGTGCGTTGTTGGGGTCTGGAATGATACACTGTAGAATGCCGCGTTCCATCCGATGTTGAATGCAAGATATTTTTCGTACGTAATATCTTCGACTTATAGACTTATAAAGCCATTTATTGCATGACATTTTGATGATATTAATATGCAATGCCAGCTTTCATTTTACAGAAGCGAGATGAGGATCATTTTACTCTGGGTTTTATCCGTCACTGCAATGTTTCTTGGTTTTACTGGTAACATAATGGAACTTTGACTTATCAAAGCGTTATATTTGCGTAAGAATGAATGTTTAGCATTAACTCGGGTGACGTTATAGACCGAAATCAATTTTTCAAGCCGAGAGTCCAACTTCAAGTGCATTCTATAGCACTTTTCTAAGTAGGAAGCTGGAAATTCTAAAGTTGAGTTGAATGGAAAGCAGCATAAACCTAGCGAGTGTTTTAAGAGCTAATTGTGCTGTTGAAGTGAGTCGAGTCCTAGCTACTACGAGCTTCATCTGAGTACGGTGAACTATTAAAAGTTACAGCTGTAACTCCTAAAGAAGAGTAAAACCAGAGCAGAAAAAGACTGTCAAACTGGAATAAACATATAAATTCCTGATTTCACCACTTTAAGCCACTGGAAACGGTTTACAATCAATTAGAAATGCATTCCCTTCTGTATAAAGTATCACTACCTTGTCTGCGATCTGTATCCTGTTCTGAATGTTCCACACAGAAGAGTACACAATAGTATAGACAGTTTGATATATGATGTGAATAAACAGAGAGGATATGCTGGATTTCTGCTTTAGCACCAACCCACCTCCTGTTGATGGAACTTGATTGGTGGGTTAATAACAGAAAATGAACCAATCAGAGTGTTAGATGGCCCATCTTCGCCCCTACCCCCATCCTAAAAGTCACTTTGATGCAGAGGTATAAAGGGAGCACGGGGCGGGCAAGAGGGGTGGGGGCATTTTAAGAGCGAGTGAGAGTGTGATGCTCACTCTTCATCAGAACTACTGCTGTCTATGGAATAGACCATAAAGAGAAGATCGGGCCGGGCCGGCACCAGCGGGTGACCAGGTTTCACCACTTCAAAACCAATGTAGTGGAAAGTCTTCATGATGGACACTGCACAAGTGGAGACAAAGACAGTTCCTCAATTACAGAATTATGGTAAGCATCAGATTCATTATCCAGTTTAAAAAAATTAGATAACCCAAATGAAAGTTCTATCATCATTTACTCAGCATGTTGTTGCAAACCCATATGACTTTCTTTCTTTCTTTGCAGATTGTACACCAATCATAATGGGGCTGTCAAGCTCCAAAAAATAACAAAAAAGCCATAATTACAGTGACACAATTCATACAGATAAGCCGTATTTTTGTCCGTATTGATCCGAATATTGAAAATGGCATTTTCATTTCAAAACCCGCTCCCTCGACACTAACTTTTTAAAGTGTTTTCCAGACCGAACATCTGAAAATCCTCAAAAGGTTAGTTCACCCAAAAATTTAAGTTCGGTCATTAATTCCTCCCCCTCATGTCGTTCTACACTCGTAAGACCTTCCTTCATCTTCAGAACACAAATTAAGGTGTTTTTTGTGAAATCCAAAGGTTTCCTTAACCACGCACAGCAACATCATTGCTCCTTTCGAAAGGTATTAAAGACATTTTTAAAATAGTTAACGTGACTACAGTGGTTTAACGTTAACGTTATGAAGCGACGAGAATAATTCATTGACGTTGCAATGACGTTGCTGCCTATGTGTGGTTCAGAAACTCTCAGATTTCATCAAAAATATCTTAATTTGTGTTACAAAGATGAGGGAAGGTCTTACGGGTGTAGAACGACATGAGGGCGAGTAATTATTAATGACAGAAATTACATTTTTGGGTGAACTAAAAAATCTTTAAATCCCTTTACTGCGCATGTACAAAATGCAACTGCCCTCGTGTTTTGCCGCAAGACAGCAACCACGAGTAAATATTGTCATCTTTGCAGGAATGTGAAGATTGTATGAAGTAACAATTATTTTTATCAAGTGAACAGCAGGCACAACAATGCCAATACAACCACAGATATCGGTACAATATTCAGGACTAAAGCATTATCATTTTCGAAAACATGCTTTCACAGTTCACACTACAACGTGAACTCACCGTTAATTTATTCACTTGGGTGAACGTCTTCAAAAATCTGTTTTTGCTGGACATAAACGGCGCCTCAGCGTGAACGAAAAGGCCAAAGCGCTTTTCGAGGGTTTTTTTTTTTTTTTTTTAGTTTTCAGATGTATCTTGATGAATATGAATGTAGTCTCGGTTTCCAAAAAAAAGTGATTCATACCGGTTTGGTACAACATGAGGGTGAGTCAATGCTGACAGAATTAGGATGTTTTGCAAACTATGTCTTTAATGTGTGTTTAAATGTATCTTACATCGATCGTCTCTGTTTTTGTGAAGCCACAGGAACACATAGCTGACTTTCAGCTGCTCCTCTGCAAACTCCAGAAGCCTGGTGAAACTGCAGCGTAACGAGAGAGAGAGAGAGAGAGAGATGGTGACGCACTGCTGCTTTTACATAATGTGTATCTTATGTAATAATGCAGAAGTATTAGCACACATATATTTAATGCTTTCTGACAGTTGAAGGTAAATCACTCTGTTCTAATGCCTGCAGTGACCTCACAGACATCACATGACTGGACATGATGACCAATCCAAATGAGAAATGACCGGAAGAACTTTCATCTATCATAACCTCATACCAGTGATGACAAATCACACGGAAAACCATCTCGTGCTGCTTTTGACTAAAATTAAACCAGCCGTTTGTTCTGCTGTGACCTAAAAATGTCAGTTAAAGCTGAACCACGCCGAGACAGACGGATATATTTCCGATGTCAGCTTCAATATAGAGTTATACGATGGCAAATTATTAACCCGACGTACCCTTCTTTGCTGCCATTGTAGAGAGCTCCGGCGGGGATTTCCAGGTAGAGTGCATCGTCTGAAAGAACCGTGTCCCAGCAGGAGAACCGTCGCTCGCTCAGCTGGTACTGGAAGTGCAGGACTGGGGGCGCTCCGCTTACTGATCCCGCCTGAGTCACTGTCAGCTTTTCGTCCTGGAGGACACATATACACGTACTGAAATGTCTGAATGTTATTTATAAGAGTACAAATGAAAATGTTATCGCTCATAGATAGGTTGCTCTTTCTTTACCTTAAGAGACTTAATGAAGATAAATTACGTTTTGTTTAAATATGTAGCTGTTACTCCTTAAATTCCAGGTAAGAAATAAAAGAGAACCAAACGAGACAACTGTTGATATCATTAGGAGGTCTAAAATAAATTTGGATACCATTAGGGCGATATATATATATATATATATATTGCATGTTATTATTGTTATTAATATTATTGTAACGTATATAAATTGGCATATATTGCATCCATACTTGTATTTTATGATATTCATAACAGTTAAATAGATGTAAACTCTTGGAAAAAACCTTGAAAGAACCAGATGCTTCTATGTTAAGCGGTCTAACAAAATGAACTTTGCAAGGGAGATATTCACTCTCTTATGCGCAAATCGATCGATTATGATCGATCGATTGCAACGCGTTGTATTCTGACATCTGTATTCCATCGTTGGGATTCATTTCAGTAATGAACCCGCTGTAATCCTGTCGATTTTCAATTGATTTTTGTCTAAATGTCACCAGAGTACACATTTAAACAACATCAATTAATATAAATGAGCTCAAGAGCAGCAAACAGTCTCTTGAACAACAGACCTCTCACAGGTGCGAGAGATCCTAAACCTCTTAACCTTTTGAGACGATCACATGTCTGCACAGACATGTATAGTCTCACACACGGTCAGGTCTATGCCGAGCTCGATTACCGAGCACCAAACGCCGTCCATATGTAGGCCAGATGGAAACTCTAGTTGTAAATATGGTACAGAGCTACCAGTTCAAACCTGTTAAAACTAGCTGCCCTGCTTTAAAACATACCTAACCAGTAGAGCTGCACGATTGATAAAATGAGAATCATTACATTTACATTTACATTTAGTCATTTAGCAGACGCTTTTATCCAAAGCGACTTACAAGTGAGGAAAACAAACAAGCGATTCTTCATGAATTGGCAAATAGCGCAGGAAGTGCTCACAATACAAGTTTCATGCACTGCTCAGTACCATAAGCTAGAGTAGGAAGGGAAAAGGGAAGGAAAGGGTTTTTTTTTTTTTTTTTTTTAATGAGGGGATCAAGTGTTCACGAATCAATATTTTTGAGACCAAACTAAACATGTAATTTACTAGAGGTAACAGATATAACTAAAGTGTGGTTCTCTCTGGCTCTGGCAGCGTGAACACATATTTAAATGTTCTGGTATGATTTTGTCAAAGGTTTAAAAGACGTGGGCGAATCGATATAAACAAAAAAAAGCACTTTTTCAGTCTTGCTTTTGCAGTCTAGTAGAATAGGTGCTTGATTTTTCAAAAACACATTATTTTTCATATATTTGCAATTGTTGCAGCACCTCTCTTCTCAGTCTGTCAGTAACACTTTGTTTAATTCCGGTCTCTATGAAAAGCGCAATGTGTTTTGAGTTTCGAGCGTGTTTGGGAAATGTCACGCCCCTTAACATAACCGTGAGTTTCGACACACTACTAACGCAACTCAAACAGGCCCATTTTTTGGTGTATTCCTTTGGAATTTATTATATATTGTGACACATACATTCCAAGAAAATAAAATCGGTTTTAGGGATTTCAAAAACAATGCCTACTGATATACAGCACGGATCGCGCTCCCAGATAATTTGCTTAGTGCCCTCAATCACATAAACATGTGATATAGAGAGTAACTTTGCAGATCTTTTTCATGCTCTAACAGCAACATTACACTCTAAAGAAAGTTGGACATGCAAAAAAGCACAATAGTGTTTAAATGTTGCTAGAATATTTGTTTCTGAAATTCGAGCAAAACCGAACAGCAGACTGTGTGTGTTGTTACCTTGTGAAGTACGCTGTGAGGGAGATCCCTGCCCGTCCCTCGCCCACCCGGGATCTTCGTTAGTGGGAGAGGGGCATCAGGAGCACCACAGAGGCCCTGGAGCCCGCTGCCTCGAGCCAAGCACGGCACAACTACAAGACAGAAAACGAAAGAGAAAATACGTCATAGCTGTGCAAGATTAACACAGTTTTCCTCTAGCGCTTTTAACTCAAATTGGCATGTGCTTCTAAAAACTACCTTCGCTCTTGCTTGGCAGAGGCCTCAGGGTGCCAGCTGATATCAGAGATACCCATCCTGCCAACAGCATAAAACCAGTCTGGCTGTCTGCCTAACTGAAATGTTGGCACTTTTAAGGGCTCCCTCTCTATATATCTGTTCTTCTGCCTTATCAAACACTGTCACCCTGTAATATTTTCTACAGCTCTGTTTTCACATTAACGCTCAGTTCTCTGATTACAGACTACGGTATCTGTAAGAACCAATGAGGTTCATTCTCGTGTTGCGCAGCACGTTTGAGCTTCCACAAGAGGCTTGTTTTCGCACGTCAAGCAGGTTTGGTTGAGCCTCTGTTCATGTTCACTGATCAACGTTTGTACGTTAATAAAAGCCTAAGGGGCCGTTCATAGATATATGAATCCTTTGCAGGCGTTCGGGAGCTCGCGCTTCTGTAGCGTCTGTCGTTGCTGTGCAACCATGAACTGTGCTCTCCACGACCATGAGGAAGTTTCAGCAAGGGACAAATTGATTTTTAGCCCTTGCTTTAGCTTTACTACTAGATATATTTATGGAGATGAGATATAACAACCCCCTGTACAGCTATGATCAGCTGTTCGGCTGAGATTTCCATGTTACGGAAAGGTCGAAGATGATCGATTGGTAACTGCACCGCATGCTTCCATTTTGCGCACGCCTACATTGAAAATAATGAAAATGTGTGCGCAAAAGACACGATATCTAAATCTGTTCATCATATAAAGCGATCGAGTCTCTTCAGAAATTTTTAATTAAACCGCCAAATTCATTTGGATTAGTTTTACGATCTCTTTATGAACTTTTTGAAGCATCAGAAATGTAGCTGTCAGTGGTGGGACAGAAATCTCTCAGATTTCATCAAAAAATTCTTTATTTGTGTTCCAAAGATGAACAAAAGTCTTACAGGTTTGAAACGACATGAGTGTGAGTACTTATGACAAATTTTATTTTTGGGTGAACTATCCCTTTAAGAGTAAAACAAATTTTCTGTTAATATGGAATCAAGCTAATATATAATTTAGTTTAGTCTGAACTATCGGTTCAATTTCATCAATTCTATCCATAAATTAGTGTTAGAACCAATTAATCATCTGATATTTTGCGATCATCAATTTGATTCCTGAGTAAATATTGAAATGAAATTGTTGAAAGATGAATTTTGGTTCTTGGAGAAAGACGTTTCACTTTCCACTAGACAGAAGCGAGGCAGTTCACAAACAAGCACATGATGTGCAAACAAGTCTGTAAATAGCAGCTTGGCTGAGAACATTTGACATCCCAGAGGGCTTGAGTTACAGCACTGGCTTTTAGAGATGGTAATAACAGACATTTGTCTCCCCATGACATACTGGGAGATCTTTGGATCTGATATCTCATCTGAAGCCAGGCCACACACTGTCAGCGAAAATTATGATAGATAATTCCCGATTTTCAAAACAGCCCTGTTTACAACAAACTAGAAAGAGGAATGAGAGCTCATGTATTGCTGATAAGCTGATCTGGGAACAGAACACTGATATTTTATGCCATTATAAGCTCACAGCGATCCATGACACGGTTACAGCACGCTGGCACAAATTAAATGGCTGTGCTTGTTTTCAAGTCTCTTGAGCCAGATTACCCAGCAGGCAAATGAAAGGAGGGCGTAGTGGTTTCCTTGCCCTGGCAACCGAACATGTAACCCAGGTGACATAATCTGCATGGTGACCGCATGAAAACGGGTGAAGCTGTTACTTTCCTTTTTGGTGACACTACAAAGAATTAGCATGACAGATTTTCCAAGACGCTTTTGAGACGCTCTTGTTTTGTTCGTTGTCCTCTCCTGGTCTCTGCGACTGAAATGTCAGCTTGTTTTGAAAGCCGACACTTTCACCCTCTGACATTCAAGCACCTTCCTCCCCTCCACCATCTCTGATTATACGCTCTGGATCAAAAAGGTTTCAGACCGACTAAAAAAAACAACAAAGACAACTTGGATTCATCTAATGTACAAAGCACTTAATTTTTACACGCTCTTTGCTCTATGTCAATGGAGTCGTTGATTTTTGCATTCGATTTCTTGGTTTTTAGCACTATGCTGTGTGGTTGCTAGAACATTGCTAGGTTATGCTTCCTGTTCTGGTGATATAATGGGAATTTGTGCCCTGTATTGTCATTTGGCAGGTGAAAATTGTACGTCTTTGATCGTTTGGAGAAGCAATAGCACGCGTACCTCAGAAAAACGCGAAATTTAAAGTCACCATGAAATCAAAACGGAGAATTCTTCTTTTTTTAACGGAATGTTGCAGTGTTTATTATAAATGATGTATCTGTGCACATCATTTTTTAAATTCACGTGCCTCATACTCATCAAAATAACTTCCCCTCCATCTATTCTCTGATGATGCGTTTACTGGCGTGAGGGCGGGGCAACCTGTCACTCACATGAGATCGAACCATAATGATCCAATCAATTCCCAATGGTCAAAATCAAGTCCCACCCTACATTTAATCTTGTTCGAGAAGCCGGATATACGTCACAATATACGAAAACACTATCGCAACTTCTGTTTCATGCTGACTTTAAAGGTATCATTCATGTCTAGATTTTTTTTTTTTAAATCCTTATGAACAATAAGTTAAGGATAATGCTGGAATCCAAAAGCAGAATCTATTCCCAAAACAATCCAAAGATCCTCTTTTTGTTACTGAGATTCCACAAAAATCTTTCCCAAGAAAACAACTGCCTGCTGGCATTATCACTGAAGATCATTCCTGACTCCAGCTGACCTCCAGGACTAGCACAGGGTGATAGTCCGGATCTGTTTAAAGACCGGGATTCAGGTTAATCTTTAGTTCAGTAATTACTGGCTCCGCGGAGTGTTTGGAGAGCGACCAGGAAACAGTCAAAACCAAAACAGGATACTGCGAGTCTTCCAGGAAAACAGTTATCATTTGGCTACAGAGGGGCGCGAAAGGTGACGTCCGACCTTCAACTCACAGCGAACGTGTTTTGGACCAATCCCTGACCAGATATATGGCAGGTTTGTGTTTTTCACATATCAGATTACAAAGCCTCAGCAAGCAACACGTTTGACAACATGTCTGACATGTAGGCTAAATTCTTCTGCAAAGTGTTTCTCTTTTTAACGTTGACGGTCTGGATGAAGTCCAAGAAAAACAACCAGAATGTGAGGTTGAGAAACAGGACGTCGCATGAAATTTGACATTTCTGTGACCTGCGAAGAAAATGCTCTGATTTTAATGTGATTGTTTGTAAACGGGGCCACTGCAAAGATGTTTCAGCTTAACAACAGAGCTTTCAAGGAAGTATAGCTTATGTAATGTTTTTGTCCCCATATTCCTCACTCAGAATACATTAAATCTCCGGATAAATACGGTTCACCTGCACTGGTGCTAATCTTGTTACAAAAACAAAACAACTGCTGATAGTGTCCAGAGTTTCATAACAGGATCCTCGCAGGCGATCTGTGCCGGGGTTTCCATCCTCAATCCAGAATAGGAAATTGCAAGAGTTGGAAATGAGACTGTTTAGGAAAAACTAATTATCTTTGGGACAGTGCGATTTGGCCAGTCCTGTTACGAGCTCATGAATCCTAATTGAGTTGATGGGGTTATGGATGAAATATTTATAGCAGTGCGTCTCTCACACTCATCTGTCTGCTCGACATTAAATCCGCTTTGATAACAGTCTGTGAGTCTGATCCTCCAGCACATCACAACAGATCCTGCCCATTCATAATTTACAAACATCACAGCTCTATATATACAAAACAACAAACATTTGTATTGCATTATGAATGAGAAAAATTATAGAATGTATATACATTTTATATATACAATTTATAATTCATTTATATATATATATATATATATATATATATATATATATATATATATATATATATATATATAGCTATACAATACAAAAACGTTATAATATATTACATTAAGAAAATATTATATTATTTAAATGGATTTTAATCATATATAAATATCTTAATAGCATGTTAAAAGCCTAAACATATGCAAAATGCAAAAAAAAACCTGGCAATATGTGCATGAAATTAAAACGTTGCATGACTGTAAAAGGTATAATCGTGTATAATCTCACCTCTCCTCTGTGTTGCACATGTTTTTATCCTCGTAGACTGCTTTACACTGATAACTCAGAGAGTGACTGTTGTGCAGAAAGTCCACGGCGAAATGCACCATATATATGTGATAATTCTCTCTGAAGCGTTCTGCGAGGCGCGCGCCGTGCTTTGACACCGAGCACTGACTGCCCGGTGACGTTGAGGAACTGATTCTGAATATTAATGAGCCTGTCTCAATGTCTGCCAATCGAACGCCGCAGTGGGATTGTCGACGACACGCAGCTTAATTAATATTCATAGACGTGCAGCGTGGAGAATCATAGGACGCATAACAGGGAAGTGACAGTGAATCCAGTTATATTCTTTTTTTAAATTTCAATACTGATTGTTTTATATGTTCCTCATAAATGTATAGTAATATAATGGTACTTAAGGGAGACTCGGAAGCATAATGTGTAAATTTGACGACACTGAGGGTTTCTGGGAAATGAAGTTTTCAGCTTTGAACATTCGAATATTGTTTTTGAATCACCCAATCTGCGTTTAATTTATCTATAACTCAATAAAAGTGCTAAAATCAACAGAAATTCTGAATTATCATATCATATCTTATAAACTAATGCTTAGAAATGCATGGAAATGCATCTGAAGAAGGCATTTATTTTATAAGACCTCAGGACTTTTGGCACACGGTGGACAGGACTTATGTTATGTAAGAGCCGATAATGGAAACAAGCCTGGGCCAAAAGATTAAAGGATTAGAAACCTGACACCAGGCGATGTGATCGTTACACGGCGGTGGGTGAAGATCGGTCTCAGTGACTGAAGTGTTTGACCTCCAGAGAGAACCCACAACACACTCGATGTATGAACTCTGCAAGGAGCTGGGTTTGAACCTTCAGTAGTAATGGAACCTCAATAGGGTTCTAAATCAGAATGATAGCGATTTAAATAGCTTAGGGATGGAGTTTTAAGCTGGTTTTGGGGGAGAACCTACTAAATGTTCTTGGTTTCGACACATTCAGTTACATGAAACATGTAAATAATATCAAATTTCCAATTAAAAACTGTGAACTTTCATAAAAAAATCACTGGATATTAGGCTACTGTCAATCGCTGAACATTTCTATTGTAAACAGTCGTCAAATATTACATGATTAGCTACTAAAGCGTTGCAATTGACCGTTCGTTTAGTTACTGTTGCTATATCCGACAAGCCATGTGCTCCCATACGTCATGTTCTCACGCAGTGAAAAATACATCCTGCAGCAAAGAGGACACGGACAACACGTCGACAGACATATAAAACAGTTTCATATTTAATATATGGTAATTTTCTAAAGAAGTGTAATGTGTCGTGACAGATCGCTGTAGCTCCTTCAAGCGGCTCGTGAACCGATCATCTCTTCATACTAGTTCATTTATAGCATCAAATAAACATGAATGAACATCAGAAGGAATGTTGTTTCAAGCGAGGAAAGACGTGAGTACACACAATTTTTGAAGTTCAAGTTCACCAACGTTAATCTACTAACTGCCCTGAGTGCTTTGTCGGACAAAATGGCGGATTCGGGGCTATGATTGGTCAGATCACCTGTCAATCAAACTGTTTGCAAAGGATCAATTCGCGCTTGTTTTCAACCTTCTTTGATTTGATTGGCCAAGTCATTCTGACTTTGACGAGCACTGTTAGACCGGCCTAAAAATTTAAAACATTTAAAACGTTTTGCCATTCTAACAACAATCGGAGCGGTGTACAATGGAGTGCAGCAGAGCAGCATTAAGAGTATCAAATATTAGTATGGCCATTTCTAATTATACTTGTCCCCCCTCAAAGCCTAGGGTAATTGCAGCCCTATCCTAACCATTCATAATAATATGGTTAGTTGCATTTGAATTTAGCATTGCTTCTATGCTATATCAGAAGAGTTGATCTATCAGTTGATAACCACTGCAGTATAGGGAAACTCAATCAAGCTGGATTGTTAGCTTTCTTCATGTGGAATCTCATTGTGAAAAAAGAAACGACAGTAATGACCTGCAGTCTACTTATTTATGGTTCAGGATTGGATTTCATGGTTCATTGTCCTTGTTGGCACGATAACATCCATCATGTGTTTGGTGGTTACAGTGTCTTGTGGTGTTAGCAACCACCTGATTTGGTGGCTGTCTTTTTGAAAGCAATAAACAAGTTGGACAACCTAAACATATGTCATCTCAGATCACGCCACAGTTCCTGTCACACATCTTCTCAAACTGAGAGCTACCACAAGGCATTCTGAAACATCCACGGCTAAACAAACAACAACATATTTCCTTTTCCGTAATGATGCTCTAATGATTCGCCCTGCCTGCAGCTGACAGATGATGAACAGCAACAATTATCAAGCAATTAAATATATTTGATAAAGTGAAATGATGAGGTTTATTACAGCAGTAAATCATAAAGTCCTGTACGTTCTACAAACACATACAGGACACGCAGTTCTGATGGGCCAGTGAGAACAGAGAGTGTTTTATTCCATGGACAGCATCGGCCTGCTGATCTATTAAAAGCTCCATTGTATCTTTTCCTCTTTGGCACTCTTGTACATCCAGGAAATGCTTGTTTACTGTGTCAGGTAATCATCTTAGAGCTGAACGGGAGAGAGTCTCTCTGTCACGGCAGGCAGAGTCTATTAACTGCTTCAGATTTTTGCTTCATTCATACCTAGTTCAGAAGATTGAAAATGCCCTTGCAATGTTCTAGAAACCACCCAACACAACCCTGATTAAACACGGCTAATTAAGATCTTCAGGAGCTCTCGATAATTACAGACAGGTGTGTTTGGTCAAGGTTGGATCTGAAGTCTGCAGGTACGTAGGTCTCTAAAAACAGGATTTGGCATCCTTGACCTACAATATCCTAGTAATGACCCAGAATTCCCTAATAGCCATCCAGAATAACCTAGAACACCTAGCAACCACTCAGAAAATACCCTAGAAAATACTCATAAAACCCTAGCAACATCCTAGCAATCACCCAAAATTCTCTAGTAATACCATAGAAACCACCTAAAATATCCTAACAACCACCCAGAATTTCTTAGCAACATAGAACACCCTAATAACCATCCAAAATTCCCTAGTACTGCCCTAGAAACTACCTAGACCTATCAACCACCCAGAGTACCCTAGTAATGCCCTAGAAATCACATAGAACACCATAATAACCATCCAAAATTCCCTAGTACTTCCCTAGAAACTACCGAGAACATCCTAGCAACTGCCTGGAACACCCTAGCAATGCCCTAGCAACCATACAGAATTTCTTAGCAACCTCCCAGAATGCCCTAGAAATGCCCTATCAACCACCCAGAATTCCCTAGTAATGCCCTAGAAACCACATATAACACCATAATAACCATCCAAAATTCCCTAGTAATGCCCTAGAAACCACATAGAACATCCTAATAACAACCTGGAACACTCTAGCAATGCCTTAGCAACCACCCAGAATTCTCCAGTAATGTGGTAGCAAGCACCTAGAACACCCAGCCAACAACCCAGTTCTAAATCAACTACCCGGAACACCCTAGCAACGCCCTAGCAACCCCTCAGAGAACCCTAGCAACCAGTGAGAACACCATATCAGCAACACCTGAGCAACCACCCAAATTTTTCACAGTGAATCAGCACCCAAATGTTCTATAGAAAATGTAAAAAGATTTGGGTAAGTATTTCAACATATCATAAGTAGTGCTGTCAAATTGTATTAATCCCATCTAGGTTTGTTTATATATATGTGTGTGTGCGTATATATATATATATATATATATTTACAAACTTTTAAGTTAGATTCGATTAATCGATTTTACAGCACTAAAAATGTGCTTATATCTCTATACATGAGCAAACAACCAACGTAGGTTTATTATAAAACATTTTATAAATGTATTAAGACTGTCTTTGTGATGCATTATATATAAAGGCCCCACAGAAAGAGCACCGTCTCTGACCTCAGCAGTGAAGCGTTCTCACCGTGAGTTCTGACCCAGTCTCTGTGAGACGGGCTGCTCAGCAACGGAGAAATGCCCCATTCCAGCTGAATGAACTTTCACCAGTTCAGTCTGTTCCTCATGTGTGTTCACCTGAGTATATTCTGTCTTTACTGACGTAGATAAAGGTGTATAAGTTGCTAACCCATGCTGACATGTACACTTCAATAAAACACATTCTGTTCACTATACAGCCCCTGACGGATGATTCGGGATGCTGGCGTGTGTCTTGCTTTGAGGAGAGGTTTTTGAAGTGAGTGTGTTCAGTGTGTGTCAGGGGTTTTGTGTCATACGGCTTTAAGCTGATTGCCACTAATACTTTTTGTTCTGGCTTGGAGTGTCCATTGCGGCGTTCCACGCAGGACAGCTGATTATACACACTTGTGTGCCATGTGATTAACCTCCGAGAACACAACAAGCCACTTCCACTTACTGTCCATACCTCATAGAAGGGTTTAGGTCATTACAATCAGATTTAGATGGCATGTTAAGGTTTCACATGGACTTTCAAGAGACACTAGATTTTGCATTCATAACAGATGTTTTTAAATACGGAGGTCTTAAAGGGACAATTGCACAAACCTAAGAAAATGCAGAGAAAAATTTAATGTTAAAAAAGAAGTGTTAAAAATATAAATATATTCATTCAATACTATTGCATTCATTCAATAAAATATGTATATATATATATAGTCTATTATATATGATAATTTATATATATAATGTAAATAATATATATTAAAGTATACATTATACACAGACACATTTATAAGTTGTCAAATCGATTAATCACGTCTAACTTAAAAGTTTGTATGTATATATATATATATATATAGACACAGACACACAGAGATATATGTTCACACACACACACATATATATATATACATACATAAACAACCTTTTATGTTAGATGCGATTAACCGCGATTAATCAATTTGACAGCACTTATATATATAATACACACACACACACACACACAAAAGTGTCATGCATATTTAGGCTTATTAGAGTATTGCACTCTACATTTGTCAAGTCCTGAGATCCCAGGCTTTTCACTGTTCCCATCTGAGTCTATTTTTGCCGACCGTTGTCGGAGAAAAAATTCGGACAATCTTTTAGCAAACAGTGTGAGTGTGTGAGTAGGAAGGGCAGCAGGTCGTGGGAATCGGTTCAACGCACCAGTCTGGGCCGTCAGCAGAGACTCACTTCCACCAAAAGCATCAGAAGTGCCGTAAAAGAACAACTGAGGAAGTGGAGAAACAATGTACGAGTCTGAGCTGGATCAGGGTGTGGGACCTCAGAACACTGACAGTCATTTCTCTGGGCCCAGAAGCCCATAGAGAAAAGAAAGTTCTATTTCCCATAATTCTGTTTATGTTTCCGCTGGTTATGTTCCCACGGTGACTGCTCTTCTTGTTTATTAATCTATTTCAGTTTCCTCCTAAGCTAAATTTAAAACTGGTTATAGGATTGTGAGTTTATTAATGTATGAGTAAGTATGTGTGTTTGTGTGTTCAACTTCATCTTCAAAGGTCTCCAGGCTGGAAATGAACCATGCTGACCGGTAATGTCTGTTTTAGTGTGTTGTTTATTGAAATGACTCCCAGTAGGAAGTTAGAACGTGACCAGTACAGCCGCCTGAACGATGAAAACGTGAATAATTATGAATACACACTGTTCCTGTCTTATACAATGGCCAGTGGCATTATATTCAGTCTTTCATCAACCACTTCTGGAAAACTGAGGCCCACTTCTCTTACAATAAGTGATCTTGCTCACTCCCCTTGGAAATACCAGCTTAGATTAGACATGGGCTTTTGTGCTGGTCCAGTTTATGCCAGTCTATCGGGTGGATCAGTGTAACCGTTACTTAATACGAGGCTTTATTGTGCATGTAATTCTTAGAAATCTTAGCAAGCATAATCTTTTTTTATGGTGCCGCTCCTGGTTTTACGAAGTCCCGCATATGACATATGCAGGAAAATAAATAGTAGGCTAAACATGACATGCAAGACAAATAATTAAAACGTGCACCTGATTTTGCAAATCAACGCAAGAATAATTGTATGCACGATTTAGAAAATCGATGGAATGAAATAGTAAATCGAGGGAAAGATATATGGTAAATCATGCACACGATTTCTCAAATCCAGCAAACGAAACAGTAAATTTCTCAAATCAAGTGATAGAAACAGTAAATCGTACGCACAATTTTGCAAATCGAGCGAACGAAATAGTAAATAATGATCACGATTTCTCAAATCGAGCGAACGAAAGTAAATCGTATGCATGATTTCTCAAATCGAGCAAATGAAATAGTAAATCGTGATCACGATTTCTCAAATCGAGCGAACGAAATAGTAAATAATGATCACGATTTCTCAAATCGAGCGAACGAAAGTAAATCGTATGCATGATTTCTCAAATCGAGCAAATGAAATAGTAAATCGTGATCACGATTTCTCAAATCGAGCGAACGAAAGTAAATCGTATGCATGATTTCTCAAATCGAGCAAATGAAATAGTAAATCGTGATCACGATTTCTCAAATCGAGCGAACAAAATAGTTAATCATGATCACGATTTCTCAAATCGAGCAAACGAAATAGTAAATCGTACGCACAATTTTGCAAATCGAGGGAATGAAATAGTAAATCGTGTGTAAAAAGTCTCTCCGGAAGTAGTTTTGCCACCTTTTATGAGCACTGTGAATTCACATAGTGTTTTTTCCCATGAGGCCACGGGAGACGATTTGTGAGTGGCGATGAAGCTACGCAACTGACAGTGGTAGGTCACATGATAATGACAACATGGCACAATTTTTATTCATTCATTTTGTTCATTTAAATTTGTCATTGGCGTAATATTATTTCATGTTTGTGAGAATGATTTTTACTGTGGAATTTTTTTTTTTTTTAAATTTTAGTTTGATCTTAGAAAAAACAAATTTAGAATTTTTGTTAAAATAAAATTGTACAATAATGAATGAAAATGAAGTTGTCCTTTAACAACTCAAACATTTTGTAAGTCTGAAAATTCAATGCAAAATACATTATGCATAATGTTCTGGGTCAAGCGCTGAAGGAATTCCCTCGTGCTGAAAAGGCTCTTGTTTTCGTGGTATTAGATATATGAACACACAGTGCTGCTAAGCAGAATTTCCAGAGTCCGATGCGTGACATTCTGACACTAAAATGTCTTTGAGCACTTAATCGGCATGTTGTTACTGCCCTGCTTTCCTTAATCTCTGTGTTTAAACAGAGCGCTTGGAGAGGACAGATATTCCAGGTATGTCCGGGCCTCTGTGCCCTTCCCAGCAATCCAGTAAACATCTAGAATAACAGGGGTTTCAGCATTCTGGACCTGCTCTGTCCACACAGCCTGAACTGAAGTAGGCCAAACTGAACAGCAGGGCTTTAGAGGGGCAGATTTGTGCCGAGTCGAGGGAATTCCTTCCATACTTCCCCTCGATGAATCCTTTTCTGCACGACTGAATCTCCGCAAAACAAGGAGCGGGAAGAGCTCGGGTCTGATTCATACTTGGGGTTAAAGGTATAGTTCACCAAAAAATGCATCCATCCATCCATAAAAGAATTAATCCATACGAGGCCGGATGGTCAATAATGGCTTTTTGAAGCGTGAGATGCATTTTTGTAAGAAAAATATCCATATTTAAAATTTTAGAAATTCAAATTTCAAGCGCATTCAAGCTTACGATAGTCCAACATCCTGCGTCATACATCCTGTCAAGTCAGCTTGTGCATATTTTGTCCGGTCGTCTGCCGGAAACTAGTTATTTCAGTATTTATAGTTTTAAATGTGGGTATTGTTTTTTTTTTTTAAACGCATCCCTTCGCTTCGTTTTTTGTCTTTAGAATTTGGGCTACCATTATAAACCGTGGAGGACTAAGGATATTTTTCAAATGTATCTGGGATTGTGTTCGGATGAAAGAAGATAGTCATTTACACTGAGGATGGCAGAAGGTGAATCATGGGATAATTTTCATTTTTGGGTGAACTATTCCTTTAAGTAGCCTTATATTAACAAACTAGAAATAATGACCTTTGATTTGTTTAACCTCTACTGGACCTCTACTGTCAAAAGTGACCTAAAATTTTAATTTTTTACTTGGTCACTTGGTGACTTTTGTCGCCTTGGCCAAAATACTGAAATAAGAGGCTGAAATCAGATCAGACCCAGACTTATTAAGCTGTGATAAAACATACCTGCTCATTTTGTTACATTTTTGTTATGTGTAAAAAAATGTCCTCCTCTGTGTTCAGGTCTGACTGTAGTAAAATTAATGCAAAAACTGACACTTCAAATCAACATTTCAAACATGTCAAAGTATAAATCCAAATCCACAACTTAATAAAAATAATTATTTATGTCTAAAAACCACTAGAGAATTTATACGCCACTTTATATAGAGCTATACAGTCTACACCATGGCACTACATAAGTTTTTCTTTTTTTACTCCCACCCGACAGCACTAATCTATCTTGAAATTTTTTTATGTTAAATCAATTGTCTCTATTTTAACATGGAACACTGCTTGAATTGAAAAATTTTTTTAAAAATATATTAGAAAACGTGTATTATTTTCAATGGGGAAAAATAGCTAATAAAAATGAGCTACCCTCAAATTTTTAAATAATAATCAAAAAATATTATTGAACAAAAATACATTACATTGGTTTTACTGAAGAAAAAAAAAGAAGTTGAATGAACATCAGAAGGAATGTTGTTTTCAAGTTCACCAACGTTAATCTACTAACTCCCCTCACTGATTTGCCAGACAAAATGGCGGATTCAGGGTTATGATTGGTTAGATCGCCTGTCAATCAAACTGCTGGCGAAGTGTCAATTGATTGGATGGTTGTGGTTTGCTGTCGAGTGACAGTTTGCTCCGCCCTCAAACCAGTAAACACATCAAGTGAAGAGATGATGCTGTATGAAAAAAAAAAAGATGTGCACTGATAAATCATTTATAATAAATACTGCAATATCCCATTAAAAAAGAGATGAAAATCTAATGGCTTTAATGTAGCTGAGTTAGTTGGAAAGCACTAGCAAGAGAGAGAGAGAAAGAACGAGAAAGCATGTGCTCTGTGGTTTATGATGTGATTTTATCTCTCAGTGTTTGGCCAGAGTGTCTTTGACCCTGCAAAGCTGCAGAAATGCGTGCTGGGAAACATGTATGCAGGAAACGTCTCGCATGAAGAGGAAACCTTAGATAGAAAGGCACACAGAGAGAGTTGGCCAGGATCTAAGCTTGTCTATGATCTCCGTCAAAAATCTAAAATATCTATATTATAATTATATATGGTGGGCACTTTTGACTTTAGTCCAGTAAGCAACAACCTTAGCAACACCCTGGCAACCAGCCATAACACCCTAGTGTTGTGGGTGGCAACTTTTGCCATTTCTATGTCCTTCAGAAGTCATAACAGAAGTGAGTTTGCGTGTGATTGAGTGTGTGGAACGCTTGACCTATATTCATCACATGACTCTCAGAGCCTGCAGCGCTGTAAATAAAGCAAAACACAGCAGCTGATGTGAGATCAGCTGTCATCCACTGAATCGTTATCACTTTTGGTAATGAAAGGGACTGAAGAGAAACAACGTCTTTGTTTGTTTTAAGCATAAACCTAAATTTTGATTGAGATATGAAATTATATTCTTTACATAATTTTGCTTCTCAAGTAAATGGATATAATTTTATTTTTTAGCCTACAGGAAAACTAGAACAAAAAACTTTGTGGTGGAAAGATCATGTGATTTCTTTTTTTGGATGGTTCTGCTATATTTTCCTTTCTGTATTGGACAAAAATGATAATAAACTGAAGTCATACAGGTTTGGATTAACTTGAGGTTGTTATTTGGCCGTTTGAGACAAGAAGAATCTCTCTGATCCTAGGCCAAAATCTGTTGTCTTTGCAGATGTTTTGTGGCTCTCATCAGCTGGACTGGTGAAATGCATGCGATAGTGATTTAGAGAAAATCTAAAAACACTATAAAATGTGTGCAGTATCATTTCTCTGTGATGAAGAAGAGTTTAAATAACCAAACCCTGGCCCAAATGCACATTGACCAGAGATGAGTTATTGATTTGGCCGGAGGGACAAACATGCTGAAACTGAATCATTGAATTTGACTGACATAAAATTGATTTAGATTTAACTGATTCCGAATTCAAACTGCACAAGAGTTCAGAGGTCTTTTCAGAGAACAAGAGCAGAAATGTATTCGTATCGTTGTTTTAACAGATAGCGCCATCTGCTGGAAACTGGGATAGTTTTAAGAGATTTCTTTCATAACAAAACAGAGAACGGTCAATAGATAATAAATATATAATTAATAATGATTAAAAAAAATCATCATAATCCCCCCCCCCCCCCCCCCCCCTTAATATTGTACCTTGATAGCAAGGTAGTCTTAATTAAAACTTCATCTTTACATGGTATTCTAAAACTATGTCCACAAGGAGTCGCTATTGTTTAACAAATACTACAATAAATAATTATAAATTCCTATCTTTCACCAGGTTCCTTGCCAGTATGATGAAAAGTCTGTTGTGGTGCCATATTTCTCCTTCCCGGTATGAGCTGTGAGCACAAATGGACTTGTGGAGGTCAGTACCGATGCTCTACAGCTGAGATGTGGATTGCATACGTGCAGATATTAAAAGGGAAAATCATTTCTGCAGGATTTATGGCTGAATTTGCAGTAAAAATCTGAATTCTAATTGGCTGTTAGTGAAACTCACATACAGAAAGCTCATAATGACATATCGTCTGCCTCACATTTTTACACGTCTCCAAAACTAACAGCTGGACACAATAAGCAAAATCTCCCCGACTTTCTTTCGACTGTTTTTCCACAGTTTTTTCCACAGTATTGTGTTTCAAGAAGCACAGCGGTCATGTGAAACCTGTTTGGATGTATTAGCAGATCTGAGAAACAGAAAGCCAGAAATATTAACGTTATTAAATGACCCAAGGCTTCATGACAGGACCTCACCTGTGCCAGAAATATGCAAAATTCTTCCATTATGTGAGAGAGAGAGAGAGAGAAAGTAAAACTTTCGAACCTGCACAGATTCAGAGAGGAAGACCTAACATGGATCCATTTCAAAACAAAGGAAGTACTAATGGCTACTCAGACATTTTAAACTCTTCAAAGATTCATATCTGAGAAAATTACCAATATTTTAGTTGTTATTTCAGCAGTTACGTGTTCGAAAGACAATTCAGATGGCACAAACTTGTGCAATTGGAGGTTTTGTAAATGATCAGATTCCATGTGGAAAATGCATCTAGTCAGATCTTTCTTCCTCCTCCTCCTTTCTCTATCTCTTAATGAACATACTTTTACTGATCAGAGGAAAGGAGAGTTTGCGCCGCAAGATTCAGATTTGTTGAGGAGTCTTTCATTATGATGTCACTGCACTGGAATGTGGCGCAGTTGATGAATAACGAGTGGAATTCCTGCCGGGTAAGTGCTAGTTATCCCAGCATGGAGGAGTTTTCTTTTCTTTAAGGATTGCATCATGACATAAGCACGAAATCTGTCCAGCATCACACTACGCCTCGCGCTGCCTCAATCAAAGGTCACTGCAAAACCGAAAGAAAACACTTAGTCAAATGTTTTTCATATCGGAAGAAGAATCACACCCACTTTTTTTATTTCTGCATAATTCAACAACAGAACATCTAATGATTTAATAGAATAGTGTGTTCAAAGTCAGTCAAGCCTATTCGGTGCAGAACCAGCCATTCTGCAGATTTAAAGGCACAGTATGTAAGTTTCACCACTAGAGGTTACTTATATAAACCAATAACAAAGGCGGAGCTTGATGACGCCATGAATGAGCGTGGAGTCATGTGAGAATGGTTAGGGATTTGGGGTCTCCATAGTCCATGGAAAGCAATCCGACAGGAATTCATGTTGGTCGATGAGCGTTTTATTAACATTACTGTGGTATGAAGCAGGGCGGCGAGCCGAAGGAGGCCAGTGGAGCGAATGCTAATGAGAGACATGTGCGCGGCACGTTGGCCACGAGTTCCACGGAGGAGGATATAAGAAGTAATGACGACAGTTTAGGGCAAGAGAGGACCAGGCCTGGAACATTTTACGTTGCTGTTTTTATTTTAATTATATGCCGCAATCGGTCTTTGCCGCTCCTTTCGCCGGTTCCCGCTTCCTCCTTCCCTCAACTTTGTTACAGTTACGTTTGATTGCTCAAATTCACATTATTTTATTTCATTCTAACGTTGAAAGTTATGTTTTAACTTTATATTATATAAAACAACAATATATAATATATTACGACGATTCGTTTTCCTTTATAAAGCATACCTTATTCCTCACCTGTCTAATAAATCACAATATATTAAACCGTCTGTGATGTTTCAGTGATGTTTTCTGTGATGGATTCTAAGGAAGTAAAACCAGAAATCAAGGGTAGCGTGGATGTGGCATCACTGACAGGTCAAAATTGTTAGACATAAAAAAATCGTCTTTTTCCCCTCAAAATTGGACATTATAATACAAAATTGCGAGTTTATATTGACTTAATAACTTGCAATTCTGACTTTATATCTCAATTCTGACTTTATAATTCGCAATTGTGAGTTTATATCTTAAGAATAAGAATTTTGAGAGAAATTACCTTTTTTATTTCATGCCGGAAACAAGCTTCCATGGATTTCTCTGGATTTAAACATGGTTGGATATATCAAGTAAGTTCACAAAATTTAAAACATTGTTCTAGTGGTTTCTGGATATTTTAATCCAAAAAATCTTACATATTGTGCCTTTTACAAATTCCTTTTAGTCTAATAAAACATCGTACATTCAAAACATTTTTCCACAAATTTACTCAAAAAGAAGAGTGAAAAGTGGTTGTGGAAAAACTAAATTTTTATGCCTTTTTTTTTTTTTTTTTTGTGACGCAAAAAATTATTTAAAAAATGTGTCATATGACCCTTCAAAAATGACAATCCCAGTTAGCATGTTGTCATTTAGCAGATATGTTTATCAAAACACAATCCCACTGGAGTAACCTGAGGTTAAGCGTCTTGCTCCAGGGCTCCAAACTTTCTGTCCTGAGCTTCGAGTGTGTTCAGGGTAAAAACACGTAAGAATGAAAGTATAGAAATAGAGTTGTTGAACGATTGCAGGCTCTGTGGAGTTTAGGGAGCTGCGGGCGAGTGCTGCTCGTCTTTATCTCTGAACACAAAGTGGCAGTTCGGTGTGCGCATGAAATATTTAACCTGTTAAGTGGAGCTCAATGGAATGGCTCTTATCCGAAACGAAGCCTGGAGAGACCTGCAGGATAACCACACATGCACGGCTCCATCTCTGATATGCATTAAGACACAATAAAGATCTAAAATTCATCATGATGGAAGAGTTTTCAGACTTTTAGAGTATGACACCCTCACAAAAAGCTCCATGTTATTTTGGGCTTGGTTTTGCCACCCGATGTAAGGCAAGCAACAACAGCAAAAAATCTCACTGGATGTTTCATTTGTGTTTGTTACTGTGCTGTAATTTCCTATGTAAACATAACCAAATTTGAGCAGCGAGACCATCTCTGCAGCCCTAGAGATCAAACAAATCTTCTGGTAGAGGTGAAAGGCCACAGATTTGGCTGTTATAAATGCTTCAGAGTAATCGACAGACTGCTAAACTGAATGCTACAGTCCCTAGCCGTTCTCTCTTTCTCTCTGCATTCCTCTGGTGTTAGGTAAGAACCTCTCTTGCCAACCCAAGTAAAATGATGTATTCAAATTTCCATGATTCAACTTCCTCATCCTGGTCATTGAGTCCATATACGGCTAATTTCCATTTTCCTGATGTAATCTGCCTCTGCGTGTTATAATTGGTGCCCAATGTGTTCAGATTCATATCACACGGGTAAAAATCTGCATTTTTGCAATAATTGTGGAATTTGTTTTGCTCTGAGATGTTTGTTTCGGAACATATTTCTTAGTGGAATTGGAAGTTTTCTAACTTGAGTGAGTGTTGTTTTGTGTGTGTTTTCTTTAAAGTAATCATATTCTACACTTCCATGAAGTCCTCTTATAATCTTAGTCGTTTCATGTTATCCAAAACAGCCGTAATTTACATTGCTTTTTTTTTTCTCTGACCCTACATGAAATCTAAAATAATCCTATGAATATTTGTAGTTCACTATTGTTCAGATGTTTGTGGAAAACATGATACATTTTTTTTGATAAATAGAAAGTTGAAAAGTTTTTCATTACATGAATTTCTTGACTGTCACTTTTGATCAGTTTTATGCATCCTCCTGAATAAAAGTATTAATTTTGTAAAAAAAAAAAATCTTACTGAAATTGAAGAGTAGTAGTAGTACATGTTCCTGCTCTAATTTTTCATAAATCATTGGTATGTGTTATTCTAAAGAAGAAGAAAAAAAAAACACTTAAAGGCACAATATGTAATTTTCACCTCTAGAGGTCACTTAGTCAAAACGATGAAGCTGTGAATAAGTGTGGAATCGTGGGAGTTGTCGTCTTCACCTCGATGGAAAGCAGAAATCTTGTTCATGCTAATGTATTGAAGTTTAATTAACGTTTTGTGGTATGAAGCAGGGCCGGGCTGAGAGCCTTGTTGCACTTTGCTGTCGATATAAGAATGTCATATTAATAAAAACGGAATGACTTGTTTTGCTAAATGACATGCTATTAATTTAAATATATTTTGTATGATGGAAAAAGCTCTCTGATTATTCTGTGTTAGCAAATTGACAAAATAGTGCATGGTAAAAACGTGGTACTCACGGTAAATCAATAAAACAAATGATTCAAACAATAAGACTAACCAAGCTGAGCTATATAACAATGATTAGTTTTCTGTTAATGTATTCAAACAGTTACTCTCCGCTTTAATAAAACACAATATATAAAAGAGTCTTTGATGTTTCCATGGTTTCTACGAAAGTAAAACTTGGAAACTGGAAATCGAGGATAATGTGGATAAACATCATGTTGTGTCCTGGTTAAAATGGCTGATTTCTCTGGATTTAAACATTGTTGGAAACATTTGGTAATATGTAAGTACACAAGTCAACAAAATATTTTAATGTGAAAAGCTTACATATTGTGCCTTTAAATAAGTAAAATACTTAAATAATCTTTTTAACCAAAAGACAACACTGAGAGTGTATTTTGGAAAAATAAAATGATTAGAAACTAAGTATTTTCAATGAGAGTTAACAAGTTGAGCAACATCCAGTCACTGTCAGGTTGAGTAAATCAACATGGTACATTTCAAAACATCAAGGAAAATCATGTTTTTCATGGTAAATATCCCAGTTCACCAGACCAGATGCTTTTTTCTTTATCTTTTTTCTCCTTGTTCTACTTTAAATCGCAGATTTTGTTAAGATGCTCCCGTCACAGTAGACTGGAGAGACTTTTCATAAGCACACGGGTATTTCCTATTGATTAAAAAAGATAAATCTGATTTCTTATTTGTTCAACGGGATGTCCGTCATCTGAGTCACGCCTCCAAACAGCAAAAAGACAGTGCGACACGATTACGTCAAACTTACTCAAAGTTCTCGCAACTCTCCAGAGAAGCGTGTTGAGCTTTATGGGCTGCGTAACCATTTACACACTCATGCACAACAACCTTCAGTGACCTCTCCTCTCCTCTCCTCTTTTTCTCACTCCCTCTTTCTTTCCCCAATTCACTGGAAGTTCTTTCATATTTAATGAGATTAGTTCCACCCACTGCCTGTGCGGCAGTGTTCCTGCAGCTGAGAGCAACACAAAGACATAGACCACATGATGAAAAACTAAGAGAGAAAGTTTCATTCTCATGAGTCAGTCATTAGTGCACGACGGGAAAATCTGACCCCAGATCAGATCTGCTGCTTCAGACCCATAGATGGTGCTATTTCAGAGCTGAGGTCATGTGTACGTTTGTGTGTGGACTTTCTATGAACCCTAAAAGAAATCTGATGTGAAAATAGTTTTATAAGTGGTACTTCCTAAGGCAAACATTACTAGTACTATTGCTCATAGTGTTAGTTATTTTAACAAACTCCCGTGACAAAAGGTTAAAGACCTCCTGTTGTGAAAATCAAGCTTTTATCATTGTTTATAGTGTTTTTAATATGCTTTAAGACAAACTATGAGCAAACACTATTGCCGAGTATTTTCTCCTTAAAACTGCAGGGAACCAAAGACAGTCTCAAAAACGTGGTTTGAGATTGCCGGTGTTCCTTACGTCACAAACTACTTTGTAACCAATCACGTCAATGTAGGGGCGGGCTTTAGCATATCATTAACTATTACCACTCTGAAGCAGGGGAGTGTAACGAGAAGCCAGGTTATCCCGGTGTATATATTCTGTTCATATGAATAATTGTGTACATTTATAAATATAGCGGGTGAATTATGTATATGAGGACGTTATGATGAACTACATGCCTTTCTACACTGTCGTTTCTAAAGATACTGATTGTTAGAAGGCAGCTGTCTGACTCTGACATGGCGAACGGGAACATTGTTTGTAACATTAGCAATACATTATTAGCTGTTTGATAATGTAGTCAAGCAAAAGGATAATCATATTAATTACGTTATGTATCTGATGTTTTAAAAAGCGATACATAAAACGTATTACCGTTCCGATACATCGACTTTGTCGACGACCCTGTATGTAATTCTCTTCCTCTGAATCAGTTTCTGATTCAAACATACACGGCTGAATTAAACCAGTATTTACTCTTGCCATTATGTTGCGTTTACTACATTAAAGTTGACCGAGTGGCTCTCTGAGCTGGCGTGAGAGAGTGGAGGTGGGGCTAATTTGCATATTCATGATTCCGGCTATACTAAATGAAGCAGTTACATTCAAGATATTTTAAGGCATGCAGAAAAAAAAAAAACGTTATGTGAATTTGGTGATCAAAGATGAGTTTTAAGGGATAAAATTGACTACAGGGGGACTTTAAATTTTGCATGCAACTGGCTCAACACTGTTTGTGCTATGGACATGAATGATTCCTTAAATTATGCAGCTTGTACAGGAGAGGTGTGCTATTACTTTGGACTTTGGGATGAGCACTTTTTCCAGAAAACAGGCACTTAGCAACTACCCAAAATTCCCTAGCAACTGCATCTATAACACATTGGCACAGGGCATTGTTTTTCACATAAGGAAAAACAATGCCCTGGCAACTGTTTAGCAGTGCACTATAAACACTCAGAACACAGACTGCACAGCAAAATGTTAAAAACACTTAAGGTGATGATACACGGGGCAACTTGTTTTTAGCAATGTTGCCTGGACACTTTCCCATTGAGAATGAGCAGCAACAGATTCCTAACTGGATACTTTAGATCCGTCGTGGGCAATTTTTTGAGATCCTCCAATCAGATTGCTAGAAGCCGACCACGTGACTGGCTTGGAGCTTTCAGAAAAAATTCAAACAAGATGGCGGCCCCCCGGCGGCAGTGGAGCGAGGAAAAGGAGTGTGAACTTTTACCTTTTCATGGTAAGTTGTCACCCGTTAACCCAAAACCTCATTTAATGCTTAAAATACGAACAGGTGTCCAATTTAATGTGCGTAGGCTGTAATTTAGCCATCGAATGTTTTCAGTGAAATACTAAAAAGATGTGATTTGTTTAACATCCTTAGTGGTGTAGCTGTAGGCTGTCGGGCGATTAAACGAGAAAGAAGCTTTTGATGCGGATTCGAATTCGCACTTCTCCCTTTCCCTATCACAAATCAGCCGTTTATATTTTAGAAAAACAAAGAAAATATTTGAAAAGTTGAAATAAAGTGCCTAACAATTGTTTATCATCAGGGCTGGGTGGGTTACTTTTAAAATGTATTTCGCTACAGATTACAAAATACATGCTTTGAAAAGTAATTTGTAACGTATTTCGTTACATTACTCAAGTTTAGTAACTTAATCTAAATACTTTAGAATACTAATAAGTGTGGAACAAACACAAAAAAGGTAATTGCAAGATTTTAACTCACAATTCTGACTTTTTCCCTCAGAATTATGAGATATAAACTCACAAACTAAATTCACAATTGCAAGAAATTTTTTTTTTGAAAGTATTGCAAGTTTAAATCTCATAATTGTGACTTTATTACTTGCAATTGTGAGTTTAAATCTTGCAGTTCTGAGAAAAAGAAATCAGAATTGTGAAATGCAAACAAATTGTGATAAAAAGAAAAAGCAGTGACCAGTGAATTATAAAATGACTCACAAACAACTGTCACAAAACATGAAAACAGTTGTGGATCATCCTGTAATGACAGGACCGTTAAGTTGACAGTTGGGCAATTTTTTTTATATAAATACAGTCATTTTGTCTTGTTCAGGACAGTACTAAATAAAAATAACAACATTTTTATGATCCCTCTTAAAAGTATTAAAATGTTGTTGAAACTTAACTCCGCTTTTTCAGACGGTCAGAGTCAGAGAATCACCAACTGCTGTTTAAATTACATTAAAATTCAAAGTAATCACTTTGGTAATCTAAAATACTTTTCAGATGTAACTGTAATCTGATTACCACCCATTTAAAATGTAACTGTGATGAAATAGTTATTCAAATTTTGTATTTTAGATGCGTAACTAAGTTACTTGTATTTTGTTACTCCCCAACCCTGTTTATCATAAAGTATTTGTTGGGTTGGCAATAGATTTGTTACTCTCTGATTAGTTGCTATCAACTGTCTGTTGCCTGTTGATGGCAACATTGCCCAGCAACGTTACTCACAAAGTTGCCCCGTGTATCAACACATCTTAGCCACCACATAGCATGTGTTTTAGTAGTTGTGTAACCTTCTGTTTGTTTTTAACAGATGGGATTTCGGTGCTGTGACGAACGACTGAGTTGCATCAGATATTGTAGCCAACTATATAGTATTATTGTGTTTTTGTTGCAATTTCACACACACTTAATAGTTTGGAAACTCAGACCAGGGGGTTATCTAAACATGCAGAGAGTAGAGGAGAGAGTTGTTTAGGGCTGAGGAGATTTTCAGGTGGGCCTGTGGTTTATCACTGACAGCTCATAGACGTAATCCAGATGACAGCGGGAAGAGCGCGAGAGAGACAGAGATATAAACAGAGATGGCATGTGTTATGGTTTCACATCTCTGATTGATGATCTTCAGTGCAGGGTTGGTGCTTGCAAATGACCTCTCGTGTCGATTGGGAGAGCAGGAAGTTTTAACGTCTCCTGAGGTCCAATTCAACTGTCCCTGATGTAAGAGTCAGGTGATCTTACTTCACATGAGCACATTAGCAGTGGTGAAAATCGGGCCTAAAATCATGCGGCGTGAACTCGACGTTTAGGTGGACGGGATATACCAAATTGTTGTGTTATTAGTGTGAATGTGTCCTTTTGTCAAGAAAGGCATTTGGCGTAAAACCTGTGCCAAATGAAATGTGCACACGAAGAAGACCCTGCAAATGAGCGGGAATAATGCTAGGAAGATGTATGGATGGACTGTTGACTCCGATACATGCAGTTACTCATTACATTTTGCATGGCACCTAACTTTATCTGCTAGAAAAGAAGTGATATCGCCATCTACAGGGGATTAACGGTACTATATCTTGTGCGTTTTGCCCTTACTCACCCACTTATTTTAAAAAACAAACACTTACATCAGCACAATAAAAACTACATAAAATGACAGAAATCATCTTCAAAAAAAATTATTTTAAGTGTAATGTAATTGTTTAGTTTGTCTCACGTCCCATTCGTTTACATGTTTATGACTTATACTGGGACCAACCACCTGGAGGCGATTGAGACATTTTGTATTCACTTTTCAGGACTTGGTTGAAACTTTCCCTATTTAATTTTACTTAACTTTATTTTATTTTTCCGTTATATTAAAGAGACCTTTTTTTGAAGGATGTTGGTTTACTTGTGGCCTTTTTTAGCACTTAAGCTTAACTGAGTCTTAAAAGAGGCTGTTGATATACTGCCATTTTCAGTTTTATTCCTATTTTAGAAGATAAGCGTGTGATTGTTCTCCTCACAAATCAGCTGTTTTCTATTTTTCATTGGCATGTCTCTTAGGTGTTGAGTACTAGTGCATCTTTGAGCCTTCATTCAGTACGAGTAAAATACTTATACCGTTTAAATCAGATACTTTAGGACTTTTGCTCGAATGGTATTGGAATTGGTGACTTGAAATTTGTAATGGAGTCTTTTTTTGCTGTAAGCTATCTGTATTTTTACTCAAATATGGTATTCAGGTACTCTTTACACCTCTAGACATTAGTGAGTATTTCCATTTCTTAGCGTTTATAAATAGTTAACGGCAGCTCGCAATTGGAAGAGGGCGTCCTACACTGAGATATCTTATCCTAAAGAGACTCTTCAAAGCTCCAAAAGGAAACACACCCAGAGAAACGGAGACTGTAATCTGAGGATGTTAGCAGTACTCTAAGTTTGTATTTATATAAGGCTAAGATGAAACAGTTTTTGATCACTTGATCAACAAACCCACCCCTCCAATGCCAGGAACCATGTAGTCTAGCAACATATCTGGTCTACTTACAAAGATTCAGCAGCATAAACCTCACAAACTTTGATGAATCCAGCAACTTCACTTCCATAGAAGTCCACATTGTAGCAGCCCTGGCACCTCACAGGCAAAAACTAGTCAAGACCGTTTAGCAATGCATTGGCAACTGCAAAAACAATTTAGAACAACCAAGCAACTGCCTGCAACCACATAGAAACCACCCAGAACAGACAAATCCAATGATTTTCTGTTTCAGAAGTGTATGTTGTTGTAGCCTGGGAACTTGACTTTGCTTCCTGTGACTTAATGTGTAGATGCCAGCTAATCTGATCGAAGCTAGTGCTCTGTGACAGGTCCATGCAGTTTTGAGAAAGCTCTTGATGTTTTTATGCTTGTAGATGGTCAGCACGAGGTCTGTGGTCATGGCATCTGAGACCTGACTTTTCGACCCCTGGGAGGTGGTGATGCGGTCATCTCACATAGACGTAAAGAAAAGGTTAAAGGCCATTAGTTCTGGTTTCCATCACACTCCTACATCCACATTATGTGTTCACAAGATTTAAATCTGGATTTATGACTGTCGGTTTGTAGAGGCAGGTAAATCGGGAAATAACCTTGAGAAGAAAGCAGAATATTGAAGTGTGGTCATCTTGTTTCTACTAGCTGCAGACTCTTTCACGCATTTGGAAATACCTCAAAAACGCTGGTAAGATTTGAGACCGGAACATGTCTGGAATATTCAAACATTAAAGGACACAAATCCAGCGACTAGTTCTTCATTGTACATACCGTGTGTTAGAACATGTTAGCTGGTGGAAAACATGCACCAGGACTGTTTTGTCTGACTCTAAATTTATCCAGAGATGTTGGGATTCCCACACTGTGTTCCTGTGTGGATCTGTTCACCGTAAACAGGAATAACAAGCGGAACATTTGTGGGTGGAACCCCAGCAGCGCCTGCTGTCCCGAATCTGTGGGTTCAACCTCACTGGGGACGTGTGGAGGTTGTGGAGTTGTCTGTCATGTGGTCATGTGGTCATGGGAAAGTGGAGGCCAGAGCAGAGATGAATCTGACATTGGAGTTACAGCAGGAAGCTGACCTCAGAACAGGGCTTCTGCACAGAAACAGAGAAAAACATTCAAGAAAGAGAGACTTTTGCTTACATAACTGCTTAATGTTAGCCTCTTATTTTCCTGTCAAATTGACTGATTACTCATTTAAGCAATTTTCAGTTAGTTTGTTTCCCTTATTTTTACTCATCTAATTTTGCAGTGCAGTGTTTTTACTTTAGTTTAGCACTGCTTGGGTACAGATTTTAAACTTATACAGCCCTAATTTAGTTTAGTTTAGTTTACCAATGCTTGGTAATACAATTTAAAATTGACTTTAATTTACTTTTACTTTACTTTGGTGATACAAAATCAAGTTTTACACTGCATTACTGTTTAATGTAGTTGTTTAGTTTAGCTTAATTTAGTACTGCTTTGGCTTTTCAAACAATGCTAACAGGCTGATATCTAGCAAAAGGACAATCAAACATTTTATATATAGTACAAGTTTTTTTTTTTTAAATATTACAACATTTTCCATGTTTTATAGCGGTAGTACCGAATGACCTGATGTTTCAAGTGAAAACATGAATTTTTAAAATAGTTAAGAGAGAGTTACTTTGCTTCATGACCATGTGGTCCTTTGCAGATGTCTGTATGATGTCACATCCTATCACGTGATATTGACTGCATGACTCCAAAATGCTGCTTTTATATTGGTTACTCCGAATGACATCAATGAAATTCATTTTTCCGGACATTCTTTCTCATGACAAAGCAACTACTTCTATATTTTAATACCATTTTGCACTATGTTGATATATGATGTCATAAAATCATGAATAGAATAAAAATGTAAACATTTATTACATTTAAAAAAATATTTAATCACAAATGAAATGGCTGTGTTGGCCTTTGGACGGTTAAAACGAATGACCTTTTGACACTTCAAAAATCTTTAAAATACCTTTAATTGTAGCAAAATATAATTAAAACCTTATGGATTCAATAAAATCGATCGAATTGTACTACCTTACATACTTTGGATGTCATATCTTTGTTTTTTTTATTAAAATTAAGGCCAAAAAAATGACCAGTCACGCCATTGACCTCAATACAGATTCAAATTTTACATTGAACTGGGGGTTTGTTTTGTTTTCCTTATTTTTATGCATTGCTTTGACAATACAAATGTACAATTCTAGTCAAAGCTTACTATGCGGAGTTGAGTTTTTGCACTGCATTATTTTTTGTTTAACATTAATTGAGAGAGAATGGAATTTCCCATGTTTTTCTTTTCTCTCTCCAAAGTTCTCAGTGAACTAAATTTAGGAGCATTGGAGATGACACTGTGAGGAAGAAGGTCATTTCCCTGCTATTTTTGTTCTTAAGAGACCCCCTCAGCTCCCTCCGTATTTCTCCCCTGCTGTGAAAGTCCTGTTAATCGTTTTCTCTCCGTGTTTGTTGGGAACATGTTGCCCTTGACCCCCTGGTTGCAACCAGACCTCCAATCTCTCCATCTGACGTCATGTGGGAGCTATAGCTCAAACAAATTCCCTCTCTCTCCACCAGGTGTGATCTTGATCAATCGTTGCCCTATTCATCCCTCAGTTTTCTTCAATCCGCTGGTCATGTGACCTCTTTTGTTCTGCACATGCACACGGTCAGACAGTATTTCTCTCTTTCTGCTCTGGTCTGCGGCCAAGTCCCTCGTTCCTTCCAGTGGACTGTCCTCCTCCACAGAGCGAGGGAGGGACGCTTGGGGGAGGTGGAGAAAGGGAGGCAGGAAAAAGAGAGAGAGAGAGAGAGAGAGAGAGAGGAGAGCCCAACAGAATGTAAACACCTCGTGTCCAGGACAGGCTGTTCTTATGTTTGGAATCTCAAAAGATGTGATTTATAAAGCTTAAGACATAGTTTTTTCTGACTTTCGAGCAGCACCAGATCTCTGTGAGCTCATGCGATTGATCAGAAAACCACGTCATTCTTTCGGCACAAACTTACTGTAATGAACACTGTATCATTCACTGGCTGGGGCTTTGTGCTTGTCTAGCGTAACACCTAGTGAAATGACCGTCTGTAATATATACATACTGTGCACCTAATACAAAAAATCTCCGCATAGAAGCATAGAAAATCAGGACTTTTTCTTTGTTTTAACCATTGTTTTGACTTTATATTTGAATAAAAATGTTTAAAAAAATTGTTTGCAACTAAAAATTGATTTGATACTTCAAGCACTATTTAGTTTTTAGAACTTTGTTCTATTGTTTTTCATTTCTTTTATTGCTTTGATAATGATTTTGTTTATTAAATGACTACTTGAATAAGTTACTTGAAACAGTTCACTTAATTGAGCATTACTTGATGGTTACACGCCATTGATTTAATTGAATTAGTTGTGTATTTTAATGTTTAGCAGTTTTTAGAAAATTAATCATTTTATTTAATTTAGATTAGAGACGTTATTTAACTCACTGTTGAATGATATAATCAAATGAAAAACTTTGGAACAATGAAATCATTTATTAATGGCTGTAAATGACTTGAAAAACACTCTATACTTAGTTGAGAATTACTTGATGGCCATATGCCATTGTTTTAGTGTAATTGGAGGCACTTCTTCTTTTTCTTCCATAGAACCGCTTGCGCAAAAGTTTGTCTCACTTGCTATCATTATGACATTGAAATTTATATTGGAGTCTAGTCCATTGTGATAGTGTTGGTCTGGTGCTAGCTTCTTAGTTTGCTTCTGTTGTGCTTGACCCCTTAATTGCTGCTTGCAGCTATATTTTAAATTAGTTTTGCTTTTAATACCCACAAAACATTTAGGTATTTGCAAATAGACAAATATAAGTAGTTTGAGATTGTAGGAAGACTGACTAAATTGTCATTTTTGCGCCATGACTTTTAAACTCAGTATAAACTCAGAATATCAGATTCCTGCTTCGCTGTGCTTGTACACGTGAATTTAGCGCATAGATCATCTCTGCTGATTAATCAGCTCTGCATTTGGAAATACCCTGAAAAACTCTGATAAGATTTGAGAACAGAACATGACTGTAACACGAACAGATCCAAGAGCTAATTATAAAATCACTGGAGTAATTTTGTGTCATTACTGGCATTATGTAGTTTTGAGCGTTATCAAACACAAACCCAGCACAGGAAGTGAGGTCCATGATCTTTGCTGTTCTGAAAGATTTCAAAGTGTTTCTGTTTGGTGGAAATGAGGGCGGCAACAGCGCAGAGGACAGAGGGGGTGCAGAGAGAGCGTTTTTGCACTGCGATGAGTCTAACGCGATCGGACGTTTTCATTGAGGCGAGAAAGAAAGAGAGAGAGAAGGAGGGAAGAGAAAAAAGACATGCGGGGGATGTCGAGGGACCTTTGGGACGCTCTTTCTGCTTTTAGGTGAAACCGCAGCTCTACTTGTACCTGCTGCACCTCCTCTCTGAAGAAAAGAGAAAGAGAACACCAAAATGCTGAAAATAACAATGGAAAGACACGTTTAAAACAAACTGCATATCCTTCATGAAAAGAGCATGAATTTCCAACCTGGTCCAAGTTGGTTTATGCTAATTAGTGCTGGTCAAACTGTATAATCTTTCTTGTGAAGCTGGCGGAGAATAATTGAGAATTATTGATGGCTACATGCTCTTGTTTTAAATTCATCTGTTATTTTTACTAATATTTATCTAAAATAAAGTTATTATTTTAATATTTTATTTTAAACAGCATTAAACACAAACACTGTGAATAAAAAGATTAATTCAATAAAAATTGTTACTTTTAAAAATGTATAATTATTTATAGAAAGAATATTTTTATCATAGGAACAAATAATGATTTATTATTACATTTTTAATTTGAGAAAATATTATTAAAATGACTTTTGAAAATAGTATTTTATTATGGCCGAAAAACAATGAATGAATATGCCAATAGTAGTTTTGTCAAAGTGAACTAATATGGAATATTAATAAACAATAAATTCTGTGTTTTCATGGAATATTAAACAAAAAATAGGTTCATTTATTTATTGGTTTAATTATTTATTGACTTCATTATTTCTGTATATTTAATTATTACTTTTGATTAAGTACTGTGGTCCTTCATACCTATGATCATGTTTGTTTAATCTGCAAAAGCACCCCTCGAAACAGCAAATACTGATGCATTTCGGAAAGCAATGTGAAATCAAGATTAGCTTCTGTTTGTGTTCACATCTGGTATGTTTCGGGCCTAAGAAGCCTTCACCTCTCTAGCATCCCAAGCTCAGTGCCAAAAGGGAAACTAGAAATTTGGTGTACAGTACTTAAGTGCACTCACAACTGATACCTTCCTCTCAAGACTTTCTCTTCACCATGGAGAAGTGAAGAGCTGTCACTTTCAGGTAGCAGAGGCTAGATGATGTTAGTGGTGTGACATCATGTCCAGACACCTGACCTCCTGGGAGTCTGGCTGCAGTGAATCACCTGGAAGAGAGAGAGAGAGAGGTGTGATACACCGCCTGATCAATCAAAATGAAAATACTAAGAAAAGCATGATATATCAGTACCAATTCATCAGTTAACTGCTCCTTTTCCCTATTTAGATTGCCTTTGCTCACTTAAAATTAATCTTTAAAAACACTAATAATTTAATAACACTTTTAAATGGTATCTTTAGCCAATTTCAAAATTAATATCCCTTTCTCATAATGTTGTTATGCCTAAATTCACTCTAGGTAACATTTAAAAGAACTGATTTTAGTTTTTAGTATTGTATTTTTCATGTATTGAGATATTGCAATATTTATTATGTAAATATGAATTATTAAATTTATATTTTAATATTTAACATTAATTGATTATCAGCCATAACATTAAAACCATTCTACGCTTATTGAAACTTTCATTAAGAACATTAAAGAACTAAATATTATAGAATTAATAATCAATATTAATAATAGAACCAGAAATTTAAATGACACAATGTTAACATTGGCTGACAAAATTCTAATCCCCTTTCACACAGCAATCCTGGTGTTCAGGAAGGAAGCGCACGACACGGAAGTTCAGAAACATAGAGCTTTTACTGATTTACCAGGAAAACCCAGACACGTACACCATAGACCAGGGACAGACTGAAACTCAGGGCTTAAATACACTGAACACAATGTTACATTAACATATGTATTCCTTTTTCAGGAAATACACGTGCTGTTCACATAAGTAATATCACTTTAAAAAAATGCTGGGTTGTTTTGACCCATATTTGGGTCAAATACAGACAAATTTTTTTAATTACATTTTATAGGTTTGGTTTTACCAAGTTTGACCCAAACATGGGTTGAAACAACCCAGCGTTTTTTAACGTTCCATCATTTTAACGGTAAGCTATGATTCACATATC
Organism: Opsariichthys bidens; assembly: GCA_037194245.1. Lineage (NCBI taxonomy): Eukaryota > Metazoa > Chordata > Actinopteri > Cypriniformes > Xenocyprididae > Opsariichthys > Opsariichthys bidens. The sequence continues at coordinate 17,935,423 of CM074290.1, read as the reverse complement.
AGTACCAAAATACATCAATCAACAGAAATTACCTTTAAACTGACCGTTTTCTTCATACACCTGGAAGTGTGTATGAAGTGCATTAATCTGTTCAATTTCACTACGTTTTTTTTTTTTTTTTTTACCTTTTGGGCAGAGCAGAGCACAGTCAATAAATGTGAGAAAGTAACTTGCGTTACTTATTTGAAAACAGTAACTTGTTGTAAATTGAAAAATTAATGTGTTACTTTACTAGTTACTTGAAAAAGTAATCTGATTGCGTAACTCAATTTACTTGTAATGCGTTACCCTCGACTCAGCAGATAAACTGCAGATTGACCTGTATTTTTTTTACACGACATTGCAGTGCTATAGAGGTTATTTGTAGAGTTGGTGATGTTTGGTGTTGTCCTTCAATAGGAAAATCCATAATGTGTCTTTCCTTCTTCTCTGAACAATGGACTCTTTATGCTCAGGTGTATAATTCCTCAGCCATAGTACAATGACCTCACTTCCTGTCTTTCTTCTCTTCAAACTTCCTGTTGGACAATAGGCTAGATTTTTCCACAAGCAGCTTCTTAAATCTAACATCAGGACCGTTTCCAATGGGAATGTCGTCCGGTGGCCCATGAATTCAAGCGCTGGCCTTGAGTTAAGACCGGCTAGGGTTAAACTACTTTATCTTTTACTTTACCGTAGACCACAAGCGGGCAGAAACTTTTCTTTCCGAAGCCACCGCGCTGTGAATGATTTAGCGTCCCTGCGGCGGTGCTGCTGGGAACAGCAGGACTACACCAGCGCTGACTTTGGCGCTCATCATTTATGAAGGTTCAGGGGAGAGAAGGCTTGTGTTAACCCAGCTAGAGCTTCTCGGAGCTGGAGGGCATGAATAAAGCATGTTCAGCCTCCGCTCTGTCTGTACGGTAGGCCTCAGACGACGTGATGGAGTCCAGGGGGGAACAGGAGGGGTCGGTCGCAGGAAAACACACACTAGGCCAGACAGGAGGCATGTTGTGACTGGGAACAATGAGGTTTATTTAGTATGACAGCAGCAGCAGGAGACGCAATGAACACGAGAGCTTCAAGCAGGTGTGTGTCCGGCTGCCTTCAGATCAGTGGACGGCAACATTATTGTACTGTGATTAAGCATTTAATATTTTAATATTGATTAATTAATCAAGCATAGTTCACCTAAAATCTGTCATCACCCTCATGTCATTTCAAATGAAATTTTGATGTCTGTTTTCAGATCGCTTTAGCATTAAATTACAATGAATGTGGTCTCAAGCTTCAAAAAAGGACCCAGAAAGCAGTGATACCCAAAAGTATCATAGTATCCCTATATTTCAAGAATATTCCAATAATATCTACTAGATATATGGAAGCTTGTTTCTGCCCCGAAATGAAAATAAAAAAGTTAATTGCGACTTTTTTACATCTCACAATTGTGACTTTATGACTCTCAATTGTGAGTTTATATCTCGTAATTGCGAGAAAAACAGTCAGAACTGTGGGATAAAAAGTTTCAATTACCTTTTTTATTATTTATTTCATGCAAGAAACAAGCTTCCATACATATACGATAACTTTGTGTGAGAAAAAGAGTGAATCTAAGTTATTTATTGGAAACCTTGACATCTGCCTCTATTAGGGTTAATGAAAGAATAGCGATGTCCAATTTGTGAATGAATCATTCTTCTGAATCAAATAAAATGGTTCATCATGGTTCGAAAATCGGTCTGCATGATTCGTTCATGAATCCAATTGAGTTCAACTCACTGATTCAATGATTCAGTCACAGCAGTTAACATCTCACTGCAGGTCAATATTACGCATGAATGACAAAATTTGACTTTTTTTGTTTTTGTCCTGACTGAAAGCCTCATTCATAGTAATTGTATTTCATTAAAGAAATACAGTCATTGGGGTTTGGAACGACTTATGTGAGTAAGTAAAGGATGACAATTTTTATTTTTGAGGGAGTCTTTTGGGTGGCATCCCCCAAGGAGGTAACAGTATTTTCGAGATTCAAATGTTAAATTTTAGTAATCAGTTATTGAAAAACGCATTTTGATTCACTAATCTGATTATATCCCCTTCACTGTCATACGGGCCTGCTTTCTGCCTTCACATTTGTGTGCCGTGATTTGCGAGATGAACATTTGATTACACATGATGAATTAAAAATTGAAAGGAACGGCTTTCCTCTCCTTCTCCGTTCTCATGTATCTTTGATGTGCATTTCATTTCTTTTCTCTGGTTCGCTCTCAGACTGGCATAACATGAGCGCGAGGACGTTTTTAGCTCGGTTTGGGTAATGAACTGTAAGATTTGACTGTGTGGAAGGAAAGGCAGCGAGACGGAAGACGGTCCCTCTTGAGGGCTGCTAAAAGCCTGCTGTCGTAAAGCCTTTCTACCCGCACACCCCACCAGAGCAACGATTGCAGATCCCGCGCAGATGCTCCGCACCGATGCCACATTGAAAGGATTTTGTATGAATGCAGTTTAGATTGAGGAAGACCAGCGCTATTACTACTGATAACAATGGCATGAATTTCTATGCTAGTTTGGTTCTGGTGAATGTCACTGTTGAAGCTCGTGGACCAAGCTTAAACAGAAACATTTCCTTGGTCAAGTCAGCTTTCCATGAAGATCATGTTGGTGGAGCAGCACAAAACCAACATAAACCATTTTGGGCCAGCATAAAAATTCATGCTAATTGAGTTACTATAGCTAAACTTTTAGAGCAAAGAAACTAGCAATGCAAAGGCTATGGTTTGGTCACATTTTGCGACCTTTCTTCCTGCCGGTGAGACTAAATTTTCTCTTTGGTCGCACCGGTGAGACCACCACTTTGCCCAACTGATGAGAGCTGCCATTTCTGGTGCACATAATGCATCAAACGGCAAACGAAACGAGAGCGGAACGAAACCACGTTACTCGTTTGAGCTGTGAAGCATGGACCATTTATCAGTTGTCGTTTTCACAACAAAACCTGCCCAATTGCTACTCAAAACATTGCTTGGGGGGTAGGGGGGTCCTCTAGTAAAAGTCTTATGTAGCAAAATGATCAGTTATTTTCTTAATAAAAATACTTTTTAACCACAAACGCTCATCTTGCACTGGTTTTCATAAAACTGCAACTGCATTGCGTAATCACGTTGGAAAGGTGAAAGTACCGCGGTACGTCTCATTTTCTCCTCCTACTTCAAAATTGTACGTCGACCTTTTTTTTTTTTAAACGACGTTTGACTTAGTCTTTGCACATTCACTTTGTAAACACTGGGTCAGCACTTCCGCCTACGTCACTCATGAAAGGCTCGTGACCTTTCCAATGTGATTACGTAATACGTGGCACATTGCAGAGTAGTGCAAGACGAGCATTTGTGGTTAAAAAGTATATAATTTTTTTTTTTTTTTTTGAAAATTAGCAGTTGTTTCTCTAGATAAGACTCTTATTCCTCGTCTGGGATCATGTAGAGCCCTTTAAAACTACACTGAAGTCCACTTTATGGAGAAAATATGGAATGTTTTCCTCAAAAACCTAAATTTCATTTTGATTGAAGAAAGAAAGACATGAACATCTTGGATGACATGGGGGTGAGTAAATTATCAGGAACTTTTATTTCTGAAGTGAACTAATCTTTTAAAATGCATTCCCAATTCAGTTCTGACTAGTGCACAACCCTGCTGGGAACCTTACTTGAACTTACTGTTAGTTTGGAAACATGCTGGTCTTTTCAGCAGGGACATCCATCAAAATCTGTACACAAGTTGAAGTTTAAGTTTGGACTGGACTGAAAGTCCATGTCTGTGATCTTGCGCTGCTATATCAGGTGGACGCTTCAGGGGGCCGGTGTCGCTCCGGCCCCTAGTCAACGATACGACAACCAGCCTTTTACGGAATAAAAAAACAGAAATGATCAGTAACACACACACAGAACAAACTCACCACTGTACGGACACAGTCCTCGGCATGTAAGAATAGCTGGGACTGATCTTTCTCTCTGTTCTTCATGCTTTGATGTACATGAGCGCCTCTCCTCCCTAAAAGGACGAAGAGGATCTATTAGCACAGAAACAGACCTTTAAAATCCTCGAGCTAATAAAAGACATTCAAGCTTCTTGACCACACGGGTTTACAAGACCCAGATCTTCCATCCCGATAACTCAGGATTACGTAGTAAACTTCTACTTCCATCTTTTTTCCGTTTATCCTTTTAAGTCTGGCTTTTCTGGTCTTTATATTGGTTATTATTAGTTTTGTCTCTCGCCCTCCGTCAGCGTGTTTTATCAGCTGACAAAGGGCTGGAGTGCTCAACTGCTGATTTGTTGGAAAATAAACACTGACAGTTTAATTTATCTCAGCTGCTCTGGACTCCATAAAAGGCCTTGGTCTTCTGAAAGTCATTTGTTTACATTTGAGCTCATGGATGTTTGATATAAAAAAATATACTCTTTCTCATCTTAAACAATGGGAAAAGAAAGCCAATGGGTGTCGTAAAGAATATTTAAGCTTTATTAATCAGCAAATCTCTGCTTTTTTACTCACATATCACGTATTTGGGTGAGGGATCACTCGGCGGGCTGGTTTATTTAGTTGATGTGTGTCAACAGCTATGAACTTCTGTGTCTAGTTGTGCTGAAAAGCAGAGGAAAGAGATATTTATGAGTGTTTTGGGAGGTAATGAGGAGAGAGATTTCATTTATGTTCCAGTTAAGCATCAACTTTGTTTCAGATGTTTCTGCCAAAATCATAAAAATTTAAACAAATAAGCCAAGTGTTGAGATACAGCAGATGCAGCATATAGAAATATAAAGTCCACATAGACGTTATACTTCCATTGCATCTTCTGAAACTCTAAAGGAGAGACATGTCAGATTATGTGGATCTCTTCAGTATCGTAGCTGTTCCTCCTGTACAGCAATGAGAATGGGAAGTAAAAGGAGCCTTGCTTTTGACTCACAGATTCTTTTCTTGAGACTCGGGTCCTTCTAATCATATATCTGTCTCTTCTAGATGTATTTATATGCAGTAGCCATTTGCACTAAGTGGAAATAGAAAATAGCATATTTTCTTAGTGATAGAAGCTATTTAAATGAAGTGCAAATAGCTGTAGATGCTATTTACACTTGGTGAAAATAGTGATATTATTCTATTTATCTTCCCAATAAATACTTATATTAAACACTTGTTTGGCAGTTTATTTCCACGTTGTACGTTGAATTTCGCGCAACTTTTTTTTAAATTCGAGTGGCCCAACCAGACATTGGTGGGTGGAGCTAGAGTAAATGTAATGTAATGTAAATGTAAATAATGTGTGGGTGTATGTGTGTGTGTATATATATATATATGATTATTAGCTTACGTATTACTAGAATATATGTTTTAGTACTTAAGCACATATTAATGCCTTATTCAGCATATAACTGGCTTATTGACTGTATTCTACATCCCTTAATCCTACCCAAGGCTACTTAAACTTAACAACTGCCTTACAAACTATTAATAAGCAGTAATTAGGAGTTTAATGAGCCAAAAGTCATAGTTAACACATCTGAGATTTACATTGTTATTTCTGCTGTCTCAGAAACATCTGAGAGGCAATACAAAATTACATATTGGCTTGTTATTATTTATTGCTATTATTATTATTATTATTATTAATTTCTTATTTATCTATTTTATATTTAATTTCATTGGTGTTTAGAAAAAACAATTAAGCTGTCTTATTTGTGATTTTACCTTCTTATGAGTAGTTCCTGTTGTCCGCGAGGGCTCTCTCTCTCTCTCTCTCACTCTCTTTCTCTCTCACTCTCTTTCTCTCACTCACTGACTCACTCAATCTCCCCCCCTCTCACTCACTCATTCACTCACTCATTCACTCACTCACTCACTCACTCACTCACTCACTCTCTCTCTGTCTCTCTCTCACTCCCTCTCTCTCACTCTCTCTCTCACTCACTCCCTCTCTCTGTCTCACTCCCTCTCTCCCTCCCTCTCTCTGTCCCTCTCTCCCTGCCTCTGTCTCTCTCTCACTCCCTCCCTCCCTCCCTCTCTCTCTCTCTCCCCTCCCTCCCTCCCTCTCTCTCACTCCCTCCCTCCCTCCCTCTCTCTCTCTCTCACTCCCTCCCTCCCTCCCTCTCTCTCTCTCACTCCCTCTCTCTGTCTCGCTCTCTGTCACTCTCTCACTCACTCCCTCTCTCTGTCTCACTCTCTCTCTCTCTCTGTCCCTCTCTCACTCCCTCTCTCTCTCTCTCTCTCTCTGAGACTCTTCACAGGAACGGTCTCCCAACAGCTCTTGGCAGCAGACGTTCAATGCAGAGAGCAAACAGGGAATTCACCTTAAAAGGAGCCAATCTCGAGTCTCTATAAACCCGAGAGAGCTGAGAGTGTATATACAACGGCATGAAATAGTTTACAGTCACTCCAGAACTTCTTAAATAGATACTCGACGTCTGTTTTCTTGTGTGTGTGAGAGAGAGAGAGAGAGAGAGAGACACTACATTTGCATTGCTTCACGTTCCTATAAGAGAATGTTGTGTGTTTATAGTCTTTTTTTTACAGTCATATTTAATATATTGTCTTTTTTACTGTCCAATGCATAGCTTACACAACAAAACACTCAGTGTTGGGCCAGCAGACAAGCATGTGATGAATAAAACTTTGAACTCTGAGAGAGAGAGTTACAGAAAATGGCTTACCAAGTGTGTTTGTCACAAATGAATGACTGTTGTCTGTTTTCGTTGGTTCTTTGAGCGTCATGGCAGACCAAAGCCCCTCAAACAAACTCCTGAAAATCACAGAATTATTATGGGATTACAAAGATATTGTTTAACAGTCTAAAAAAAAGCCATCTTAATCCAGCCTAGTCTTGTGCACAAAATTCCTATAAAACCATCAAGCCAGACCAGCCTGAGCAGGTAAGGCCAGAAAACCAGATTAGGCTACATAAACAACCTTAAAGGTAAAGTAACAAAAACCACCTGTTAAATGATCATTAATATGTATAGCTTCACATCAAGACACAGTACACATGTTGAAATAAGCTTGAATTAAAGACACATGACGTTATACTCTCGATTTAATTTCTAGAAGACAAGGTGAATCATCCTTATAAATTTGGAAATGTGGTTTATACAAGGAACAAATTTAGGACTTCCGAATCTCGACACCATCTTCAGACAGACACGAAAGTGCAATAAGAGCTTTTGAATATTTTACACGCAGCTCTGCGGTACGTCAAACACAGCTGACAGCACCGAGAGACACAGTGCACATTAAAGTTGGTTTCAGTGACCGTCTGTAGTCCTACATGACAGTTTCAGCTGAACGGAGTTAATATTTACTTTGATAGATTTTAAATTTTCATATTATGAGTTAAATAGAAGTTAAGAAAGTTTTGAGACCGCATTTAGGGCAAGTTTACATGACAACGATGTACAAAAAAATACTACTTTCCTACGCGTTTTTAATGTATACACGACAACAATGTCAAAATGATCACACAGATCTGCGAAAACGACAAAAACACTGTATTGTGCTGTGTTTTAAGTTTTGCATTTTAGTTGAAAATGGTGTTGTGTAAACAACCCCTTAAAGCGTTAGTTCACCCCAAAATGAAAATTCAGCCATTAATTCCTCATGTCGTTCTACACCCGTAAGACTTCATTTTTGGGCAAACTAACCCTTTAAAGGAGTATCCACTTACATTTGTTTTTTTTGTTTTTTTACTTTTAATTAACCAAGAATATTCTTCTGATGTTATCGCAAAATATATTTTGACAAAACCAGTGTTATTTTAGTTTTTGTAGTTTTATTATAGCTTTTATTTTTTGTAATTTTATGTGCATTTTTATTAGTTTTTTGCTTAATATCGCTTTTTACATTTAATTAATTTTAATTTATTTCAGTTTTAGTTTGATTTATATCCAGTTAATAATTTTAGTGCTTCAAATGAAACTTATTTCAGTTTGTCAAGGCAAAATTAAAAAAAAAAAAAAAAAAAATTCCCCCATCATTCAACTAATATTTATCTTTCATTTTATTTCAGCTTGTATGTGTTTTTAATAGTTTTAGTTAACAATAATAACCCTGGTCCAAACCATTTTTTTTTAGCAGTTTTATTGTATGTTTTATAATGCGTCTTCACAATGTTTTGAATGTTTTCACCCAGAAATTGCTAGTGAATTTCTCAAAGAAATAGCAAGTAACACATTGAATGAAATGTGAAATTAAAAAAAAACTTAAGTGATAAAAAAATCTCACATAATCTTTGTTTTATTCACAACATCAGTTATTCTTGAAGTGTATAACAAAGATGTTCTGCCTGTTTCCAAGCATTAATGCTGTAATCCTGCGACTGTATAAATCACAGACCGAGAGCGAGAACATCTCGCCTGCCTCTGTCAAACAAACGTGTCTGATTTGCTGCTCTTCTCGTGCAGTAGAGATCTGCACACTGTCATTTTGATCATAACAGAGGAACGGAGCTATACACAAACACGATTTACAGCGGAGAACACGAGTCGACTCTCTATTCCTTTCGCTCATTCCCTGTTCCTTAAGAAAACCAGAATCCCTCCGTTTGTTTATGAACTTTTACATCTTTTGAATTTTATTACTGACCCCCAGAGTGACCCCTGCAGTTCCTCTAAACACTAACAGGGTGTGAGTGCTCTCATTCAGGTCCTCTTGTTGTTATCTCCGCGGCGATGGAGAATGTTAAGGGTTGTTATTTATACCGTTCATGTCTGATAGAGAGGTGACGGTGGCAGACGTGTTTATCTCTGTCAGTGGTCTCTTGATTATGAAGGGGGCAGGGTGGTCTCCAAAAGACATGCAGACCCCCGCTGGGACCCTACAGGGTAAAAGAAACACCCAAATCACGCCCTCTGCTAATTTGAGTGTTTATCTGATATCCCGATTAACCGAGAAAGACTGATCTGAGGAGAGATTCAACTTAAACACGAACCAAACAACTAGAGTTTGTGGCTGAGACATATTTAAAATGTGTTCAGTTTCATGATATTTACAGAAGTAAATACTATAATATATAAAGACAAAAAACTGTATTAGAGGAAGTTGTTTTATATCTATTTTTGAGTAAAGCAGCAGTGAAATGACTAAATTTGTAGCATTTTTTAACTTGCTCTCTTAAATGCAAATCATTTATGATGTAGATAATAGAGCCACAGTTTCTTCCCCAATTGAACCTCTGCAAACAGTTTGATTGACAGGCGATTTAACCAATCATAACCCCGAATCCACCATTTTGTCCAACAAAACAGTCAAGGGAGTTAGTAGATTAACGTTGGTGAACTTGAATTTCAAAAACTGTGAGTACTCACCTCTTTCCGCGCTTAAAACAACAACTTTTCGTCAACTTTGTATGAAAACATAGCTGGTGTCCAGGTAGCCACACTTTTTTGCAGCCTTTTTTCCCTCTTACATACATCACATTTTTAGTAATCATCATAAGTAAACACTCAAAATTCATCCTGTGAAAACTGTTTTGAAATTAGACATTGCTTTACTATGAAAACTGCACTTTAAATCCTTTTAGTGTGCTTATTTTTTTTATATCATAACCCATTGTTATAACAATGAAGGACTTTAAGGAGTTACTTTTTCCAGCACTTCAAAGCCCCAAAGTCTGAATATTATCCAACTTAAATGTTATTTTTAATGTAATGTCCAAAAATGTTTGTTGTTCATCCTTCGCCTCCATTTGCAAAGCTAAAAGTTTAACAACATAGGAAAACTAACACTTTAAACACTTTTATTAAGCTATTCAATTTAAAAGACATGAAATTGTCACTATAACCAGTTGATGGCTGCACTTATTAGCCATTTCCACTCCCTAACAGTTTTTTTTTTCTCACATTTTGCTTTTGAATTTATTTTTTAGAGATTATCAAATCACTATTATAACATTAAAAAATCTATTTTGTCACCTTTTGTGCTGAAGTGTGAAGTATATATTTGTAGAGAAGGTCACAAAGTCTCATGAAATACAAAAACTTTCCTTCAAATTGTGAATGAAAGCGCGAAAAGAGCTTTACCTTATAATCACAGAAACTCCTTGAGTGTGAAAATCAATGAATACGACTAAACTTCAAAATTAATCTTTTATTAACATCGTTTCTCCGCTTTGTTATAATGAGAGGAGTTGTGCTCTTCAGTAAACTTGCGCTAAACATATAAACTCATTCAGCGTTTTAAGCGAAACTGAGTGGATTCAACAGAAATGCCTGTGATTGGCTACAATACTCAACTCTGCAAAATCACGTTGGAACTCGTGCAGCGCCGTTGAACTCGTGACACGAATATAACAACCAGATTTAACTTACTTGCTTTTCTCTGACATATGGTTTTGATTTGCTAGCAATTTTAGGGTCGAAGTGTTTTTGTAAAATAAATATTTTAAATTTATATTCTAAAATTTAAATGTTTAGTTCAATACATTTGTTTTACTGTAAACTTTTTTTTTTTTTTTTTTTTTAGATTTTCAATTTTTCAAACTGCTTTCACTTCTGCAACAATACGAGATCTTAAAGAGGCCTTTTCCTCATAAAAAAGCTCTCAATGGAATCCTAAAACATGAGTGTGCATTTATGAGTCACATGTTAATCAGTGGCTCAAAACCCTTTTAGCAATTCTCATGAATATTAAGCACTTGCTAAACTTAACAATGGAAAAATAAAGCAATACATAAATACTTTTACAAGCAAAACTGGCTGGACTGCGTGATTTCTTAAAAGCAGGTCATTACAAAAATTACATGTAAATAATCTGTACATGGAGTGACTGTAAATAAATACGCCTACAATACAATACAGCTGTAATACTACAACAATTATCGAAACAGTAAAATTATATCAGAATATTAGTGATTGAAGGTGTAAACTGCTGATTCTGTGGCATCTTTTCCTCCTCAAATATGAACTAAGAAGGTCAGAGATTGCTTTAGTTAAGCAGTAAGCAGGTAAATGATTGTTAAGGCCGCAGACCTTCTCAGGATCCTGGCCTCATGCAATTGTGTTCCAGTACAAAGTCAGGAAACCAGTCATTCCTGCGCACATAGTCACACACACACACACACACACTGCGACGGTAGCTTAGGCGGAAACTGACTTCAGCTCTGCTTGTGTAAATAGTAGACTAGTTGAATCACAGACTAAAACACACATACTGGCCTCTGAATAATGAGTCTGTAGATCAGGTACAGCAGATAAACACCTCTATCATTCAGAGAAACAACCAGCTGATCTTAAAATAGTCTATGGCCAATAATGGTAAAATAGCAGTTAATATTATCAAATATAATATAATATAATTTATAAAATACATATATTTTAAATTTATATTAAAATATGATTTATAATAATAGTAATATAGTAGGATTAGTATTATTATATTATCACGAACCATTACATAATTGTGTCATTTTTATTTAATACCTAATCTCTTATTCTTCAAATTATTATTTTTTTATTTTAATTACTATGATATTTACAGAAGTACATACTATAATATTTAAATAAATATTACATTATTTACAGACAAAAATATACTTAATATAATGGTTATAATTACAATTAAATTAGTATTATTATTATTAATTAATTTGAAACCTAATCTCTTATTCTTAAAATTATTAAGTTCTCATTTGACTTATTATGATATTTACAGTAGTACATACTATAATATTTGAATAAAATTAATACAATATTTACAGACAAAAATATAATATAATTTATTAAAAATATGTATTTTAAAATATATATTAAAATATTATTTATAATAATAATAATAAAGTCAAATTAATATTATTATATATTATCATGTTTAATTACATAATTGTTGATGTAATTTTATTTAATTTAATACCCAATCTCTTATTCTTCAGATTATTGTTATTTGTTATTTTAATTATTATGATATTTACAGAATCACATACTATAATATTTAAATAAATTAATATTACAATATTTACAGACCAAATACTACAGTATATTATCAGAAGAAAATCTTGAAGTTCAAGCTGTTTTAAATTACAATAATTGAAAGCTGTAATTACAATAAATGAAGGAGCATTTATTACATATATAGAAATGAAAAAAAGCTTTGTAAAGAATGATGTGTAACCAGACGCATTTGTTCTTCTATTTTTGTCTGTCTGCTTTAACACAAATGTCTGGTAAATGCTTTAGCAGGATCATAAATGTTTCACATTCAAGCACATTTACCATAAAACATGCGTGGGAAATCAAAAGTGTCACGAGACCGAGCCGAGCATGTCACATGGGACAGCCGTGAGATTTTGCAGACCTCATAGGATATTTAGATAATAAGCAATGTGTAATATTTATGCAGAAACTAAATTTGTGTAACCTGTCTCCAGTATTAACGTCACATGTGGAGAGATTGAATTCAGTCAAACTGTGGCATTTCACACACACACACACACACACACACATACTGTATAAGCATTGAAAATAAAATCTACAAAAACTCCCATGACCCTGCAGTAAAAGGCATAACAATTACAAAAAATTCAAATACAGAAAGTAGTAAAGAAAGATAGAGGACATACGTCGATACCGTCCGAGCCCCACCAAGGTCCTCTGTGTGGTATCGTCTACCCATGGGGCCTGAGGTAGAGGGGGTCCTCCCATAAAATGCGGTCATATGGATTTTAAGAATGGCCCTGGTTAGATGAAAAGAGTTAAATGATCAGTAAGCAGGTTTCGATGTGTTATGTTTATGTAAGGACATATAAGATCAGAGAAATAGGCAGGGTTACATGATCCACAGCAGGATTAGATAACAGAGTGAAGTATAACAATTGAAAAACACAGCAGGAAGATATAAAGGCAGGGTCAGATACATAGACTGGTTGATACATGGACTGGTTGAGCTGTGTTTAACAGGGTTATTATCGTTAAAGTCCCACTGAAGTGCCTTGGAACACGCAGCATTATTCAATGTGTTGACGTAATTGACCGATTGCAAAGACCCGCCCCTTTAGTTACTGTTGCTATGTCCGACAAGACATGCGCTCTCATGCCACACATCATGTTCTCAGTGAAAAATACATACTGTCTCTTTAATGTGTGGTGACAGATCGCTGTAGTTCCTTCAAGCGGCTCGTGAACCGATCATCTCTTCATACTAGTTCATTTATAGCATCAAATAAACATGAATGAACATCAGAAGGAATGTTGTTTCAAGCACGGAAAGACGTGAGTAAACACAATTTAAGTTCACCAACGTTAATCTACTAACTCCTCTGACTGCTTTGTCGGACAAAATGGTGGATTCGGGTTATGATTGGTCAGATCAAAAAAGCTGTCTGCGATGGGTCAATTTCCACTGAAACAGGAAAACAGGGTGGGACATCAAACAGCTCCTCCCCCTTTTTAAGATGGCCAATAGCATTTTGTTTACATCACAGCTCGGCCAGAGCTGTTGAGCTTGGTAAAGCCTCAATTTCCTTCTAATCTACTTCATATCGCTTTAAAATACAGCTTTCTGTGCAGAACTCAAATGTGTCTGATATGTTTTGTGGTCTGCACCGACTCGCTCATATGATCCAGTCTGTGCGCTGGTGTCTCTGGACCGGAGTGACACTTAGGTGAAACCAGACTTCATTCTCCTCAACGGAAAGTATATCTAAACTGTCTTAATCATTCCCTATCCCCTATACAGTGAACTATGTGCCATTAACCATGTAGAAAATAGCACATTTGTGAATGATTTTAGCCGCAACTTCAGTGTCTGTTTATATAGGGGGCGGGACGCTTTAGATTCTAGAGAGCATTTGATTGGACAGAAAATCTAAAGAGAAGCTGAAGTACAGTGTGATGTCATCAAAATCATTAATCCATATTGGCAGAAGTGAGAGAATGTAAGTTTTGAATACTTATATCTTCCAAATATGAATTTAGTCATTGTTTTGGAGCACACTTATAAGGTTAACATTCACACTAAAAGCCAAAAAACCTCCATTCTTATTTCATAGCGACATTAACTAAATCTAAACGCATAAAAAAAAAATGTGTTTCTTGACATAAGCGTTAAATGAAATTAAATATTAAAAAATAAACTTAAATAGATATTATTTTAGCTAGTTTTCAAGGCAACATTTCTCATTTTCATTTAATTTGACTTGACGTACTAAAATAACTACATTTATATAAACAATTTAAGAAATAAAAAGTAATAAACTATATAGACATATTTATAAAAAGGGCAGTAACACAACTAACTAACTAAAATTAAAGTAAAAAAAAAAAAATATATATATATATATAAGTATGTGTGTGCATATATGTATATGTATGTATATTCCTTAAATTGTTAAAAAATAAAATTGTAATTATTTGAAGAATATAGCAATTATATGAAAGTTTTTCAACTTTCCTGTGTGTAGTCACGTGACATATACGCCTCAAGTAATTGGCTCAGGCCGCAGAAATTAACGCTGATGAGCAAAGATGGCAGATCGGTGTACTTGGGGTCAATTGAGATGAATGGTACACATTCTCTAGTTATTATAGAGCTTCAGACACAGCAATTATGTAGGCAGAGTTAGATATAGAGGCAGGCATGGATGTAAAGGAGGAGTTAGATATGTTGATGATGGTGGTGGTAAAGTGGGCCGGGCCTCGCGCAGCTGAGTCCCATCTGAAGCACGGGTGCGCGCATTTAACATGATTGATCCGCTAATAGGACAGAAGAGCAGACGCACAACTTCAGCTTTAAATCTACCAACGGTTCCTCTTTTCTCCTTTCTTTCCACTTCAACTCAAACGAGCTTGATGTGAGCGAGGGGGGAAAAAAACTTCAAAAATCACCTCCTTTCCCTTCTGTCACCCTCACAGAGCACCTCTCACCTTTACTTTCGGATTGTGGCTTTAACTCACGGCTTCACTGGGCACAAACGACACGAGATTCTCTTCTGCAACTTTAACGCACACCAGGGACAAAAATCACCGACAGGGAAACTGATTTTTTATTTTTCTGGCACAAAGAAGCGTTAAAGTTACACAATGAGTCTGAAGTCAGATTCAGAGACGAACACCAGTGTTTCATTAGAAGAGGAGGTAAGAGAAATAAACTCTTTTAGTAAACACAAACTTCATTCGGTGAAGTTCAAGCTTCTGCCGGCGGATGACTGTGGAAACTATTTTGGCGTTTGACATATCGTTTTTTTTTTTTCTTAAATTATTATCGTGTTTTAAGAGGCGTTTAGTTGTTTAAATGCGTGTTTGAGGAAAAGCGTTTGCTGAGGAGAAGTTTGAGAGGAATGCGGAGTCTGTTGATGATTAATCTTAAAGTTGGCATTGAAATCTGAGACTCACCTGATGAGACACACACTCTCTTGTGTGACTGTGGATAAAGTTTAATGCCAGATTTAACAAGCAAACACTCAAGTGGGAAGCGTTTTTGCCCTTCATTTTTCTCTTGGTTTCATTAAACACGCGCAAACCGTGACGTGCTGCCCGTGAGCGCGCAAAAATAACGTTTTTTTTTTTTTTTTTTTTTTTTTTTTTTTTTTTTTTTTTAAAACGCTTATTATTATTTTCTTTTTCTCGCATATTTATTTGTATGCGTTTAATTTAATTTGGATTCATTTTATGCTGGTACGGTGTCAGTTGTTGGCTTATTACACTTTTTTTAAAAAAAAAAAAGAAACTTTATACAGATTAATTTGCATAGATGAAGTAAATATTAGTTTTAGTAAAATATTAACTTCTCTCCTTTTTCGGTATTTTTTTCCATTCTGTCATCTGACGTCCGATGGAGGCGTTATTTTTATTTACTTGAGCTCCATGACTTTTATTTATTTTTTTGCAGCTTGTATTTAATTTGGCCTTTACATTTTTAAAATGCAGATAATTGAGTGAAATTAACTGTCTATCTAAACAAGTTCTGTAAAGAATCTAATTTCTAGTGACTTAAACTAGTTTATGTATTTGGGTCTGCTGTAGATGTCACCTCTGACCTCTTGTAGAGGCATTTCCTGCAGTTTAGTGTGTTTACACAAGACATTACAATGCTGTTTACAAACACTCCGTCAGAAAATATCAGATTTGAGCTTTTTTTTTTTTGTTAAAGTGAGAAGTTTGTGTCTTGTAGTTTAAGCCGGACTCTCGGTCAGGGTTTGGCGTTGGAGTCGTGTCCTGTCATTGTTACCGGGCAGCACTGGGTCAGTGCGTTTGGTGTGGCGTGTTCAGATTGTTCATTGTGTTCAGGCCTGAACCTGCAATAATTAGGACAGGGGTTTCCTCCCTCTGTGCTTCCAACCAGCCGCTCGCGTCTCCCCCCATATATGCCCTTTGTTTCTGTCCTGCGTCATTTTTCTGACCGCCAACAAAATCAACTGTTTATTTGGCTTATTAAGTGGCACATTGTCTGTTATTTGTGTTTGTGGAGTGTTTATTCCTTTTTGATTAAATTCCTGTTGTTTATTTACCCTCTCAGCTGTTGGCAGCGCTTGAGCGCTGATGCTCATGTTTCAGGAACATTGAGGATAATCAAAGTTTATGCTGAGTGTTTTTAAACTGACATCGGTCTGAACTCGGAGCGCTCTCGCCTGCAGCCGTTCCCCCACTTGCTGCTCTGAGCCAGTCAGGAAATGATGGGTTTCCAGTGGCTGATGTACTGGTGGAAATCTCAACATTTGTGTAGTTATACACTGATGCTAGATTAGTTCTTTAATCTGACCGTTTTTAGGTTTTCGTGGTGGTACCATGCATTTTATTTCCCATGGTGCTCAGTTGGTACCATATTCTTGTACTCTGGCATTTATATGGTTACTATCATACAGCATCTCCATAACATCAGTTATTGCGATGGTACCCCTCCCCACCCAAAAAAATGGTACGTTTTGATATTTTTCATAATACAGGATAAAAAGGGAGACTTTCCTCCGGAACATGTCTCGGTCATATTCATAATTTTAACAATTTATCAAAATTCAATCAACATAATGTTCTTTGCATTGTGACATTTTTACATAATGATGCTGTTACTCCTTCACACAGTTAAAAAAAAAAAAGTTGGTTTAACTCGGTTGCCTTAAAATTGAGTTCATTTAAAGAAAAAAATTGAGTTGACACAATGACAGCGATTGATTTAAACAGACTCAATTTTCTGAACTACATTATCTAAGTTGACTTGAGAAAAGAGAAAATAAGTCATGGATTTTTTTACAGTGCATGGCTAGTGACTTTAATTTATTATTATTTTTATTATTAGTAGTATTTATTTATTATAATAAAAGAACGATCATAACTCTATAGGACAAATGACTCCCAATTCACACTAAGAATAAAAGGACTTGCAAAACACTGGAATTATGATTATTTCTTTTTTTTTTTTACTGATTAAGTTATACATTTATTATAATCTATATCAAATTACAAAACGCAGAAGAAAACTGACAATGGTCTTTTTAGATGAAACGCTTTTAAAAGTCTTGTGGTACAATGTGACCTGGACATGTTTTTGTGGGACTGACCCGAAAACCAGTGTCTTTCAGATTCTGGTGTTTCACCTCTGTAGCGTTTGGAGAATGTGACGGGTCAGCCTGAACCAAAGTTCTCTCCACTCTTTCCCGTAAAAGGTCATAGCACACTGTGTCCTTCCTCCAATCCTTCTCTTCTGCTCTCTAGATCTGTATAGAGTTGCTACATCTGTTTTTAAATGCTCGAGAATCTGAGATACTTAGTCTTAATTTGGTAGATAAAATGTGTTTTAGGAATTTTGAGGTCGAGTTTCTCTTCAATGAATTTCTTTGATTGCCCTTTGCGCTCTCTCTTTGTTCACTGTAATATCATTTGATCCATCCTGTTAATTTGCGGAGTTAAATTCGATTTTCTACCTTCAACTCACGTTGGAGCAATAATGCTGTCCGTGCCCTGCAGAAGTCTCTGCATCCATGCTTAGGGTCACACACACTTGATCACCACGCACACACTTCTGCTCACTAAACTAACACGATCTCATGATTTTGATCTAAACGCATTCAGTCTCCAATAGCAAATTCTGCAGACAAACGCGGAGACTGACACAATAGGAAGGGAGAGAGACAATCAAAGGTAGTTCTAAACAATTCCTATTTTTTCTTTTTCAGGTGCACATTTCTAAGACCGTACATTTTACAGCAATCATAGCTCAGAGGTCACGGCGTTTTTGATATCTGTCGGTCATTTGTGTGCTGATGTCATTTAGGCATTTCCCTTTTCTAGGTACGAACGCTCTTTGTCAGCGGGCTGCCTGTCGACATCAAACCACGTGAGCTTTACCTGCTGTTCAGACCCTTCAAGGTAAGAGATGTCTGAGGGGGGAGAAAACTGGACGTTTCGTTAGTCATTTTAAGAATTGACTTGTTTTTCTTAAGGTTAATTATAAATTTGTCTTTTGTCAAACAGGGATATGAAGGATCTCTCATAAAACTGACCTCAAAACAGGTAAATTTAGTTTAATAATTGACTATTTTAAAAACACAAATTCCTACATATGGATTAATCCTAACAAATGTCCAATAATGTAATGTTTCCTCCCCAATAAATCTGGATATGTAAACCCCAAAATCGTACATTGAAATTTACATAAATGTATATCCGTACCGTGTTCACATCAAAACAATGTGTGCTTGACTCTTTTTCACTTTATATTTTATCAGTGTAACGTCTACTAGTTGCTAAGCTTATTCGTTTATCCCCGTTTTGATGGTACAGAAAGTTGAATTTGTCAACTGTTGGACAAACTGTGCCGCTACTCTTTAAGTGACTCATTTGCCAGTTTTAATAGTTTAAGAATATCATAGAAAACCCCAGTCTGTGTGGATTTAGACTGAAGTCTGAAATATCAGAAGCGGCAGTCTAGATATTTAAAATGTACTAAAATCAGTCAAACCTAGCTGATGGCTAACATCATTTTTAAACCCCATTTCCCCTCATTTCAATGGCAGGCCTTGTTTGGATAACAATGTTCTTAATCAGAGTCTTGTTTTTGAGGAAAAATCACAAAAATATTGCCAATCATGAGTTCAACAACATAGTTGACAGGCAATTATACTCCTGGACAATATTTCACTTTTGATAAAATGTAAAAAAAAAACGGAATATTTACCCTAATGTGTTCAAAACATCTGCCGCAGAAGAAAATGACATCACATAATGCTTGTCACATGGTGCTGGGATAAACTGTTTTTTAGGTTTCAGGGGGTGTTTGGTTGTGACAGTTGAGACCATTTTTGCAGACATTAATAAAAAATCATATTTGAAAATTTTATTTAAACTCAGTCCATTTTTCTAAGGCATTTAGATTATCTATATTAAATTTCTATAATCTTTACTATATATATTTTAAGACCACTCACTTCAAAAAGCTGACACTGAGAAAAAAAGTAATTTAAGGGGCATAAAGGCAATTTTATGGAAACTTGTTTCCACCACTAAATAAAATTAAAAAAAAAATTGACATCTCTCAATTGCAAATTATACAGTCAGAATCGCATAACTCCATTTAACACGCACGTTTATATCTCGCAACGGGACTTAATAACTCGAATAACAATTCTGAGGAAAAAAGCACCCAATTTCAAGCAAACTGAAAAACAGGTTTACATTATTGGTAAGATTATAGTATACTTTCTCAATGATACAAATGTTTATGAAGAACTGTTAAAGAATAAATTGAATGCATGCATGTATGTTTTTAAATTATGTGATTTAGCAGAGACTGCTTAATTCTAATAAATCTTGGCTCTCAAATTTAATCCCGTTTTATTCAAATTATTACATTTTCCCCTTTTGATGTTTGGGGTGAAATGCAGTATGACTGCATATTCTTAACATTTAAAATTTTTTTTCTGCTTCATTTGTGTTGATTGGAAAACTAATTTGTCTCTACCTCTGTATGTGCGTCTGTCCATCTTTCCATTCTCCAGCCTGTGGGGTTTGTCACGTTTGACAGCCGGTCTGGGGCTGACGCGGCCAAGAACGCGTTGAACGTAAGTAATCATTGGTCCGTCAGTAAGCTGAAGCGATGGCAACTTTAAATTATTTATTAGACTCTGTGCTTTATGTCCTCCAAACTTTGCTCTTAAAAGTCTGATTTAGATGCTGCTCTCCTCAGCGAGGAGTACACGTGTTGGTCCCTAAGAAAAGTTCCATAACGTGCGTTTCTGGCTGGATGTAGAATCCTCTGGGAATCGGTGCACTTGAGCTGCAGAGGGAAACCATGTTCTGTTATATGGGCTGATTTGTGCGCAACTGAGTAATTAGACTCCATTCAGTCAACACATCTAATCTCATCTGTTCTCAGGGCATTCGCTTTGACCCAGAGAGTCCTCAAACGCTGCGTCTGGAGTTTGCTAAAGCCAACACTAAGATGGCGAAGAGTAAGCTGATGGCCACGCCAAACCCTTCCAACCTGCACCCGGCTCTAGGTGCGCACTTCATCGCCCGAGACCCATGTGAGTAAACCACGCTGCTTGCGCACAAAGCAGAACATGGTCTTGATTCACCCATTTGGAATAAGTCACTTGCAAATGTCTGAGATTCACATGCCATTTGATTGCAGTTATAGTCTGCTTTTATTAGCTTTTCTTCAGATGTTTTGGGGTTGGTGTGACTACTTTTGAATGTTTCTGAAATGCTCATCACTGCTTTTTATTGCTCAAAAGGACTAATTTTTATATTTCACTACACTTTTGTTTTAAGATGGCTCTTTTCTATTTGAATATCATTTAAAGTAATTCTGTGATCAAAGCTGCATTTTCAGCAACACTCGTAATCCTACATGATTTTTGTTTGCTGATTTGAAAGTAAAAAGAACAGCATTTATTTGAATTATAAATCTTTTGTAATGTTATAAAAGTATTTACTGTCACTATTGATCAGTGTAATGTGTCCTTGCTGAATAAAAGCAGTAATTTCTTTTATATTTTGAGTGGTGCTGTAAGACGTCTTGAAGTGATTCCGCTCCCTGGCGTCTGCTTTGGTATGTGACTTGGATGTGTGTGATTCTGTAGATGACCTGACGGGGGCAGCACTGATCCCTGCATCTCCTGAGGCGTGGGCTCCGTATCCTCTCTACACCACTGAACTGACCCCAGGCCTGCCTCACGCCGCCTTCACCTACCCCGCCGCCGCTGCTGCCGCCGCCGCCCTGCACGCCCAGGTGAGGGACCAGCCGGTGTGTTCCCCCTTTTCTTTCACTCTAACACTGCCTCTCTTGGCTTTCTGGTGTTTTTCTGTTCAATATGACTGCCAACGCTTGTTAAATTACTTCCATTAGCTTGCTGCAAATTGTCACTGGAATCCCTGTTTGTTTTACAAGTACAAAGCACAATGTAGGTTTTTTTTTTTTTTTTTTTAATACTTCTAAATCTTAATTACAAGTATTGTGATTTATCAACAAAGTGAAATTCTGCAGATCTGTTATCTGTGGGTAAAGGGCCTAGTTTTAAGCGTATCTCTTCAAATTTTTGGAATCTTTGAATCAGAATGTGGTAAGCGCTGTTCCCCACCACCATCAACTGCAGTTTGTCAAATGAATTTCATTCCGCCATACATGCTGTATACTGCAGCGATGGTAAGGGTAGCATGCACTTTAAAACGTCTGACTCGTGCTCTGGTGGAAACCGACCCTGGGTCAACATGACGCAGCAAAACCAGAGGTGGTGTCAGAGGTCCACTCTGAACATGACAAGTCAGGTTACCCAGAATCCCTCAGAACAGCATTCCTTGGCCTGCTATCGTTGCTAAGAGATCACATCAGAGAAAAGCTGTTTTTAATTGCGTCTCAGGTTGGATTATGACTTGGTCGTTGAGTGAATCTGTGCCCAGAGAGGTGCCGATTAAAGTTTGGCCAAAAAAGTGTGCAAGAACGTTTTTATGATCCATTTAAAAGCAGCACATGTGAGATTTCTCCCCCACAAACACTTTGCCTTTTAACTGCACTTGTAGTTCATATGTTTTACACTGGTATAAATTATTATAAAAGTATCTAATGCTCCTCAGGCTTTGTCTTTCTTTATTGTAAATCTTTAATGTAATAGTTGTTTTTGAAGGCTGCTTGACAGATCAAGTTTATTGATTGGATGGCTAGACTTTGGTTGTCATGGCAACAACCCAATGAGAGCTAAAGGTCATGGATGAAGAGGTATTACTTGAAGTCTCTTGAGCCATACTGTATGTATGCAGGTTTCTGAGCTTGTTTGCAAGTTTAACGGTCTGATTTTTAGGGTTTAAGATCTTATCCCAACCAAATGTTTTCCAATGGTGTTTGGCTAAGGCTGTTGGTGCAGTTTTTTTTTTTTTTTTTTTAGTTTTTTTGTCAGGATCTCAAAGGGGTTGTGAAAGGTTTCATCCTCTAGGTGAGAAAGGGAGTGAATGTGCTAATGGATCCACGCATGAACACATTCTCTGATCTCTGTCACTCTGAGGGCCTTCAGAGTTGAATGATCACTTGTTTTCCAAAAAATGGTTTTGTACACTGGTTAGTAGTTTTGTCATTTGTTTTTTAGGTTATTTTTAGTTATTTTGGTTGCTTAATTTGTTTAAATGACAAATTACCATATAAAAATATATTGGCCAGTTTTAATTTGATTTTTTTTTTTTTTTAGTCATTTCTATCATTTTAATTACAATTACTACAATTTTACAATTTCTTTTCATATAATATTAATTTTTTTTAATGACCAAATGCTACCAAATGTGTATTGGCTGGGTTTTATTTGTCTTACATATATTATATGGGGTGTGTATCTTAAATTTAGGTTATACAAATATAAAATTGTGCAAAACACAAACATTTGCTGTTTTGATGTGAAACACCATTTTTAAATTGTGGAAAACGGTTGCGTTATGGATGCCTTTTCTCCCCGTTTATATCGTAGAATAACTTGGTAGTTTCCTGCTTTGTCCTGCATCATTTAGCTTAACGAAAATGGAAATGGAGTTCCTTTGGCATGTTTGCGTGTAGTTGGGATGACGCAACCAAGTCTGCAGTTAAACTGCTGGAAGAAAAGAGGACTTGGCTTTCTCTTCCGACACCCTGCTCCAGACCTTTCCAACACACACCTGCCAGAGGGAGATTACAGCTCTGTGTGTGTGTGTGCTGCTGGTCAGCTGTGGGTTCAAACCGCCTGACGCCTCGAAGTTCAGAATAAATCGAAGGCCTGAAACGGACGTGCCAGGCTGATTGTTGTCGTTCTCTTGCCCTTGGCTGGGGAAGTGGGTGTTTTGGCGTGGTCTGGGCAGGCAGGACGGGAAAGGAGTTAATGTCATCTTGCTGAAAGATGTTTATAGATTCTCTGATAAGGGTTTCCTGCTCAGTCGGGGAGTTTGTGCCTGCATCAGTTCATTAGTGCCGCTAAAATGCAGCCGTTTCTACAACATGCTCCAAAGGGTAGAGGGAAGAAACCAGCTTGAGAATGAAGACTTTATTGTTTGGTTATTGTTCAAATGATAAACTGGTGTTTTAGAATGGCTCTTGGTAGCAACTTTGGTTCAGCTATAAGGATCTTATATGGTTCTTTGGGAGATTTAAAGTGTCTTTTTTTTTTTTTTTTTTAAAGCAGTGGTGGTAAATCTAGACTTTTTTTGCATTTAATGGCGCATAAGTCATGTACACTTTGCAAGTTTAACTTCACTTAACCCAATTTAGTTTTATAAGTTTAAAGAATATAATTTTAGTTAGTTTTGTTATAAATTATTTTAAAATTATACTTTCAAAAGTTTAAAGAAATTGATTACTAAATTTGTATAGTTAAGTGACAACTTTTTTTTTAAACTAACTTTAAAATGGTCATTTTTTTTTAAAAACGACAATGTATAAGTGCAGTAATTTAGAGACTTTTGAAAACCTATAAACTCCTTATTTGATCATTTTTAAGTTCATTTAAATTGGGGCACGTTTATGCATCACATACACATACATGCACATGAGTTTAAGGTCCAGTGTGAATTTTAGGAGGATCCATTGACAAATGCAATATATGCATAACTGTTTTCAGTGGTTTATAAAGGCGTTACATAATGAACCGTTATGCTTTTATTACTTTAGAATGAGCTATTTCTATCTACATACACTGCAGGTCCCCTTAAATAGTCTCATTTTGCGCCGCCATGTTTTTACAGTTGCCCTAAACCAGGGGTGTCCAGACGCGGTCCTGGAGTTTTGCTCCAACCAGCTCCAAAACATCTGTCTGAAAGTTTCTAGTATGCCTAGTTAGACCTTGATTAGCTGGTTCAGGTGTTTGTTTAGGATTGGAGGTAATCCCTGTCCTGTGTTGGCCACCGTATCTATATGTGCTTTGAAAGGGAGGGCTGGACTGAGCCACTGGTTGTCGCAATCTCGCCACTAGATGCCGCTAAAATTAACACACTGAACCTTTAATTTCTTTAATGATCATGACCATTTTTAAATGGTAATTTATAAATAAAAATACTACACTTAAGCATTTAAGTAATGTTCACAGTAATGGGTTTATGCATATTATAGAATTTAAATGTTTATATAATCTCTGTAATGGACAATAAATTGACTATATGCACGGTTACTTGCTGGATTTCATTAAGCCTGCTCGGGCATTTCTGGTGCGCTGTTGGCTGTCATTTAGTGTTGCCAATTGAAAGTAGCTTAAACTGGTCGCTAGATGTCATACTGGCCTCCATAAAGAATGTGGGGTTGGGGAAGTGGGCGTTTTGGCGTGGTTTGGGAAGGCAGGACTGAAAAGATTTTATCTTGCTGAAAGATGTTTGTAGATCTGATAAGTTTCCGACTGCACGGTATGGCAGGTCCACTGATCTATATTAAAATAAATATAGATCAGTGCGTGAGGTTGTCCAAGAAGTTGCTACATTTGTTGCTACGTTTGTCACTAGGCTTTTGAAAGTCTCAAAAGGGGATGGGAAGTTGCTAAATCTAGCAAAAAAAATAAATAAAAAAATCCTGAAATTGGCAGCACTGGCTGTCATTCACTGTACATGGACACAAAACCATCCATGGTTGACTTTTTAAGGTTATTTATTTCAATACTGTTATCACACTTGTCTTATTTGCCAATAAACCAGTTTAATTGATTTGCAGTGAAGACTAAGCTAATCGGTATGTTTAAATCAGAAACACTGTAATTGACCCTTTCGCAAAGACATACCCCCCCCCCCCCCCCCAGTTACTGTTGCTATATCCGACAAGACGTGTGCTCTCTCGCCACGCATGTTCTCACAAAGTGAAATACATCGTGGATAAAAGAGGACACTGACAACACGTTGAAAGACAAGACGGAGCAGGTTACTTTTTTGATATGAACAGTTTTTTTTTAAAAAAAAAACATTGTAATTTAAAGTTTAATCAATAAATAGTGTCTAGTGTCTTTAATGTGTCGTGACAGATCGCTGTAGCTCCTTCAAGTGGCTCGTGAACCGATCATCTCTTCATACTACATTTATAGCATCAAATAAACATGAATGGACATCAGAAGGAATGTTGTTTCAAGTGCAGAAAGACGCGAGTACACACAATTTAACTTCACCAACGTTAATCTACTAACTCCCCTGACTGCTTTGTCAGACAAAATGCCGGTGTCGGGGTTATGATTGGTCAGATCGCCTGTCAAATTGCCGGCGACGACTCAATTGGACTCAAGTTTTCCAGCACTTCATGTGTGAATTTTTAATGTGGTGACAATTTGTTCATGTTTCTGAGATTGTCCCCTTTTGTAAAACGGAACCTTTCAGGATTTCATTTTTCAGCAGACGCTTTTATCCAAAGCGACCTACAAGGGGAGCAATTAGGGGTTAGGTGTCCTGCTCAAGGGCACTTTGGTCATGGTATTGAAGGTGGAGAGAGTGTTGTTTATTCACAATCCCCACTTTCAATTCCTGCCGGTGTGGGAATCGAACCAGCAGCCTTCTGATTACAAGCCCAACTCCCTCACCACTAGGCCACGACTAGATTATTTAAAAATGACATAATGACTTTGTAATGTTTAATATTCCTGTCAAAGTATGAAGTACTCGCAAAATCTCATCTTTCCTTGCGAATGGTGTTCTTGAATGAAACCTAACTGAATTCCAAAAAATCTTTAATTTACAGTGTGTTGGCGCTTAAAATGATGGTCAGATTGAATTCTCCCGAGGAACTCTGAGGGACGGGTCTCGTCATCTTACATTGACGCTAGGCCTGATTATATTCTGACTATTAACTGTTTTACTGTTGATGCTGTTAAAGCTACCTCACGACATTGGAGATGTTGATACACCAAGTGACATTTTCACCATAAATTTTTCACCTGGCTTTCCATGCATATTGACCATTGAGGCTTCTTTCCTATAACAGGAAAAAATGTCTAGAAATCATCAATGATCTCATCGTGACTGTTCTTGTTCCTCTTGCCTGTAGATGCGCTGGTACCCGTCCCCCTCTGAAAGTTCTCAACCAGGGTGGAAGTCACGCCAGTTCTGTTAAATAATCAGTGAGTATCGTTCACTTTACCTCATGGTAGTTTTGTCTTGACGACTGTAAGCTGATGATCTGTTCTCGTCTCCACAGATGCCATCCCGTACCAGACGTTTAGTTTTTTTTTTTTTTTTCTTCTCCCCCCTGTTTGAATGAAGAACTGGGCTCAGCATTTAATTTAACCAGGTTTATTTAATGGACAATCTAAGCATGAAGGATTATTTTCCTGGAGGAAGTCTTCTCTAAAGAGATGCCGAGGACTCTGACGAACCTCACGGTACTGTCTCCATTTCAGCTGCGCTTGAGCCAATCATGCGCAGGCATTCAACACGTCTAGCTGCTCCTGTAGATGTTTTTTGGGGTGGGCGGGATCGTCTTTCTGCATGCGATTTAAAACGCGAGTCTTTTAGAATGCAAACCTTTTCGTCTGTTCGTTTGCGCTCGTGTTTCCAAGTCCCAGCTAACCCTAACTGTTTTCAGCCTCTTTGGTCTTGCAATTTTCTTGCATTATGTGAAAGGTGGAGGTCTGAATTATTATTATTATTATTATTATTTTTTTTTTTTTTGCGATCCGGTCTGTGTACTTTTGTTTCCTAATTTTAAAGAACTGACGATATATGCACTGGGTGTTTGTTTCTGTTGTGATCCTGACGTGAACAGAGTGGATTCGTTCGAGTTCTCGTCTCCTCCAGACCTTCGCTGCGTCTTCCTCTGCCCTGAATTCCCCAAACCCCCGCTCTCTGTGTCTGCTTGGAGAATATTTGAACAAAAAAAATGTACAAGTATTTTTGTACACTTGTGTAATAATGAATATTTATGCATTATTTTGTTTTGTGCAATTAAATATATGTATGAGCAGTTTAGTGTTCCCTTGTGTTATTTTTGGTGTTTTCGTTGGTTGCTAATTCTGTCTATAACTTGTTTGAAGTGCAATTGTTTAATTTTTTTTTTTGTTGCTCGGTTGCATACTGAAGTTTCCTGTGGCAGTACTGCGAGTTTAAACGGGCTGCTATGAGATTGCTGTATTATAATATAAAAAAATTAAAAGCTTTTTTTTTTTATTTCAGAATGTGAAACTGGAGAATAAAAGGAAAACTGAGGATCTTGTGTTTCGAGTGGGTTCTTCTAATCCAGTTGAGTTAATCCGCCTTCCTGACAAGCGTTTTGAATTATGGGTGGCACTTCCGGTTTGTGGAACTTCCATTCAAAATGACTGAAACGAATCATTTCAAATCATAAGGTTGCTCTACAAATAGAGCTTGACGGAATGAGCTGTCATTTTTCTTTTTCTTTTTTTTTTTTCTTGGTTTTATTTTCACATTATTTCACGTGACGTCATCCCTATAGCTCTCTTCAGTCACTGCATTATCCTTGTGATTCCTTTTTTCTTTTTTTCCCCTCCGCTATAATGTGAAAAAGGACCACATTCTGCACATTTGTGGTCTTTGTTTCAACTTATCACATCAATTCACTGGAATGTACCAGGACTCATTTTTCTCAAATCCTCACATCTATTTCCATGTTTTTCATGATTGAATACAATTTATGATCTGTCAAAATGACAAGTCACTTTTAAATAGTTTCAAGTTAATGAACCTTTTAAGGCAACATGTAATATCTGTATTAACACTAGTGATATTTAACCTGTTCGTTACTTTTGTGGAAAGAATCGCAGTTGTGTTAAAAGTACTTAGTTGCTGCTTTTACATTGTTAAATATACTTTGTTTTTTTTTGTTTTTTTTTAAAACGTATTGCGTTTATGGAGCGAACCTGTCACTAATTGTTTACAGCTTAACGGAAGTGACGCCCATAATTAGCACAAAGCGTCATCGGGCGTAGGAATAATTGGGCTAGCATTTCCTTGTACGGGTTTCACATCCCTCTGTAAACTTCTGCTGTCTGCCGGAGTAATGTGAGGGGTATAGGTTATTTTAGTGTGCATGTCTGCTCGCTCTCATTCCATGTTTTGCCTTTTAAGGCATCAGATCCTGAACAGAGCTTCGTCTAATCACAACAGCTCTGGCCTGTGAGAAGCCGGAGTTTATTTGAACAGCGCTGGTGTTTTCAAACTATCTCTGAATGTCTAATGAAAGACTATCAGTGGGTAATTTACTTGAATGATGCTTTCAGAATACATCCAAATCAGTTTCACAAAAGTTGTGCCTTTACTCACAAGCGAAAAACAGACGGGGAAGAAATCAAGACTCCTCATGGGAAGCCCTCCTTATCTGGCACATATTTAAAGACCCCAAGAAATCAGAACTTGTGGCTTGCACAATCAATTTTATCATTTTTACCAACAAACTATTTTTAAGGGTTGAGAAGCAAAAAGCTTTTTTTTTTTTTTTTTTTTTTTTTTTTTTTTTAAAAAGGGATAGTGCACCCAGAAATGAAACTTGTCACTTACTCACCATCAAGTTGTTCCAAACCTGTATGAGTTTCTTCTGCTACATCAGATTTTGACAAATATGGGCAACCAAACAATTGTTGGTCCCCATTGACTTGTATAATATAGAAAGAATGCAATGGATGTCAATGGGGTCCAATTGTTTGGTTACCCATAATTTCATACTTGGGTGAACTGTGCCTTTTAAGGTAAATGTTGCAGGTTACTGTTTACAGTAGTCTGTGTGTTAGCTTTGTGTGATTGTGTTCTAAAGTTAACAAGATGTATTTTAAAAGGTCATTAAGGTATTTAAGTTTTATTCAGCGAGGACAGTCTCGTCATCATTTTAGAATATTTATTAAAGCTGTTCTTTTGAACTTAGAGAATCCAGGTGTAAAAAAATCATGGTCTACACACAAAAACTGTTTCCAACGTTAATGATAAATCATATCAGAATGATTTCTGATGGGCCATGTGACACTGAAGACTGGAGAAATTATGCTGAAAATTCAGCTTTGATCACAGGAATAAATTATATTTTAAAATATTTTAAAATAGAAAACTTATATAATTTTTAAACATTACAATTTAAAATAAGTTTTATTGTATTTTTGATTAAATGAATAAAGCCACGGTGAGCAGAAGAAAATTCTTTCAAAAAATATTTTATTGAAGTTTTAACAGTATGAAACAGAAGTAGTGATGGTCTTTCTTTCCCTATTGTGACGTTTATCCGACTCGAATATGAACAAAATGTAGAGACTTCATATTTTGATTGGAAGGGTGGTTTACTATTGGTGGAGCTCATGTGAGTGACAAGTTGGTTGCCCCGCCCTCATGCCGGTAAACGCATCACTAGAGAAGAGATGTCGCTGCAAGAGATCGTGGTTCCCGCTGCAGTCCTCTCTGGTATGTACCGGACAAGTGTAGTCATCCAGGTATATCATGCATTCAAATAAATAGCATATTATTTATACTATATACTACAGAAATTATATTTGTAGTGCAGTACACTGTTCTGACTTTAGAAAGAAAAAAAATGTCTGTCCACCTCCCACTTCAGAGGAATTTCCTGAATCCAAGATCTTGTGTTCTCACTTATCTGACGGAGAAAAGGTCTGTCTGTCTATCTCTGTCTACATGTCTGTCTATCTCTGTCTGACTGTCTATCTCTGTCTGTCTGTCTGTCTGCCTGTCTCTGTCTACATGTCTGTCTGTCTGTCTATCTGTGTCTGTCTGTCTGTCTGCCTGTCTATCTCTGTCGACATGTCTGTCTATCTTTGTCTGTCTACCTTTGTCTGTCTACATGTCTGTCTGTCTGTCTGTCTATCTCTGTCTGCCTGTCTATCTCTGTCTACATGTCTGTCTATCTTTGTCTGTCTACATGTCTGTCTGCCTGTCTATCTCTGTCTGTCTGTCTATCTGTCTGTCTGTCTGCCAGTCTGTCTATCTGTCTGCCTGTCTATCTCTGTCGACATGTCTGTCTATCTTTGTCTGTCTGTCTGCCTGTCTATCTCTGTCTAGATGTCTGTCTACATTTCTGTCTGTCTGTCTGTCTATCTCTGTCTGTCTGTCTATCTGTGTGTCTGTCTGCCTGTCTATCTGTCGACATGTCTGACTATCTTTGTCTGTCTACCTGTCTGTCTGTCTATCTCTGTCTGCCTGTCTATCTCTGTCTACATGTCTGTCTATCTTTGTCTGTCTACATGTCTGTCTGCCTGTCTATCTCTGTCTACATGTCTTTCTATCTTTGTCTGTCTACATTTCTGTCTGTCGGTCTGTCTATCTCTGTCTGTCTGTCTGTCTCTGTCTGTCTGTCTGCCTGTCTATCTGTCGACATGTCTGTCTATCTTTGTCTGTCTACATGTCTGTCTGCCTGTCTATCTCTGTCTGTCGGTCTGTCTGTCTGTCTGCCTGTCTATCTCTGTCTACATGTCTGTCTGTCTATCTTTGTCTGTCTACATGTCTATCTGTCTGTCTGTCTATCTGTCTATCTCTGTCTGTCTGTCTATCTGTCCGTCTGTCTGCCTGTCTATCTGTTGACATGTCTGACTGTCTGTCTATCTCTGTCTGTCTATCTATCTTTGTCTGTCTACATGTCTGTCTATCTGTCTGTCTGTCTGCCTGTCTATCTGTCGACATGTCTGTCTATCTTTGTCTGTCTACATGTCTGTCTGTCTGCCTGTCTATCTCTGTCTGTCTGCCTGTCTATGTCTACATGTCTGTCTGTCTATCTTTGTCTTTCTACATGTCTATCTGTCTGTCTGTCTACATGTCTGTCTGTCTGTCTATCTCTGTCTGTCTATCTTTGTCTGTCTACCTGTCTGCCTGTCTGTCTGTCTATCTATCTTTGTCTGTCTACATGTCTGTCTATCTGTCTATCTCTGTCTGTCTATCTGTCTATCTGTTGTCTGTCTGTCTGTCTATCTATCTTTTTCTGTCTACATGTCTATCTGTCTGTCTATCTGTCTATCTCTCTCTACATGTCTGTCTGTCTTTGTCTGTCTACATGTCTGTCTGTCTACATGTCTGTCGGTCTATCTCTCTCTACATGTCTGTCTGTCTGTCTATCTTTGTCTGTCTACATGTCTGTCTGTCTCTACATGTCTGTCTACATGTCTGTCTATCTATCTCTGTCTACATGTCTGTCTATCTGTCTGTCTGTCTATCTCTGTCTACATGTCTGTCTATCTGTCTGTCTACGTGTCTGTCTGTCTATCTCTCTATCTATCTGTCTACATGTCTGTCTATCTCTATCTGTCTGTCTACATGTCTGTCTCTCTGTCTGTCTGTCTATCTCTGTCGATCTATCTATCTATCTATCTGTCTGTCTGTCCATCTCTATCTATCTATTCAATTCAATTCAATTCAACATAGCTTTATTGGCATGACTGTAAATCTTACAATATTGCCAAAGCATACATAAAACGATAATAAAAACATCTATAGAATAGAAAAATAAACATCTATCTATCTATCTATCTATCTATCTATCTATCTATCTATCTATCTATCTATCTATCTGTCTGTCTGTCTGTCTGTCTGTCTGTCTGTCTATCTCTATCTATCTATCTATCTATCTATCTATCTATCTATCTATCTATCTATCTATCTATCTGTCTGTCTGTCTGTCCGTCTCTATCTATCTATCTGTCTGTCTGTCTGTCTATCTATCTATCTATCTGTCTGTCTGTCTATCTATCTATCTATCTATCTATCTATCTATCTATCTATCTATCTGTCTGTCTGTCTGTCTGTCTGTCTGTCTGTCTGTCTGTCTGTCTGTCTGTCCGTCCATCTCTATCTATCTATCTGTCTGTCTGTCCGTCCATCTCTATCTATCTATCTATCTATCTATCTATCTATCTGTCTGTCTGTCTGTCCGTCCATATCTATCTATCTATCTGTCTGTCTGTCTGTCTGTCTGTCTGTCCATCTCTATCTATCTATCTATCTATCTATCTATCTATCTATCTGTCTGTCTGTCTGTCCATCTCTATCTATCTATCTATCTATCCATCTATCTATCCGTCTATCTGTCTATCTGTCTGTCTGTCTGTCTGTCTGTCCATCTCTATCTATCTATCTGTCTGTCTGTCTCTCTATCTATCTATCTATCTATCTGTCTGTCTATCTATCTATCTATCTATCTATCTATCTATCTATCTATCTATCTATCTATCTATCTATCTATCTATCTATCTATCTATCTATCTATCTATCTATCTATCTATCTATCTATCCTATCTGTCTGTCTGTCTCTCTGTCTGTCCATCTCTATCTATCTATCTATCTGTCTGTCTGTCTGTCTGTCTGTCCATCTCTATCTATCTATCTGTCTGTCTGTCCGTCTGTCTCTATCTATCTATCGTTCACTATCGCCTCTTTCAGCATAAAAGTATATTATTTATACATTAAAGAAATGGCAGAATGACTCACTTTAAAGTACTGAATGAACAGAGAAAATGTTTAGTGTTTATTCAGACAGGCTAGTGTCAACCTTTGGCAACTTTTCAAACCAAATCACCTTCAGAACAAACTCTCCTTATAGATTATTTCTTATTGGTCTGTTTCTATGACATACTTTCTAGAATTATGTCATGTTGCTATTTTCAGTCTTTGTTTCTTCATTGTATGTTAATTAATTTGTAGACAATAAAATTCTATTATAAAATAAATTATGTATGAATACAATTCAAGCAATAAATAAATGCAGTGTGACTCAGTCTAGGCCAGGTGTTAACAAGACTCTGGAGCTCTGCCGCCATCTGGTGGTAAAAACAAACCTGACAACAGAAAACAAAGAACATCGTCACAACACTCTAAAACATCCTCAAGTTGGGTTGAAAATGGACAATTGAGTTGTTTTTACCCAGCGGTTGGGTTAAACATTCGCCCAACGTGCCAGGCAGTATTATGTAACTCAACTATTGTTTAAAAATTACTGTTAAAAATTACTTGCTTAAAATGAACCCAAACTATGTTGGAAATTAACTTTTTTTTTTTTTTAAAGTTGAATAAATAACTATTTATTAATATGTTTAATGAATAATAATTAAACAAATATTTATTAAATACCTCATTAAAAAATGTTCACATTTTGATTATTATTGTTGCCGCTAGTAATTGTGTCTGAATTTTAATTTCAAACCCTATTTCGGGTTCATTTTAAACCAGCCATATAGTAATTTTTAATTGGCCGAACATTTAACCCAATCACTGGGTTTGTCCATTTTCAACCCAACTTGGGTTGTTTTTAACCCATAATTTTTTTTTTTAGAGTTTACTAAGAAAAATTACAGTTTAGTATTTTATGTTGTTTCTAAGTCAGTCAACATAAAATCTTTCTCAAAATTCTGGAGATATTCTGTATTGTGTGTGTTTGGGCACATAGCACAGAGAAATGTTAAATTGAATCCTCTCCGTTCTGCATGTGTTTGTGGATATCTTATATGAAATTGGGGACGTAAAATAAAAATAAAATTAAATACAACGACGTGATTCGTCAAAAATCTCTCTGACTAAAAATTCAGATGTTAATAATAATTTCTTTGTTGTTTGTAAGTAAATTTAAAACAGTATATACATTTTATTCTATATATTTATATATTTTATAAATATAAATGAACAGGGGATAAATATAGAGGTGCTCGTGCACGCATGCGCGCTCCCCCGGCCCTGTCCGCTTCAGCACCGCGTAACGGGTCACGTGACTCAGTCTCCGCTCTCCGCCGCTCCGCATCATCAGCAGCAGAGATGTCCGCGAGCTCCGCGTTCAGCGATGAGAAAGGAGGCTCCTCCAGCGAGCCCGAGTACGGCCACGACCCGGCCAGCGGGGGCATCTTCTCCTCCGACTACAAGAGGTGAGACACACCGAGTCTGTGCGCGCGGTGAACGCTCGTCTCCGGGAGCGGCCCACCAGAGCGTTTACCGTACAGAAAATCTCAGACAGCTCGAGGTGCGCATGCGCGGATGAACGAATGAATCCTGTGGAAAAAACAAAGAGATGATAAACGCGATGAAGTGTGAGATGAGTTCGTGTGAATGAAGTGTGTTATTGAAGGGTTTGTGTTTCAGCACCGGTCGGTGGACAGCGCTCAGGTCCCAAATGATGACTAGTGCTGCTTCACACTACACTTGGACTCTTTTAGTCGTTTTTTTTACTGAACTGATTGTTTTATGTAGTCAAAATTTGAATGGCCATGATTTGTCGTTGTTTAAATATGGTCATGTGATCTCATTCTCTCGATATGCTTCAGTCTTAGCGTTGCTAGCATCATGCTCACTAGCACAGCTTCCTCGTCATCTGTTTTAACCCTGGGTTAACATTTCCTTGAACGCAGAGAATAAATTAGAACGTTTTCTGTTCGTTTGTTTTCATATACAACATATACAGAACTTTTTAATAACCGTAAACTAATCTGGGAACCTGAATAATGTGAGCTGAGATGATTCAGAGTTGTTTTTGTCCATGTTTCACACTGTTATACTTTACCCTGGCTGGGTTTTATCACTGTTTGGATTCAAATGTGAAAATGTTGCTTAAAATTGGCCTTAACGCAGGATTAAAAAGACGTTAGTCTGGGTTAAGGGTAGTGTGAACTATTTTGCACTAACTTTACATCTGGAGCTATTGAAGCTGGTATTTACATCTTCATCGATTCTGTAAAGATATGAAGATTACGAAGATCTTGAACAGATTGCTAATGTGGCGAATATCAAGGTCAAGTGACATGCGCTTCCTGTTGATGATGGTTTCAGTGTTTGTTTGCAGCTTGAGATGTCTGTTTTATTGTTCATTGTTTTTGTGTTTTTGAAGCTTGGCTCGAATGTTATCATGAACTAAAACTGGATTGAAAACGATTAAAAATTTTATTTAAAACAGATTTATCTCAATAATTGTAATAAAGCTGAAAGTAAATTAAATAAACCTAAAAAACTAAATAGATGTATAAAAACCCATAAAAATTACAAGACACGATGGCTAAAAATTAAATTAAAATGAAAATAAAAAATCTAAATATGAAACTAAAAACCCATTTAAAATATTAATAAATGCTATAGTATACAAATAATGCTAAAATAACACGGCTTGGATAAATCTGGACTTTCATTGAGTCTAGGTCATGTCATTTCTCTCTCAGACAGTAGAGGGAGTCAGACACATTTTCACATCTTTTATATCTGTTCATTTGAATATATAGACAATTCCCATGTCAACAAACCTGACTACTACTGCTTTACTCCTCGTTGTTGCTCAAAATCGTCTGTTTGAATTGATGTTCAAATGATATATTTTTCTTTTTTATATTTATATTATCTATATCTAATGGTCACTATTTAAAAGTTTGGGGTTGGCAAGACTTTTTAATGTTTAAAATAAGTCTCTTATTTATGATGCATTTACGATCTAAAAATGTATTTGAGCAGTTAAAACGTGAATATTGTAAAATATTATTAGAATAAGTAAGTTTTAATGTTCATATATTTTAAGATGTAATTCATTCCAGTGATTAAAGCTGAGTTTCCAGCATCATTACTCCAGTCTTCAGTCACATGATCCTTCAGAAATCATTCTGATATGCTGATTTGCTGCTCAAGAAACATTTCTTCATATATCATCAGTTGAAAACAGTTGTGCTGCTTCATATTTTTGTGTAAACTGTGATACGTATTCTTTCAGGAATCTTTGATGTACACTATATATAAAAAACTAAGAAAATCTATAGAGTAGCGTTTTCCATTGAAACAGTAATATACCATAAAAACAATGCATTTTGGGCAATATTATTTGTCATTTTTATTTGCTTCAACACACAAATAATATTACCCAGAATGCATTGTTTTTATGGTATATTACTTCTGTATATTACAATGCATTCTGGGTAATATTATTTGTCATTTTCGAGAAAGTAACATACAACCTATAACCTACAAATAATATTACCCAGAATGCATTGTAAAATAGCCTACAGTAGTAATATACTGTAAAAACAATGCATTCTGGGTAATATTATTTATAGGTTGAATGTTACTTTCTCGAAACGACAAATATTATTACCCAGAATGCATAGTTTTTATGATATAGTACTTCTGTATGTTACAATGCATTCTGGGTAATATTATTTGTCATTTTCGAGAGAGTAGGCTATAGGCCTTTATTCTTAAAATGACAAATATTACCCAGAATGCATTGTTCTATGGAATGTTACTGTTTCAATGGAAAATGGTATTTTACAGTTGAAAGTAGAAAGTTCAAAAGAACATTTTTTGAAGTAGAATATCTTTACTGTCACTTTTGATCAATTTCAATGCATCCTTGCTGAATAAAAGTATTAATTTCCTTATTTTATTATTATTTTTACTGACCACAAACTTGTGATTAGTAGGTGGTAAAACAGATTTGGTGGACATACAGCTCTGATTCCACTGAGGGGCACTGTAACACCACAGTCTGAGGAAGAACACAGATACACAACAGATTGCGGGTCAGTTTTTAATTTTAGCGACAACACAACATGACAACATCACTTCTGAAACAACTTTCCTGTTCTGATGAGGCCATCAAGGCCATAGTCATATTAACCAATGATATAATAGCATATTTTACACTCCCCATTCTTGATTATTTCCCACTTAATATCTCACACTGTGAATGCATCTGTATTGTGAATGAGGGGAAAATATGCACAATATTTTTCTCTCTGCATAACCATCACTTTCTGAGCTCTGACAATGTTGCGCTGCAGGATTCATCTGTGAGGGTGTGTGTGTTTAATGGCAGTATTACTGGTTCCACAGTAAACATGAAGACGAGCGATCCTCACATGCTGTTGCCTTGGCAACACACCCCTCTGATCTGCTACTGTACAGCTCTCCATCTCTGCTCCGTTAACAGTTGAATTAACAGAGAAGCAGAGACTAATCTATAGAGAATCACGCTCAAATATTCATGAGATTGCTGGAGATCTGACAAACTCTCTGCATGTGAGTTTAGAGAGATTTGGGCTTTCTGACGCAGGACAATGTCTCTTTAGAGGTCAGTGGCTTTTAGCTCTGCAGTGTGAATTCTGCGCCTGCCTGTGAATTCGGCTGTTCCCTTCTTCGTGTTATTTAGGGCTCAGAAACGCCACCTTAGATGCTGAAAATAAGAAATGAACCAAACTGCACTGGACAGAATGAAAGTGAATCAGTTAGATCAAACTGTATCAGACAGAATGAAAGTGATTCCAACTGAATCGGACTGATTCAAATGAATCAAACCGTATTGGACAGAATGAAAGTGAATCAGTTAGATCAAACTGTATCAGACAGAATGAAAGTGATTCCAACTGAATCGGACTGATTCAAATGAATCAAACCGTATTGGACAGAATGAAAGTGAATCAGTTAGATCAAACTGTATCAGACAGAATGAAAGTGATTCCACCTGAATCGGACTGATTCAAATGAATCAAACCGTATTGGACAGAATGAAAGTGAATCAGTTAGATCAAATTGTATCAGACAGAATGAAAGTGATTCCACCTGAATCGGACTGATTCAAATGAATAAAACTTTATTGAACATAATGACAGAGAATCAATTTTATCAAACTGTATCGGACAGAATGATAGTGATTCGACCTGAATCAAACTGATTCAAATGTAACAAAACTGTTTTGGATAGAATGACAGTGAATCGATTTGATTAAACTGTATCAGACAGGTTTAAAGTCATTTAAACTAAATCATACTGATTCATATGTAGTCAAACTGTTTCATACAGAAAGAAACTGAATCATTTTAATCAATGAAACTGAATAGAACTGAATCAGATGGATTAAAATGAATCAAACTGTACTGAACAGAATGAAAGTAACCCAAACTAAATCAGACTGATTTAAACTGAATTGAATTGAATTGAAATTTAATTAACTGTATCGGACAGAATGTCAGTGAATGTCCAAATGAATCAAAATGTGTCATACAAAATAAGCAAATCGGTCTGATTTAGTTTAATTCAGTATGATTCAGTTTCATTAACTCAAATTCGGTTAGATCAAGTCTTTGAGCAAAACAGATACTATGTTTAGTATGCTGTTCTAGGCTAGCATACTGCATACTAACTCCTGCACACTACATATTGCTTACTACTACTAATGTAATCAAAGTATTTTAGACCCAGAATCACAGTGAATCGAACCGAGTCATACGGATTCAAGTGAATCAAACTGTAGACAAACCATTCAGACAGAATGAAGCCAAATCATTTTAATCAAACTGAATTGGACAGAATAAAACAGACTCTAACTGAATCAAAATGATAGTAACCCAAACTATATCAGGCTGATTTTAATTGAATTGAATTGTAATTGAATTAACTGTATCAGACAGAATGTCAGTGAATCAAACTAAATCTTACCTATCAAACTGTATCGGACACTGAATCTTTTTAATTGAACTGAATTGGACAGAATGAAACTGAATCAAACTGAAGCAATTTAATAAAACTAGTAGAAGGAATTGCAATTAATGAAACCGAATCATACTGATTCAAATGAATCAAACTGTATCAGACAAAATGAAACTAAATCCTTTTAATCAGACTGAATGAACTGGACTGAATGAATCAAACCAACTCCAAATGAATCAAAATGTGTCATACAATCAGTCTGATTTAGTTTAATTCAGTATGATTTAGTTTTATAAACTCAAATTCAGTTAGATTAAGTTTTAAACCAATTTGAGCAAGACAGACACTATGTTGGCTATGCAGTTGTAACTAACTCCTGCTCACTACGTACTGTCTGCTCTTTTTTAAATAGTATGTGAAAATGTACATGCTGTGCAACTGTAAATAATACTATCCAACATTGTTGTCACATGACCTCATTTTGTGGCAGTTTTAGATTAAGCAAGTAGGATCCAGTTTCAATATTAGATGTGAAAACCTGTTATTTTAAATTTTAAAGCCAATTTTGTGTAATTATCGTACCCATAACGAGTCAAAAAATAAAAATTGAGATAAACGTTAATGGTAATGGATAGTTAGAAAGGTGCACACACTCAACATGTGTGAGTATCTGTGCTGTAGGTTTTTATTTAGCATTCAAAGCAAATAGTAATACAGCGGTTGTGTGCTTTAACATCCCAAGGAGGGGGTTTTCCTGTGAAAAACCTTCTCTTAGAGCAGCGTTTCTAGCTGAGTCATATCACAGGGAGAGGCAGTCAGCCGTTGCAGAAAATACGATTGAAAAGAGGACGAGGGACAGAAAAATGTGCCAGAGAGCTGGGAAAGAGTGATGGTGTGAATGAAAGGAGAGAGAGAGAGAGAGCCAGAGCGTGTGTTTCACGAGGGGAGGGGTTAGGTGTTGGTGGGCGGGGCTTAGCTCTGCTCAGCGATCAGAGCAGTGTGTGCACCATCAGTCGGCTCTGAGCAGGATGAGAACAGCTTTACTGTCACCTCCCTTCTCGTCTCCTCACCGCTCAGGGCCGCCTCACGCGAAAGACGGAAAAGACGCAGAGCACTGTGAAGCATCCATAGTTGATGGAAACAGCTGACAGCTGAAGGCCAGACCTGAGGATTCAGTACAGCAGGCTTTTACGTGCTTGTACTTGGGAGTTTTTCAGATTGCTGTTGCTTTTGAGACGGATTCTACAGGTGCGTGTGTGACTCCTCAAGAATCATCTACAGGTGTGTTAACCTGCCTCGGGCGATTTAAACAAAAGTTTTGGGACTACCTTGACGATGACCACCATGCAGAAGTTGCTCCAGCTGCCGGTGAACGCGGTGAACATGGTGAAGAGCGTACAGGGGGGCGGTCAGGGTGAGGAGGAAGCTCTGAGTCCGGTGCTGACGCCCGACAGCGGCCCGCAGAACTGGTACAGCGCCGTCCAGCCCGAAGAACTCCGACACCTGAGATCCGGGGGGACGGGCGGCGGGGGAGGGGGGGAGTGGCTCGAGGAGCGATCTGCACCGGAGGAGGGGCTTACTAGCATTCAAACGCAACCTTTACGGTATGATAGCACACATGGAAAGTGATGAACAGCTGTGAGTTGATGTCAGTACAAGATTAAATTTGGTTTAAAATGTACATTTAAAATGAGTAAAAAGTAGTAAAATGAGTATAGCTTATATAATATAGACTTGGAAAAAAAGGATTTTAAATATATAAAATTTCATATATAGATATATATGTATATATACACATTTATATTTAACTTTGTATATTAACATTAGCTATAAAATTTGTTTAGAATTTTAATTGTGTTTTAAATGAAAAAATCAGTTTTTATTTGTTTTAGTATTGTTTGTAGTGCTTTGCGTTTTAGAAAAGTGCATTATAAACAAAATATTATTATTATTTGTAATGAAGAGTCAACAAAGTGGGATCCAATTGAAGGCTTTATTTTAGCAGAGGCAGTCAAACAGGCTATGGTCATACACCAGCAAACAGAAATATAAGAGTCGTTGTCATTATACAGGCAAATGAGATCAAGGCAGGCAGCAAGTATCACAGTCCGGTAAACAGAGCAGAATATCCAAGGGCAAACAGAGAATAATCGGTACAATAAACCAGGAAAACAAAACAAGGGATAATAACACTCAGAAATGACCACAGACAATCAGTAAATCAAGACCTCGCGTTGACTGTGTGAATGGGTGGTGCTTAAATAGTGACAGATAATGTGC
This sequence comes from Opsariichthys bidens, assembly GCA_037194245.1. Taxonomy (NCBI): domain Eukaryota; kingdom Metazoa; phylum Chordata; class Actinopteri; order Cypriniformes; family Xenocyprididae; genus Opsariichthys; species Opsariichthys bidens. The sequence continues at coordinate 17,894,395 of CM074290.1, read as the reverse complement.
TGCAGCTGGCTGGGGTAATCAGTGGCAGGGTACAAGGCTTCTGGGAGATGTAGTGCGCATGTGAAAGTGAAAGTGTGCTAAAGGATTGTGGGAAATGAAGTCCATTGGTGAGTGAGTGTGCGTGTGAACAGTCCAAGGTGAAGTGCCCTCTTGTGGTTGTCACAGGCACTTCAGCTGATGATCATTACATTATTATTATTATTATTATTATCATTATTATGTTAAATAAAAAAACTTACTTTTAGATTTTTTGAAAAATGTTCAGAAATTGCTAGTAAATTTCAGAGATGATTTCAAAGAAACGCCAAGTAAAAACATGTAATAATAACTCATAACTATATAAATAAAATTGATTTTACACACACACACACACACACACATATATATATATATATAATTGGTAACATTTTACTATAAGGTTCATTAGTTAACATTAATTAATAATGACCTGAACTTATACAGCATTTATTAATCTTTGTTCATGTTAATTTCAACACTCACTAATACATCATTACATTATTATACATACACTTGTTAACATTAGTTAATACACTGTGAACTAACGTGAACAAACAATGAACAACTGTATTTTTATTATCTAATGTTAACGAAGATTAGTAAATACAGTAACAAATGTATCGCTCATGGTTAGTTCATGTTAGTTAATGCATTAACTAATGTTTCACTAATGAACCTTATCATAAAGTGTTACTATAAAAACCTCATATAATTGATGTTATACATCTTTATGCAGTATACATATAATTATATGAGTAAATAATTACAATTTTAAATATATATCATCATGTCATATGGTCTTTGAAGAATTTAATGACAAATGCCTCAAAAGAGTTCATACCTTTTTTTGAAACTAAGAGACATTGCTGTCTCAGAAGATGTCATTTGTGATTTTCTTCTCTACATGTTGTTTTACTTCTTGAGTAGAGGGTTTGTTAATTAGCTCTAGCTGGTGTAAGAGTCACTTTTGCACCCGCTCGTACAGCGACAGACATAGACAACTCTCATTGAGATCTTTGTCTCCAGAACTGTTGGCAGAGGCTCTAAAGAGTATCAGAAATTTTGTCCAGATTTGATGTCTGTGCTCTCCAACAGGCTGTAAGAGAAAGAGAGAGAAACCCTGTGGAGTGTTGAATTGTGAAAGTGAAAGTCGTGACGTGTGTTGTGTATGGTGGACCAATACTCGAAATTGTGCTCTGCATTGCATTTAACCCCCACAAGTGCACACACACACACAGAGACAGTGACACACACAACAACACACACCACACACACACCACCGGAGCACAGCAGCAGCTATTGCGATGCGCGGGGCGGGGGGGGGGGGGGTGGGGTGCTCAAGGTGCCTTTTAGTCGTCGTGGTTTAGTCGTGAGAGAGTGTTGTTTGAGAGTTGTTTTCACCTTCAATCCCACCTTCTTCTCCTGCGAAACCCGCACCGAAAAGAACAAGCCCAACAACCCTCACAACCCAACTCCCGACCCCCACCTACCCGACTACTATGAATAACTTTAATAATATGGTGCTCAAAGTGGCTCAAGCATGAAGAAGGAGATGAGATATATATTGCAAATCAGATTCTCTGCAGGGATCTTATATTATATATGGTCATTACATTATGCCAAAAATGGCTTTACATTTACTTTAGTTAAATGTTCCTCTCATTCAAAAGGCACATGTGAATGCTGGGACAATGCATTTCTTGTGCTGTTGAACATAATTAACATGTTCTTGTGTCGTTACTGTGACTGTAACAACCATATAAAGTAGAGCTGCGCTATTAATCGTTAAAAGATCGCAATCTCGATTTCTTAACACAATATTTTGAACATTATAGTATCGTTATTTCCGTTACAAATATTCAAATTATCTCAAAAGTACTGGGATAAATGTTTATAGTTCATATATAAACACTGATGTCTACGATAGTGATTGAAATAGAGCAAATATTTGTAAGTAATGTGACGCTTCAAACCAAGTTTGTACCAATTACATCGTTACACCAGTAGGTGGCGACAAGTGACTGTTAAAAATGTATTTGTCATTGAATCGTTCATTTGAGAGACTCGTTCAAAAACGCTGATTCATTCAGTAATGAAACAAGTGAAGTATTCATGAGTGAGTCATTGAATCATTCACTCATACCTTTTTTTTTTTTTTAAATTGACTCATTCAAATTAGACATAATTAAACATTTTTTAACTGCAGCAATTCGTAAATTGTCAGAACCTCTAGTAAAGTACATACTATTTCGTATAGTTTATCTGTTCAGAATCGTGGGAGAATTGCGATCTGTATTGGAAACCAAAAATCTGGATTTTCAGTTTATCCAGAATCGTGCAGTTAATGCTATTGCCCGTTATATCGACACTCGTGCAGCAATGCTGAGAATAAAACATATATGTAAGTTATAAATTGCACTCTGATGCAGTTAAAATAACATAACATAAATATATATAATGTATAAATATAGAGTGTTTTGGCCCTGCAAGTTTAAACATATCCCCCCTTGTTGTAAATATAACCAGCATCAGATCTGTAGTCACGACTAATTAATTTGCTAAAAGCTTCAGTATGTAAATCAAAGCATTCACGCTCAGGCACTGCGGGTCAGGAGGGAAAGTGATTACAGGTCTGTATGCACCAGTTCATGCTGCAATTCCGAGGCTTCCTATAGCTCTCCTGTGATGTTTATGCACTACATTTATGATCCAAAATGAAAAACAGTGCATTCAGTTTGTGCACAATGCTCTGGAATATGACATATGATTATCTGGTGTAATGTGGAGATGATGTATGCGATTGTAGCATGTCTGCTGAATCACCAAGCCCATGTTCATTCTCTTACGTCGCTCTGATCACGACCCACCGCAAGCATGTGTGCGTTTGTGTGTGCGTTTATGTGTGAGGTAACCGAAGCTGACAGGGTGCATCCACACACACACACACACACACACACACACTGATGCGTGGAAGGAAATACCACCCACACCTTCACACGCACACCGACACTGATACACTAATATTTGACAGTGTCTATACGGCTTGAATCTCTGCAGACCCTTCCAGCTAATGAAAGCCGCCGAGGGAATCTTTGTTCAAGAAAGAGAGCGATAGATAGTTGTGTTGGGTGGGAGACTCTGGCATAAAATCTATTCACTGGAGTTTATTGCTCTCTTTGTTGCTGTGGAAACCAGAGAGCGGGACCTGGGTGTGTTGCGAGATATCATAGTCGTTTAATTCCACCAACGGTGGCGTGACAGACACCGGGGGAATGTTTTTAATTAGCGAATTGTGTTATCTCGGCCAGCTCATTATGTTTTCATGTCACAGCTTTAGAGGGAACGCGCTCGCTCTGATTGGCTCGTTCAGAACCCGCCGTCACATGATTAGACGTGCTTGACATGTTTTCATTCATCAGAGGAAATTCAGTGTTGCATCACTGTAGATATTGATAATGTTTGGTAGTTCAGGAGTTACTTTGCATATGATTTGAGGCAATCATTTGTCTCAATCATTAGCATTTCCTGAATCAACAAGTTAATTAAGAAAATGTTAACTTGTTAATTTGCTAACATAGCGTGGTATAACACTAACTGAATGAGTATATAATATCTAAAATATTTATATATATATTTATATATTTTATATATAATATAAAACATTTAACATACTTGCTCTCAAACTAAATCAGGATGGCAACTCTCCAAAAACCCACATTAACAGAAAAATTCTTCTTAATTAGCATAACAAAACTATAATCACTACTAAATTTCCCACTTAACATTAATCTTGCTAAAAAAAACAAACATTTTATAACACTTCATTTTAGCATTTACTCTCCATTTCGAGCGCCATGGACAAAGCATGCTGGGAAATAGAAATCCTAGCACAGTTTCAGTTAAACTTAAGTTCATCTAAATTAAAAGAAATAAGTTGATAAAACTCAAAACAATGAAACAGTTCAGTTTACTTAAAATGTATCAGTTCAGTGAACTTAAAAGACAAAGAAAGTCCTAAAGTTAATTTGACTTAACTAATTTGTTTAATTTAAGCTTGTCCTACTCAAACCAATTAATTATTTTGAGCGTTAGGGTTTACAGTGACTTTATGCTCACCAAGGCTGTGTATTTGATCAAAAATACAGTAAAAAGGGTAATATTTTTATAGTTTAAAATAAATGCCTTCTATTTGAATATCTTTTAAAATGGGATTTATTCCTGTGATCAAAGCTGAATTTAAACTATCATTACTCTAATCTTCAGTGTCACATAACTCTCAAAACTTAAAAGCAGTAATAGTGGAGGCTTTACATCCAATGGGAAAAAGTTTAACTCATGAATCTGACAGCTATATATTTCTGTGTGTTTGTGAATATTATGATTATCAATCATCATCATCATCATCATCACTAGAACAAGCTAGATTTATTAAAAACACATTCAGTTCGGTTTAATCAGAGTGAGCGAAGACTGCGCATATAAGTGGGATTTGATACTAGATGTGTTCATTCATTTGGTTTGTGTGTGAATGTGTCTATATGTGTGAACAGATGTCAGTCTGTTGATTTAAACCCAGCCAGTGTGATTAATGGCGAAAGAGAGAGAGAAAACGAAAGACTCATCTCAGGTTTCACAGAACTGACTCAGACTCATCTGTGTTGTTGGATTGGCGAGTCCACTGATCCAGGATCAAATGTGGGTCTTAGTGTCGCCGCTAAACTTTGGCCAATCAGAATTCAGCCAGTTTGGCTTGATTTTTCCTGACCCCTCTTGACCCATTGTGGCAGAAATAGAGGATCTCTTATTTAGTTACATGCAGAGAGTGTTTAATATTTATATCTGAGCTCATCTGAGCTAATATTCGGTTTTCCCAGACGTCTGGAGGAGCATGGGCTTTATTAATTTTTATGGCTCTGAGTTCATTTGGAGTCACAGACATCAGCTAATGAGAGCATGAATTCAGTTTTTATTAACAAATACTCAAATCCATCTTCAATCTTTAAAGAGCCTTTAAAAAGGCATGTTTCATTTTCTGTGTTGACGTATATGTGAAAAAGCTAATAGCTTTTAGTTTACATTACAGCCTGGCAAAGTCACACTCGACTGCTTGTACTATGAATAAAACGAGGCACACACTTTTAAAGTGAATAAATCTTCACCATTTCCTTTATAACCAATGGATATGAGAGGAAAATAAGCTATTAGTGTGGTCATCAAACCCGAATTTGTTAATTGCTAATGCCGGCAGACAATACTTACAAAGTAAAGGGAAAGGATATTCACATTGCCTCGTCTTTATGACTTATTCTAGCTGAAAATGCACTGTTTTAACCTTAATTGAGCTAAAGAACCTAATTTTATGCTACTATACACTACTGTCACATGAGATATATATGCTGACAAGGGAACTTTTATTTTGAAATATACACAGGAAAAGCTCAAAGTTGTTTTTAGCTTTCTAAATCCTTTTTTATTGTGTGTGAGTAGTGGATATATGTATATATATATATATATACATTCAAATTGCATAAGTAATCAAACATAATTAAATAAAAAATTACTTTAAGTAATTATTACAAATAATAAACTTAGGGTGGGTTAATTTATAGGCTGTTGCAAATACTTTTCTGGCATTCCCTTTATCAAATGCTTTAAGGATTCAATTAAAACCTTTAAAATCATTTTTAAATGTCTAAAAGAATTTCAGATGAACTGTCACGGAAATTTTATTAATTGCACTACACTTCTGCAATAGGGTAAGAACAAAACAGCATATACCCATAATACTTTGCTACATGAATAGCCAATCAAAACTGTTTGCACAGATACGCTGGGGTGCTAAAATGTTTACATTTCATTTATATTACTAAATAAACATAAGCTTGGAAAACGGTTTCAGATATTTTAGTCTTTCGTCGCTTAATCAATATAAAACTGTATTTGGATGAGTAGAAAATGGCTGCCAGTGGGTGTAACCAAGATGGCCACCGAGTAACCTTACTTGCTTGAAAGGAAATAAGTAGTGCTCAGAAGTTGCACGTTCAAAGAAGTTTTAAAAGAGATTTCATTCATGTTTGAGTATCAGTTTTTATCCGATTTTTCTACTGTATTTCTTAGGAAAATAAAAACAGTCATAAACAAGGCAGATGTTGACATACAGTAAATAAAATGAATCTTGCTTTTGATGGCAGACTGTAACTTTTGGTTTCACAGTTTAAGACTTTTTTGTTGAGGAGACAATTTTTTGCTAAAAGCAACAATGTACTGAGATCTAATTGAGAAAGAACTGCTATTTTATTTATGGCTCTCTATGAGTTATGAAAATCAAATCACGTTGTTGATGGTATTTATGTGGGTGTTTTTGTCTATTCTGGTTCACTGTTGGTTCTCAAATTTGTGTGAATCCTTTGATGGAAGCTGTGATTTCATTTGCTCTGGTTTGTTCCTCTGAACTCGTGAACGTCTGCAGGGGTCTGAAAGAGCACAAATTAACTTCTCTGAATAATTCTGGAGTTGCACTTAAAATGGACACCTTTCAGAGATTTTTAAAAGATAGAGAACAAGAACAGTTGGTAAAACTTCTGTCTTTTTTGTTTTCCATCTTCAGACATGATGACCTGAAGGAGATGCTGGACAGTAATAAAGACTCCCTAAAGCTGGAGGCCATGAAACGCATAGTAGCGGTGAGTAAAACATGGATATATGTACATATAAATATATATATTATAAATTATATATTTTGTCTTGTTTTCTTGTACAAATAACTAAAGATTTGAGAGGCAAAATTGCAAAACTTATTTTCTGAAAACTTAAGTGAGTTTTTTGCTTAAAACAAGAAAAAATATCTGCCAATAGGCTGAAAATTTTTCCCACCCCATTTGCAGATTTATTTTCTAGTTTATAAGCATAAACTCTCTTAATTTAGATACATTTTTCAGACAAATTATAATACAAGAAAACTAGACAAAAATACCAAGAAAATTTTTTTTTATAGTGCAAACTATTTCCTAAGCAATTTTTTTGTACGTAGTAAATGACATAAAATGGAGCACAGTGCACTGGGTAATGTGTCCCACAATGCACTTCTATCAATTTCTTTGTCTCATATGCCGATGTTGTGTGATGCACAGCTGGACTGGGAAATTTGTGTTCAGTTTTCATGGATCATTGGCAAAAGTCCCAGCAGCCATTCTGTAATGATGAACAGGACAGAAGCAGAAAACCGTCATATACATGGAAAACTGAGTCTGATAAAAAAAAATCCCTGATTGTTTAGTGTTTCAGGAAGAGATATTTGGATTTGTGTCGGTAATCATATGACTGTGTAAATAGACAGAAGGCTGTAATCGGGGGCTGTAAACGCCTCTGTCGCTGTGTGTTGCGTGAAGTCTCGACTCTCGCTGGTTTGTAACTCTTGCATCAGGTCTGCTTCTCAAGCGAGACGGGCGATTTCAGCGAGGGCTTTGGAAGTGGGACAGAAATGCGAAATGCGTTTAATATTCATGAGCGGTTTTAGTGTCTCTGTATTGTGTAGGATTAGATCAGGACTGAAATATTTATCAGAGCTCAGAAGCCACAAACAGCCACCTGATACTGTTTCCATTCACAGAGCACAGGTGGCACCGGTAGAAGGTAGATGATTCTTTCAGGACCGATCCAAACTCAAATGATTCAAGTCAAATTTGAAGGATCATGTGACACTGAACACTGTGACACTGTGACACAGTCACTGACTGTGATCATGTGACACTGAAGACTGAAGTAATGATGCTAGAAATTCAGCGTTGCAGGAATAAATTACATGTTAAAATATAGTGGAAAACAGTTCTTTTAGATTGTATTAATATTTCACAATTTTACTGTTTTTATACTATATTTTTTGATCAAATAATTGATGAAAGTAAGAGACTTGACATATCTTACCATCCCCCAAATATATATATTGCACTGTTTGTGATTTTTTTTTTAAAGTCCCGCTGTAGTCAATCATTTTATCCCTTAAAACTCATCTTTGATCACCAAAATTACATATTTAAGCCTTAAAATATAACTCTACACCCTTGCCTCATTAAATATACGTGGATCTATGAATATGCTAATTAGTCCCACCTCCACTCACTCACACAAGCTCAGGGATCCACTCTGTGCTGAGGTAAACGCTGCACGATGGTATCGCTCTTTACAATGTCGGACACTATGAGCAGTTCCATATTATGTAAAACAGATCGGATTGTTTCCGGTTTAGGTCTTTTGTATGTGCCTTGTGAAAAAATTAGCTGTTTTATTCAAGATAACTTAAAAAGAGTGTGCAAATATGAGCATACTGATGTCCCTTGCTGATTGATATCTAAAATCTTTTTTTGAATTTTTCTTATTCACACTAACGTTTAAATATTTTATTAATAAAACACTATGTAAAACACTAAAAATATGAACTAGATAGATTCGCTGATTACCTTAAAAGTCGATATGCTATTAGCAGTTTTTCTGACAAGCGGCTGCAGTGAGACCAGTTTTCCGGTTCGGTCATGTGATGTTCGACATATAGCCTATTAATATGATTAGCCTTTTGCTTGACTACGTTATGAAACACCTAATAATGTGTTGCTAATGTTACACAAACCATGTTCCTGTTTGCCGTGTGAGAGTCAGACAGCTGCCTTCTAACAATCAGTATCTTTAGAAACGCTTTAACCAACTCAGAACGTCAGTGGAGAAAGGCATATATTTCATCATAACATAGTAATATACATCAAACACCTGTCATATTGCTAAATCCACCGCTTTACTTATTCAACTTGGCAAGAAAGCGTAACTGACGTCGCATCAGTGTAGGACGAAGCATTTTGAGGCATTACACTTTCTTCGTTAACATTTTTATCAAATAATAGCATGTTTTCAATTCAAATCGGCAAACATTTCATTCAAGTGTTGAGTAGTTTGCGTCGCTGGATATTAGCTACTGTCAGTCGCTGAATATTTCAATCAAAACAGTTGTCAAGTATTAAATGTTTGGCTACTTATTCGCCACGTACTCTTTCACTGCTAAAAGGAAAGCGTCACATTGGAATTGACCCTTCGCAAAAACCGCCCTCTTTAGTTACTGTTGCTATGTCCGACAAGCCATGCGCTCTCACGCCACTCATCATGTTGTCATACAAAATACATCGCGGAGCAAAGAGGACACTGACAACACGTTGACAGACATATGAAATGCCCATGCCCATGAAAGGGATGTCTCAAATAGATGGTGAACTGTCCCTTTAAATGTCCAAAGGTTTTTTAGGTCACAGTATAAGTGAATCAAACCATATCCATATCTAAACATTGCCCTGTTTATGTGTGTTGTCCTTGTCCCACAGATGATCGCCCGGGGGAAGAATGCGTCAGATCTCTTCCCTGCAGTGGTGAAGAACGTGGCCTGTAAGAACATCGAGGTGAGTGAGACAGGAAGCGTCTCAGAGCTTTCAGGATGTCAGCTTTTCTGGGTGTTATTAAACTTTAATCTTGTGTTAATATGCCATGGCAACGTGGTTCTGCTCATGAGTCACTGTGAGCTCAAGTGCTGAGTCATAAAAACACATTAAACACCACATCAGAGCTCTGTTCACCCATGAGTGTATGTGTGTTTTTTCTCTCAGGTGAAGAAGCTGGTGTATGTGTATCTGGTGCGCTATGCTGAAGAACAGCAGGATCTCGCTTTGTTGTCCATTTCCACCTTCCAGAGAGGACTGAAGGTCCCAAAAGCACACACAAACACATTATTCAGGGTTTAAAACGTACTGCTTCATTCTGGCAAAAACCCCATGATCTCTTTCACAATATAAAGACCATAACAAAAGGCTGCAGGTTACTTACCATTCAAGTCCATACTTTTCTTTTGAGTATATATTAAAATTACTGCCTATTTAGTTAATGCTGCTGTTCAAATCAGTAATGTAAAAAGATAAAAAATAATTACATATTATATTATATAGTATATATTTTTTATAATGTATATTTTGTTCATATAATGTTTTTTTACTGCTGTCAAACGATTAATAACGATTAATCGCTTCCAAAGTAAAAGTTTGTTTACATAACGTGTGTATATTTATTATGTATATATAAATACACACACATGCATGTATATATTTAAGAAATATTTACATGCATATTTATAAATTTATGTATAATTTGTATCATATATAAATATAAATAAAATACATTTTTGTTAAATATATACATGCATGTGTGTGCATTTATATATAAATAATAAATATTTTTATAAATAAATATTTATATTTATATATAATATAATTCTGTAAATATATATATATATATATATACAGTATATACATGCACATATTTATTAAATATATTTATTAATCTCAATATTTATTAATTATTTGACAGCACTAATTTATACACATTTTTAATCTAATTTTGATTGCTGTTTATTGCAGCATGTGTTTGTATTTATATATACATAATAAATATTTTGTATCCGATTAATCACGATTAATTGTTTGACAGCATTAATATTTTTATTTATTGAAACCATATATATTTATGTTTGTTAATCAGCTTTTCAAGTCATTTTATTTCTAAATAAACCCCAAGTTGAAGCAGTAGTTCTCAATACATAAAATTGCAACTTCATTGCAACTCCTGACTCAGGACCCCAACCAGCTGATCCGTGCGAGCGCTCTTCGTGTGCTGTCCAGCATCCGAGTGACCATCATTGTGCCCATCATGATGTTAGCCATCAAAGAGGCGGCGTCTGACATGTCTCCATATGTCCGCAAGACTGCAGCTCATGCCATACCCAAACTACACAGGTACAATTACTGCTAATTTAGTTAATACTGCTTTCAATTCAATTACACTGCCATTCAAAAGCTTGAATTTTTACATATTTTTGAAGCAAGCCTCTAATGCTCACCAAGGCTGCATTTATTTGAATAAAAATACAGTAATAATGTGAATTATTTTTACAGCTTAAAAGGACTGTTTTCTTTTTGAATATATCGTAAAGTGACATTTATTCCTGTGATGTCAAAGCTGAATTTTCAGCATCATTACTCCAGTCTTCAGTCACATGATCCTTCAGAAATCATTCTAATGTGATGATTTGCTGTTTAAGAAATATTTCTTATTATTATCAGTGTTGAAAACAGTTGTGCTGCTTAATATTTTTGTGGAAACCATGATACATTTTTTTTTATTGTTTGATAAAAATACTTTTGAAAATGACTCTTAGTTCATTTTGATCGATTTAATGCATTATTGCTGAATAAAAGTATTTGTGTTTTTAAAACTTACTGACCCCAAACTTTTGAGAAGTAGAATATGTGAAAATGTCTGTAAAAAACGAAAATATTTATTATATAAATAATATAAAAACATTTATAATATATATAAATGTATATATTTTATATAAATATAAATTATTATAATATAACTTATTTACCTTTAAAATGATTCGATTTTATTTATTATTATATTATTATTATATACATATTAGTGCAAATATTCACGATTAATCGCATCCAAAATATACGTTTGTGTTTACATAATATATATGTGTGTACTGTGTATAATTATTATGTATTATTATTATTATTATTATTATTATGTGTAAAAACACACATACATGTATATATTTAAGAAATATTTATTTATATACATATGTATATTTATATATAATTCATATTATATATAAATATAAATATTTTATGTATAAATATAATACATTTTTGTTAAATATATACATGTATGTGTGTGTATTTAAATATAAATGATAATTATACACAGTACACACACACATATTATGTAAACACCAACTTATAATTTGTGTGCGATTAATCATTTGACAGCACAAATTTATAGATATTTGTTTGTTAATCTTGAATGCAGTTTATCGCAGCATGTTAAACATAATGTAATCAGTTTCCAGAGGGCGATCAAGAGTCTTAAATATCCCTTTAGCAAATTAATAAATATTTATTTGAATTAATTTTTTATGTTAGAAAGCATGGAATGAAATGGGAGACATTAAAGGTATGACCACAATCTAATTTATGCGGCGTGATGGTCTCTCTCCTTCATTCAGTCTGGACCCAGAACAGAAAGATCAGCTGATTGAAGTCATCGAGAAGCTGCTGGCTGATAAAACCACAGTGAGTGACAGAATCATTTCAGATCAGGCCTGACATTAGTCATCATTTCTAATGTGATCTTACACATGCTGTGTGTGTGTGTGTGTGTGTGTGTGTGTGTGTAGCTGGTAGCGGGAAGTGTGGTGATGGCGTTCGAGGAAGTGTGTCCGGACCGCATCGATCTGATCCATAAGAACTACCGCAAGCTGTGTAACCTGTTGATTGATGTGGAGGAGTGGGGTCAGGTGGTCATCATCAACATGCTCACGCGCTACGCCAGGACGCAGTTCCTCAACCCCAACATCAACGTGAGTATCACGTGTGTGTGTCTGAGGAAGACATCCACTTTTTTACCCTCTTTTTTTTACAAACCACACATAACAACATGACAGTAGTTTATACAAAGGAAGAAACCAATATATCAAGACAATTTAAGATAATAATAATTAATTAAGTGGTGCTATAACCATAGATTTTAGTGTTATGGACATATCGCAGCTCGCTTTCGTTTTTCCCTAATGGGCTACCTGAGTAGGCTTTGTTTTAACACCATTGAAAGAATAGCTTGGTGGGCAGCTCCTCAACACATGGTGCTTTAAGACATCAGAGTTCAAGTCCTTGCTCGAGGTTTAGCCAATGTAGTCCATTTGAAATTACATTTATTGATGTGAAAAAGTTTTATTTTATCTTCATCGTCTCAGCACCCTTATCCAAAGTTGCAAACGTTCCTTTGTGCCACCTGGTGGTGATTTCGCGAATGAGGCGATACATGTCGCTGGGTTGTATTTTATGCTGCGGTTTCGCGGCGACTTTGCACACGGCGGTAATAGGCATTTTGGTTGACTACCTACTGTAATTACATATCCTCTCTTGTATTTACGTAGGAGTCTCTGTTAGAGGAGAGTGGCGACAAGGCTTTCTATGCCTCTGATGATGAGGAGGAAGATGAAGATAAGAAAGCCGAGGCGGCCGCTTTACCGAAGAGGAAGCCGTACGTGATGGACCCTGATCACAGACTCTTACTGAGGAACACCAAACCTCTGCTGCAGAGCCGCAACGCTGCCGTGAGTCACATTCTCCCTCCTTTAGCATTTATTTAATACATTTTAAATGATTATCTAGAACATTTAAATTATTAGTTAGGCACAATTTTGAATTTAACACTCTGGTGCGTGGTGGTCAAAACGGCCAAATTTTTATTTAAATGAAATGCATGTAGTATATTTTAGTTCAATTTTTTATTTATTTAATATTTTGTTGAAAATGACATTTCCAACTTAAATTTGAATGCTTTGGAGTTTGATCTTTTTTTTTTTTTCTTTTTTTTAAATAAGATTTTTGCTTAAAAAGTAAAAAAAAAGTTAAACTAAAAAAAGTTTATTATTATGAAAAATGCACAAAAATACTATATTTTAATTTCTGAAATATATTATCCTAAACATGTTTACTCTAAAACTGTGATAAAATCAAAGCCATAAATATAAACAAGTTGTGCTTCAAATTTGAGGTTGATATCTCAAAAAATAAGCTTTCAGTAAGATTTTGTTAGGGCGCAGTACCAAACACTTCCACTAGATGAAATTCGTCTCCCATTTGTTTCCAATGCACTCGTTTTTGACCATGAACAATACAAGCGGCTATTTTTTTCAGGACCATTTTCAAACCTTTTAACCTTTTCAAATCATGTCTGTGATTTTTTTTTTTCACATAGCAATTGCGAAAACCTTTACAAGCGTCATTCTGATGAAGTAAAAAAAAAAAGAGAGAGAGAGAGAGAGAGAAAAAGCACCAGAGGGTTAAGAATTCACTCACTCCACAGGAAATTGAATTGGAATGACAAGAAGATGAGAATTTTATTCGTCCGGTTATTAATTTTGACTAATTTACCCATTTTTTCCCCTCCGATGTGTAAAACATTGCCACCTCAATTTATATTTATGAGACATTTCAATTCAGCTCTACAGTTATTGTACTTTATTTTTAAATCCACTTAATAAAAAAGGAATGTGCATCAAAATCTGAAAATATTCTTTTTTTCCCCCCTTTCTTAATAAAATACATATAAACATAATTATTTTTGGAATTATTAAAATGTATTTTTGTTTAATGTCAATTTTTCATTTAGTTTTTCTTACTAATAAGTTTGTTTTTTATATTTTATTTCTGAATTATTAAAATGGTTTTAGTTCAGTCATTTTTTTCAATTATTATGTTCGTTTTTAATATTTTTTAACGCATAAAGTAGCATCAGTTTTAACGTTTTTTACAGCCTCCTAGTGAAGCTGAAGCTGATTTACCAGCATGATGTCAACAAGACCTTTTCACACATGACCTCTAAACAGAAAAACGGCGTTCATCCAGCCGTAACCATAATGAATCTCTCTCTCTCTGTAGGTGGTGATGGCAGTAGCTCAGTTGTACTTCCATTTGGCTCCTAAAGCAGAGGTGGGCGTCATTGCTAAGGCTTTGGTCAGGTTAATGCGCAGCCACAGGTGAGCAATCAATCGCTTGCTAATGAAACATGAACACACTCACACCGGCACATCTGATGAAATCATTAGTCAGTGTAGGTAAACTGGCAGTGGATGATGACACTGCAGTTCTCAGCCGCAGGTAGAGAGACGCTCAGACAGGAAATCTTCATCCATCATTCACACTTAGCGCTCCATGAAGCCTCTTTTTGAACATATAATTTTCCCTCTCAAATACACTTGAAGGTTTTTGAATTTAAACCTGTTCATGTTGTTGTGTCTGATTTTTGTCTCTGTAGTGAAGTGCAGTACGTTGTGCTTCAAAACGTCGCCACGATGTCCATCAAGAGACGGGTGAGCGATTCACATGACAGTGTAAATGACGCGTTACGTTGATTAAATGTTTTAACTTTTTATGTGATCAATGTTTTGTCCTCGATAGATTTCAGAGTTTTAAAGTATTCTCGTGCATAATAGAATAAAAAAATTCTATCAGTATTAAAGAATGCTTTTATACAGGAGGATAGATAAATGAATATGCTGTGTTTTTGTCTTTTAGGGCATGTTTGAGCCGTATCTGAAGAGCTTTTATATACGCTCCACGGACCCCACGCAGATCAAAATCCTCAAGGTGAGCAGACACGATCAGCTGAATCATGTGACTTTGAAACATGTTTGTTTTAATGAGAAACTCTGCGGAGATATTATGTTGTCAAGTGATTTCACTAAAGAATGTTGCATCAGATATTCTGAGTATTTTAAAGCTGGACTGATGATTTTATCTTCTGCCATTAACACAGCTGGAGGTTTTGACTAATTTGGCTAATGAGACGAACATCTCAACTATCCTGAGAGAATTTCAGGTACCATTTTATAAATGTTCTTCTTTTGAAGTTAATATACTATGATTAAAGCAGATTAACAAGCTGTATGCATGCGCTAGCATGATTTAGCAGGATGCTAACATATTGTAACATGTTGTTAGCTTGAATTATCATTTTGCTAACATGTTTTAACACGAATTATCATGATGCTAGCATGAACTAGCATATTGCTAACATGTTTTAGCATATTGTACTATGAATTAGTATGTTATTATCATTATTTAACATGTTGTTAGCATGTTCTAGCATGTAACTAGCATCTCTTAGCACGTTCCTAGCATAAATTGCCATTTTAACATGTTTTAACATTGCTAGCATGAATTTACATGTTGACTTGATTTATCTCTTTTTTTACCATTTTTTAACATATTGTTAACATGGATTAACAGGTTGCTAACATGATTTAACATTTAGCTAGCATGTATTAACTCGCTTGTAGCATGAATTAGCAGGTTGCTAGTATGATTTAGCATTTTCTATCATGAGTTAACATGTTAACACGATTTAGCATTTTTAGCATTCTTTTAACATGAGTTAACATGTTGCTAACATGACTTAGCATGTTGTTAACATGTTTTAGCATATTGTACTATGAATTAGTATGTTATTATCATTATTTAACATGTTGTTAGCATGTTCTAACATGTTACTAGCATCTCTTAGCATGCTTCTAGCATAAATTACCATTTTAACATTGCTTGCATGAATTTACATGTTGACTTGATTTATCTCTTTTTTTTACCATTTTGTAACATATTGTTAACATGGATTAACAGGTTGCTAACATGATTTAACATTAAGCTAGCATGTATTAACTCGCTTGTAGCATGAATTAGCAGGTTGCTAGCATGATTTAGCATTTTCTATCATGACTTAACATGTTATCACGATTTAGCATTTTTAGCATTATTTTAACATGGATTATCATGTTGCTAGAATGTTTTAGCACACTTCTAGCATGAATTACCATGTTGTTAAAATGATTTAGCATGAATCTTGACGTACAAGTGTATCCTTTTTGAAACTAATGTTAAATTTACAATTTTAAACTTTAATAATATTAAACAATGTTTGCAGTTTAAGATCATAGGTTATTTTCTAGAGACTACATTAAATGAAATATTTATACTTTTAAAAATGATTTTGTCACACCACGTTATTACTTAAATGAAATGCAAACTAAAATGTGAATAAAGATGGTAAAAAAAAAAAAAGAACAGTAATGGTGAACCATAGTATATAAAATACACTTTCCTTACACTCACAGATAAATTTTAACCTGTTGAATACAATAAGTTCATGTCCATGTTATTTTGTCAATCACTCATATTAAGTATATATGTTTTTTCAGGTATATTATGAATAGGGATAATTATTCATTTCTCTTTTGGTATTCTAGACATATATTAAGAGCATGGATAAGGATTTTGTGGCGGCCAGCATTCAGGCCATTGGTCGCTGCGCTACAAACATTGGTGAGGTCAGAGACACCTGTCTGAACGGCCTCGTACAGCTGCTGTCCAACAGAGATGGTGAGTGTGTTTGCACATGACATCTAGATGGAATGCAACAGAACTCTTTATCATGCAAAAGAAGAGAAATATGAGCCTCTGACATAAAAATGTTGCCATAAATATGCTTGAAATCATATGCTGTAAAAAACAGAGAGATGCAATGCAGTGGCCAAAGTTGTACGTCTGAGGATGTTGAGTATTATTTAGTGTGTTTTGTATAACATTGGTGTTTGTGTTTTCAGAGCTGGTTGTGGCTGAATCAGTGGTGGTGATCAAAAAGCTTCTGCAGATGCAGCCCGAACAGCACAGCGACATCATCAAGCACATGGCCAAACTCATCGACAACATCCAGGTAGAGTTCTGATCCGATCTACCCTCTTTCACATTTCAGACTGTCTCCATAGTCCTGATTATGCGTCTGTGCGTCAGGTGCCGATGGCCCGAGCGAGTATCCTGTGGTTGATCGGCGAGTACTGCGAGCACGTCCCCAAAATCTCCCCCGACGTCCTGAGAAAGATGGCCAAAACCTTCACCAACGAGGAGGACATTGTCAAGCTGCAGATCATCAATTTGGCTGCCAAACTGTACCTTACTAACTCGAAACAAGTGAGCAGATGAATATATGTAGTTGTGGTCAGTCTCACAAAGAAGCAGTGCTATTTTATATTATTTATTTATAATTATAGTTTCTACTAATATTTTGAATATCCTGAATTTTTAGATTTCACTTACATTACATTAGTTTTATTACTATATATATATTTAGATTTACATTTTTTTTCTTATTTCAGTTTAAATTTTAGGTTTTTTTTAGTTATTTTAGTGCTTCAACTTAACCTTATTTCAGTTACATTTAATATGTTTAATTTAGTTTAGGTTTTCATCTAATATTGATATTTATTTTACTTTGGCTTTATTTCAGTTAACAAATTTTTTTTTAATAGTTTTAGTTTTATTCAATATAATAACCCTGATTATATGCATGCTTACTTGTATGTTGTTTAACATTCTTGGATAAATAATGCAAAACATTTGTAGTGAGCAAGCTAACTTGCATTATGCAACATAATGAAACTCCCAAATGAAAGTAAACCAGAAAATAAATTGGCAGTAACATTAATTGAACACACTGTGGTTTTCACATTAAAAATACATTAAAAGCTAGTTTTAGGCATTTGAAGTCAACACAGGATAATACAGGACTGAATGAAACCCTGTGGACATGCCTGTGTATTTTATCTCAAATATTATGTTTTTTTTCTCTAAAGCATAAACAGGAAATATACAAACAATTTGTGAAGGATTTTATTATTTATTTCTCTGGAAAGTGTAGTGTTAGAAAGCGAGGGCAGGTCACAAATACAAAGTTCTGTCATGAAACTCTAGATGGCACAGGTTGATAGGTCCTTAACTCAATCTGCTTGCAAGCACATCATTATCTATAGGGCACAGCTGATTGTTTCCTGCTGTATCAGTAGCCAAATGAGCTTGCTGCTCAATCTTCAAATACTCGGTCTGCATATACTGTAGCAGTGCAGCACACTTTCAGAAACCATCCACCTTTCCCAACTCCACCTGTATAGATCTGTTATAGGTAATTCATGTATGCCATATTGTACAGCAGCAGTATGTCTTACTTGCTCACAGCAGCGTGTCATGTATGTATTGGCAGTAGCAATTCCCGAACTTGCTCTGCAGCAGCAATAACATTATCAGCATCAATCACCAGCAGCCGCAATAACAACAGTAGCAGCAGCAATAACAGCAACAACATAGCAGATCTACTCTGCCAAGACCAAACAGCAGCAGCAGCAGAAATAAGCAACAGCAGCAGCAGCAGCAATAACAACAGCAGCAATAATATCAGTAGCAGCAGCAGTAATAACTTTAGCAGCAGCAATAACCAACAGCAGCAGCAGTAATAACTTTAGCAGTGTAGCAGATCTATTCCACCAAGACCAAACAGCAGCAGCAATAACCAACAGCAGCAGCAGCAATAACAGAATCAGTGTAGCAGATCTATTCCACCAAGACCAAACAGCAGCAGCAATAACAGCAGCAGCAGCAATATCCGCAGCAGCATAGCAAATCTATTCCACCAAGACCAAACATATCAACATTGTCACATCCTCTGCAATTTTTCATGGCAGAAATGCTTTATCTCAGTTTTCTGCCTGAAATATTTTTCTTATTATTTCAGTTAACATTTATTCTATAGTAATGAAAGTGTTTTTTTATAGTTTCAGTTTTAGTACACTATAATGCATCAGAGCATCAGCTGGAGAGACCCAACAGGAGTCATTGTTTAATCAAGCGAGGCAATTTCTGTCTGCATGTCATGTCATTTAGACACAAACAAGTAACATTGCCTGTCAGGCATGAAACTCTGGAGACAAATAAAATTTTTCTGTTTTTTTTCTTCTCTTTTCTGTCTTTCAGACTAAACTGTTGACGCAATATGTACTGAACCTGGCGAAATATGATCAAAACTATGACATCAGAGATCGTGCCCGCTTTATACGCCAACTAATTGTTCCCACTGATAAGAGCGGCGCTCTCAACAAATACGCCAAGAAGCTTTTCCTAGCGCTAAAGCCCGCCCCCGTCCTGGAGTCTCCATTTAAAGGTACCACAATATTTCATTGCTCAGAAGTTGTTATCAAAATGTCTCAGGTGTTTGAGTGAAACTAACTGAAAGATGTCAAATGAATATAGGTAACATGAATAATGAATTTAAAAAATCAATTTGATGAGAGATATTTGAGTTCATATCTAGATATTTTGATTTGAAGTTAAATCTCAGTACATTTTGAGATGTTTTGAGATCTCTATTGAATCTCTTTGGACCGTCAGAAGAAAAATCTGAGGAACATGAGACAATTGAGACATTAAAGCGATCTCATTTTTACATCATATCTTTGTAGACAGAGATCACTTCCAGCTGGGGTCACTGTCTCATCTGCTGAACGCTAAAGCCGCGGGATACCAGGAGCTGCCCGACTGGCCCGAATCAGCGCCTGACCCGTCCGTGCGCAACGTGGAGGTGAAGGATTCTGTGTGTGCAGGGAGAACAGTTCTGACAGAGGCAGGGCCAGAGGGCGCAGGGGTGCTTCACCTACAGACCACCAGAGGGAGCTCCAACATGCAAGACCTCCCAAAGAAACACCCCAGAGCACTGACAAAAAAACATGCTACTCTCAATCACTTTTATAACGCTCACTCTCCTCGCTCATTAGCATAACTCCACCCTCATAATGCATTTAATCACACACTGTGCATTTCAATGGGCTGGGAGCTACTCATCCTGCAGCCCTATTGGTTGATGTTTCAAAATAATTTTCCACTAGTCAGGTTCCAGAAGTAAAAATCCCATTCATTTTCGCCATAATGGTATTGATTTTTACTGATAACTTAAATCTTTAAAGCCAGACTGTGAACTATGACAGTTCCTGATGAGAAACTACATTACCCATGATTCTGCAGAGAATTGTAACAAACAACTTTTTGCTTCAATTTAAAGTTTGTAATGTTGTGATTCACCTCATAGCTGTTTGGTTTAGTTCATGGCTTATAACTCTTAAATTAAGACTTAAAATAAATGGGATTAAAACATTTCCGGAACCAAGGCCACTGAAAAATTGGTTGTGCACTGTTGCACTCTATTAACAGCTTGTCACAGATGATCCTGATAGATCCCTTTAAGCAGAAAAATTCTAGAATTCTTTGTCCGAGTGCTAGACCAAATGCTTTAAAAAGCTAGAATTGTGGTTCTAGAATTTTCTTTTCAATCACTGAGAGTTCTAGAACAGACACACCCACATGCCACTCCTCCCTGATTAATATTCCATAATCAAATCTGCATATGCATGAGGTCTGCACCACACACTGATCGGTCAGGGTCTTGACTCCAGCTTCAGGTTTTTGTTAGCATAATCATGTTTGTTATTTCATAAAGCACTCATCATTCACTACAGATTTCTCATCTAATAGATGGGTGTGTTATTGGTTATATCCCCTCCGATGTTCATCCACATCCTCTTTTTGACGGTCTGTCTGTCTCTTTATGTTCCCGCCCACCATATTATGCAGCAGGAGGAGGTCATAGACACCAGTGAGGGCCGAATCGGCCTCCTGGGAGACTGGAGAGAGGTGCTCACAAGAGTGCAGTGGCTTCTCTCTCTGTCCTCTATGTAGTCGGCTCGACCTTACTCTACTAAACTGTGTTTTTGTGTCTCAGTCTGAAATCTGCTGACCTCATTTCCTGCCATGCAAACCATCTCACAAAACCTCCATATTAATGTTGCACTTCCATTACTGTGACACCAAATGCTCAGCAAAGCATTAAAACTTCACCCTAATACAGATTTGTTATTGACATATTGAGTATATGATTAGAGAACTTCTGAAAACTCTAAACAAAGGGGTGAATTCACTAAACAGCCATTTTTTTTTATATATAGCTATTTTACAATTTGACGAAATGGGACGAATTTGTACTCTGTAAAACCTGATAAGTTACAGTAACTCAAACCCATTGCTGTAAACCATTTAAAAGTTTTAGAACCAATATCTATGAGAACTGTAAACTCGTACACATCGAGTTCAATTCACTTATATT
Organism: Opsariichthys bidens; assembly: GCA_037194245.1. Taxonomy (NCBI): domain Eukaryota; kingdom Metazoa; phylum Chordata; class Actinopteri; order Cypriniformes; family Xenocyprididae; genus Opsariichthys; species Opsariichthys bidens. The sequence continues at coordinate 17,872,750 of CM074290.1, read as the reverse complement.
CTAGTGTTGCTTTAGTCAATCATTAGTCAACTCAACTTAAAAATGTTAAGTTTATTTTATTCATTTAGTTTGAATTCAGGTTACAAAGTCTTAACAACTATGAATTCGTACAATTTTGTTTGTATGTTTTCATACGATCTGCTTACCAAATTTGCATAGTGAATCGAGTGATGGATGTAAATAACGCTATTATTTCTTAGTGAATTCCCCCCTAAAGGCCCATTCTTACCAAGAACAATAACTATAACGATAATTAAATTTGCGTCCACACCAACGGACGATAATGTCTTTTTATTATAAGCGTGCACTGCTTATGCCGTTTGCTGCTTTCGTGCAGGTGGCTTCTGATTGGCTGTCAATGTTTTCATCGTTCATCAGCTGGAAAAAAATTGTTCTGAAAGTGACTCCAACAATATTGTCGTTATCGTTATACCGATGAAGTGGACGGCGCTTCTCTCATAGAATTATCGTGATTATTAAAACTTTTTAGTTATAGTTATGGTCCTTGGTGTGAATGGGCCTTAACACTTTCAGTTGCTTTGACTGAAGCTGTTAGCGAAATATGGACGTGAAACGCATCCAAATATACATGCTAATCTGTTGACAAGTGCAACCTGAATCCTTGTGTGTACTTTTTAAATCTTTTTCTTTCTTTTCTGTTCTGTTCTGTTCTTTTCTTTTCTTTCCTCTTCTTCTGGCCATCTCACAGCATCATTCTTGCGTTTCTTTTTATTCTTTCCTGTTTGCCAGGTTATTAGGCTGCTCGAAAGAGTCACCACTTTAACCAGCGTGAGTCTGTCAGTCACCCTTAGCGTCAGACCCAAAGAGCTTTTGCCACCAGCCTAGCGTAGCATCTGTACTGTGCTAGATCAGCCTTTCCCTTTCCTTCAGCCCTTGCTCTACGATTAAAGACTAGAATCCTCAAAAAACACCTCAGAAATGGCCTACAGCACTGATGCTAGTGGCTAATCGCTAACGTATGCTCTAAACATCAGTTAAAACATACTAATTCTAGTTTAAAGTCAAATTAATCTTGGATAATTCAGTGCTGGAGGTCATTGGGGGGTCTTTTTTAGGATGTGATTTCTTTAGTTATACGTGTTAGCGTACACAACAAGAATGAAAGTGGCCATGAATGCACAACCTTCCCTTCTGTAGACACCAAACGCTGAGCGGAGAGAGATGCAGGTCTCAAGAACTATAATTATGTTAATTTAAGAGTGTAAATGAAGACATTTGCTGCTTGTAAAGAGGCATTCATGGCCGTTAAATGAACCTCTCTCTCTCTCTCTCTCTCTCTCTCTCTCTCTCTCTCTCTCTCTTTCTCTCTCTCTGATTAGGTTCTCCAGATGTCTTTGAGCTTATTTTGATGGTGTTTTGCAACTCTTTTGCAGATTCCAGATTGGAGCAAATGCACAAGCCGGAAGGATCGTAAGGAGAAGAAAGCAGAGAAACCATTCTACTCGGACTCCGAAGGAGAATCTGGCCCGACCGAATCAGCAGATAGCGGTAACTTTGTTGACCACAACATCTTGCCTAGAGGAAAATTTCATAGTTATATAGGAAGCTACATAGGAAGCCATCTTCTTATGCAGCATCCCATGGTTATTATTATTAAATAACTCTAAAACTATTATAAATTTTTTGATTTCAATAGTCTGATGTTAGCATATTGCAAAGCTAATGTCATAATACTTTCATAGCAAAAAAAAAACTGCACAATAGGGTGAAACAGAGCATTCACATCAGACTCAACACTGATTCCTTCTGACATTAGCATGTTGCTAAGCTAACAGCTACATAAGCACAAAACAATGCAAATGGAAAATACACATTTTAATTAGATTCTTATGGAAACTTGTTTCTGCCACTGAATAAAAAAATAAAAAAAGGTAATTGCGACTTTTATCTCACAGTTATGATTTTTTTCAATTATGATTTCTTTATAATTCACAATTGTGACTTCATATCACACGATTCTGACTTTTATATCACACAATTATGACTTTATAACATGAAACTGTGACTTTTTCACACAATTTTGAGTATAACTATATATCACGCAATTCTGACTTTTATATCACACAATTGCAACTTCACATCACACAATTGTGAGAAAAAAAGTGAGAATTCTGAGAGAAAAAGTTGCAATTATTCTTTTTTTATTATTATTCCATAGCGGGAACAAGCTTCCATAGATTCTCTATCAGTTCTTTTCATTATTAAATAAATATTTATTCATATTTTTATCAATATTTCGATTGACTTTTTGTGCTGTTTTGAATTAAAATTTTAATCGAACTCACCACAATACTAAGCTCTGTCACTGCTAGATAATGTGATTGATTATGTTCGCTCTCTTGGCAGAATCAGATTCGGGCAGCAGGTCAGAAAGCGCCAGCGGCAGTGATGAAAGCGGCTCCAGTTCAGAGAGCGAAGAGAGTGGAGAAGAAACGGAGTCTGAGGAGGAAGAGGAAGATGAGTTGGAAGAAAAGAAAAAAAAGAAAAGACTGGATAAGACCAAAGTAAAGAAGCCAGTGGAGGAGAGCGCAGAGAGGTACCATCCACAGATCTACTCCAGCCAATGTCAGTTATCTGAAGTTTGTTACTCCGAATGTCTCATGTTTTGCTCTATCATGCCCTCAGTGACCAGAGCAGCGACGCCGAGGACAGGAAACGAGGTAGGAAGGCAGGGAAGATTCAGAAGAGCGCTTCAGAGTCAGAGAGCGAATCAGAGAGCAGCGAATCAGAAGAGGAATCTGAGGAGGATTCAGGGGAGGAGTCTGAATCTGACACTGACATCAGGAAGAAGAAGGTCAGAATAGTTCAGAATGGGGTACTAGTTTACTATTTAGTAAATACTGTGCATCATATATTGTACACTGCCTGCTATTTTTATTATTTGATATTAAACATTTCTAAAAACAAACTGCTATTGTTGTCGCATGAATTCAGACAAGGTGTTAATAAACAGTGCTATTTGATGTTATTCGCCTCTAGATGAGAGTTCATGCATGTATTTTTTTCTTGTTTTACTCAGACTCCCGTATCAAAACAACCTCCCAAACAATCCAAAAAAGAGAGCAAGAAGGAGACACAAGAAATGTCTTTGTTGGATCTGGATGACTGTGAGTAAGACATACAATACCAAATATTCAAATGCTTGAATGTAAAACCATATAATCTCTCTCTCTTTCTCTCTCTCTCTCTCTCTCTCTCTCTCTCTCTCTCTCTCAGTTGAACCAGCTCCAGCATCAGCTCCAGTGACTCCAGTTAACTTCCTGTCCAGTAGTCTGGTTTCTGATCTAGAGGGTTTATCACTAACTGACACTATTCTGGCGCCTACAGTGAGTTTTTGGCCAAAAGTGTAATCATAAATGGCAGTAAACATACTGTGCATACAGTAGAAATATTGTCTCAATCTAGGGTTTTTTCATTTTTGTCCTTTTTTTTTTTCATTTTTATGTGCATCAGAATACACAAAAGAAAAACGTATGCATTTTCCTGACGTTTTGTTCGATTGCTCTGAAATGTAATATTATTTACATTTAATATAATGTTCAAGGTTTTTGGTGTGGTCGGGTCTAGTGTTATAAATTAAAGTTGGTTATATATACTCTACCATTCAAAAGTTTGGGTCGGGAAGATTTTAAAATTTTAATATAATATTTAAAATGCAATTTATTCCTGTGATCAAAGCTGAATCTCCAGTTTTCACTGTCACATGATCCTTCAGAAATCTTTCTAATATGCTGGTTTGATGCTCAATTAACATTTATAAATACTATCAATGTTGGATATTTTTGTGGAAACTGCTGACTTTATTTTCAAGAATCTTTGAATAGGAAAAGTTCAGAAGAACAGCATTCATTTGACAGAATTATTTTGTGATATAGTACTTTATTACATTTTTGATATAGTTCTGTCAAACGATTAATCGTATCTAAAACAGGTTTGTGTTTACGTAATATATGTGTGTACTGTGTATATTTATCATGTATATATAAATACACACACATGCATGTACATATTTAAGAAATATTTACATGTGTTTATATATATATATTTATGTTGAATATGTACATGTATTTGTGTGTATTTATATATGCATTATATATATACACATTACACATACATAGTACATATATTATGTATTTTGGATCCCATTAATCATTTGACAGCACTAAAATAAAATATTTCTGCTTCCTTTACTAGACCATTGCACCTTCTGGTTCGATAAAGATGTATGAGCTCCTGCATCGCATAACAGGCGAGGGTCTTGCGGTCGAGTACTGTTTCAGCCGGCAACCCTTCAGTCCAGACCCCAACATGGTGGCCGTCCAGATCCATTTCACCAACAACACCAACTCCGAGACCAAAAACTTGCATATTGAGGAGCCCAAGCTGCAGTCCGGGATGAGGATCCGAGAGTTCTCTGAGATAGGTATGCAGTCCAGCACAGTATGAGTTCTTCTACAGGAACTTCAAGTTTATTATTGTTCTATTTGCGTTGTTCTTTCAGAGGTGTTAGCAGCAGGTGATTCAGTTACCGTGGTGATGGGGATAGATTTCTGTGATTCTACACAAGCGGCAAACTTCCAGCTGTGGTGAGTGTTTAAGAGGAGCTTAATGATGTACACTTAAGATGATGTTAGTCAAGGTGTCTTAAACTTAAAACAGTCATATATATTTTTTCATGGCCATTCTTCACATTTAGAACTTATTTCTATATGTAAATTACCTCCACTATGATTGGTTCAGTTCCTTGACTCCAATTCTATGGAAGCTTGTTTCCGCCACTAAATAAAAAAATAAAAAAGGTAATTGCGACTTTTTATCTCACAATTCTCAATTGTGAGATATAAAGACAGAATTGCTCATTATAAACTCTCAATTGCAAGAAAAAAAGTCAGTATTGACACAATTGTGAGAAATAAATGTGAAAAAATTGCGTTATAAACACAATTGCGAGAAAAAAGTCAGAATTGCTTGTTTGAAACTCACATTTGTGAGAAATAAAGTCAGAATTGTGAGATTAAGAGTCGCAATTATACCTTTTTTATGTTTTATTCAGTGGCGGAAACAAGCTTCCATAAATTCCAAATATCTTTGTTTACTGAAAAAAGAATTTTTCAATCTCCTTTTCAGTACTCACACCCGCAAATTCTTCGTTTCGATCCAGCCGCCCGTCGGGGAGCTAATGACACCAGCGTTTCTGACAGAAAATGATTTTAAGAAGGAGCAAGGTGAGCGAACATCAGCCTTTCTTATTTTAGCGCTCACAGTCGCCCTAATGATTGCTCCTTTTCCTCAAAACGTCAAGCATTTTTCTGTCTGTGCAGGAGTTGATATGAGGAGGAGAAAAGTTTTTATGTCTGTCATCCATTATTCATGAAATATGGCCCCATTTTTCTGTTTCATGGTTTATCAAGGCAGAATCCTAATTTGCATACTTCTATTGTGCACTAAAAAGCTACACACTTTTGTAACCAGAAATTTGCCTCTTGATACCACAGAGCCCTTTCTCATGTACTGCATTAAGCGTTAGAGTCTAGTAAACTCATTCGCTTAAATTCATTAGTAATTCATCATACTTGAAAACATACACAGATACATTGGAATTCATGTACTTTTGACATACTATTTTCAAAATATTATAATTTTAGCATACTTTATAGCACAGATAGTGAGTGAATTGGAATTCAGCCCATGATGGTTCGTTAGCATGACGCTAACAGCTCAGCATAGACTTGCCTGTCAGTATAGCATTCACTGTTAAAGTATTTGTTGAAACGTATTAGTTTAACATACTCATGTCTTCCTCTTCCATGGGGTTGTTTTGATGCTGTTCATTAGAGAATCTTTTGAACGGTAAGTTTCTCGGATGTAGCCGATTAGCGTAGCAATTGCAATCACCTCCTCTACCCTTTAGTCCCTGAATTTATTTACACAAGAACCAGCTAACAGTGCACATTCTCAGAACGTTCTGGAAAGGTTCTCTCAAAGTTATGGACAATTCTTCCACTAACATTTTATTCAAAGTTATCTAGTCTTTAAATAATGTTTTCAAAACTACATTGTTTTTTCTAAAACTTTTTAGTTTAACCTTCTTTTTTTTTGTTGCTTTTTTCAGAACGTTCAGAGAACATTCAGAAATAACGTTTTCAAAACTTAATGGATGTTAGCGAAACGTTCTTAGAGCGTATTTTCCTTAGCTGCACTCCTTGCTGTCTTTCTGTTAATGCTTTTGCTTCCAGCTGCCCCTCCCTCTTAACGCAGTCTCAAGTTATCGCCTTGGCGACTGTTACCATGACTATGCGTTTTCTCACGGCATGTCAAGGTAACAATATGCTGCATCTCACTAGGAATGTGCCTTTGAAACACAATATGATCGACCCTGATCCATCACAACACTCTTTGACACCAGCACGCTTAACACAGCTCACAAAAACTGTTGTGTACTGTCTACATAGACTGCTTCCTTCCAAGGTGGCATCTTTAATGACTTTTAAGCTGTTACGTGATTGAATCAAAACACTAAAGCTCTGTTAATGCACGACAGACTTAGTTTTATGTTGCTAAGCTAAAAACGTAATTCATTTAATTAGATGCAATTATGTCCTATTTATGCTCTCCAGCACTATTTTTGGTCATAATTTTGCTGCCTTACTGTTCCTAGCGTTCACATCTGGAGTGCAAGTGTGATTCCTAAAAATGTTGTATAGGTCGACGGCTCTTTAAGTTTTGGAACAGAGTTTGCATTTTCACTAGCTTTCAGCTAATTTCACGAAGCGATGCTTTCTGTGTCTTTTTGCAGGTAAACTGATGGGAATGAATGAAATCTCAGAGAAGTTGTCGCTAGGAAAGAAATGTGTGAACGAACACATCATCGTTGAGAGAGTCACGGCCACTGCCAACTTGAGCAGGGTACCCTGCGGTTCTGATAAAGAGTGCAGGTAACACACACACACACACACACACACACATGAATACAGTGGCCCTGTCCCAAATGAAGACTTTCGGAGTTCATACTTTGGTGATGCATTGTCGCATAAGGGCTTTTCACACTGCGCTTAACCCTGTGTTATTGTCGTTCTGAACCCTGGGTAAAGGAATGTTTCTCCAGTGGTGTAAGTTTTTGAGTAAATGTAATTAACTACTGTACTTAAGTATCTTTTGGCTACTTTGTAGTTTTACTCAGTATTAGTGCTGTCAAATCGATTAATCACGATTAATTGCATCTAACAATTAATCAATTGTGTGTGTGTGTGTGTGTGTGTATATATATACATTACATATACATGAGTGCTTTCAAACGATTAATCTCGATTAATCGCATCTTAAATAAATGTATATTTATTATGTATATATAAATACATACACATGCATGTATATATTTAACAAAATCATATTATATTTATATATAAAATATTTATATATAACATAAATGATATGTATACTACATATTTCTTAAATATATTCATATACATAAGATACACAGTCCACACTCATATATTCTGTAAACGCAAACTTATATTTTGGATGACCGCACTAATGCACATACACACACACAGCATTAATATATATACACATACACATTCATATATTTACAAACTTTTATGTTAGAAGTGATCACAATTAAAGATTATTAAAGATATTAGCAATGTTTGCTGTCTACTTGACTACATTTTTGAATAAGTATTTATACTCTTTACTCTAATACATTTGTAATGAGTAATGCAGTTACTCGTTACATTTCACAAAGCACCTAACTTATTCTGCAGCAGTTTATTTCTTCTACAAAAGAATGCCATCTACAGGGCATTGAAGGTACGATATCTCGTTACTCTTCCAAACTTGCCAACAAGGCTAGTTTACTGTACTCTAAAGGTGATGATACACATTGTTTACATGTTAGCATTTTCAAATTAGCTTGTTATAGCTAGCTAAGTTACTAACAAAAATGTTTACATTGAGGTTACATGAAGAAGTTAAATGTATGAATTAGTGTTTCTAGTAGTACAAAATAAAAATCTGCCAATTCGGCTTACTTAAACATTGAGTTTCTTTGTTTAAAAATTTTGAGGCAACTGATTACATAAAAATGTTTGAGTTTTGCCAACTTTATTCAGGGTTTAGGAATGTACAGTGTGACACGTCATGCCTAGTAACCCTGTTGTTAACCCTGGGTAAATTATGTGAACGTGAAGCAAGATAACCCAGGACTTCATTTACACGGGGTTAAAACTATTTCAAGTGTGAGAAGCTCTATAGACTGCTGTGTAGTAAAAAGCCATGAGCGGCCACAAGTGAGCACACTCCTGTACCAAAATATGACAAAAGAGACGCTTGATCATCGGCGTGCCTCTAACTACACCAAATTAATCTGGTGTAGAAACTGTTTTCACTCAAAAACTGCTAGTGAATTTCACAAATAATTACAAAGAAACAGAAAAATGACACAAACGTATTTCCATAATCTGTTTTATTTGCAACGTATTTACACATAGTTCCAGTGTGAGTATTAGAGGAATCTGTCTCAAATTCGTATGCTGATTAGGTTTATGATTTGAGTATGTAAAACTCTATCATTCTTCACTTTTCTTTACTTTGCTGTCTGATTTTCTGGCCTGTGATCTTTTGAAATCTCAGTACACCTTCCTCCTCCTCCTCCTCCTCCTCCTTCCGCTCCTGTTTACAGATTCGCAGGTAAAACGGTCAGCAGCGGTTGTCTCGTACTGGTCACCGTCGCTACAAAGGAGGGGGGCGGAGCTCAGCTGACCGTGAACTGCGAGAAGATGGTGATCGGCACGATGCTGGTTAAAGATATTCTGCAGGCCCTGTCGCAGTGATGGCGCCCCCTGCAGTCAACACCCTCGTACTGCTGCTCACCGCATTGAATCGCATCGCTGTGTAGATATTTCCCCCCACGTGGACTGGCTTGTAGCATCTAAAATATACTGATGTCAGAACCACGACAACAACAACGAACATTCACGGCCCCGTAATCAGGATGTTCCTCCTCTGTTGAATGTTGCATGGCATCAAAGACAGTCAGTGTACCATAAACCTGCCGAATTACTGCACAAACCTGTGTCAGTTTTAGTTTAGGGTCTCTCTCAAAATATTTGGACACCACCTTGTAATCAAGCAGTTAATAACTATCCATCAACACTAAAAATCATTTGCTTTCGGATCAATCGTTGCCTTTGTGATCTTCCTAAAATGTACGGAAGCTCAGTGGGGTTTATTTTTAGCATTTACCTTTCACGTATTCTGAATGTAACATCTTACATCTGATCCCAGACCACATCCCGATGACTGTTTCCAGAAACCATATCAAACTGGTTTTGAAAACATGAACTTTGTTGAACTCATAGCGCCGGCTCATATTAGTATCGTAACAGGGTCAGTTTAGCAAAATTAAAAGCTACAAAACACATCAGTGTGAATTCACTGCCTTCATCTCAGATTTTGTAGCAACCTCATCTGATATCTCTCAAAAAGAAATGTATGTTATTTTTTTTTTATTATTATTATTTTTTTTTTTTCCAGAAATGTGTAACTGCTGAATTTAGGACTGGTGTATCACTCAATGTTCATCAGCTTCTTGTTCTCGTGAAGCTCTCAGAGGAGTACAGTAACTCACAGGCCCATTATTTTAGATATTTAAATGCAATTTGGAGCTGTTTATCCTGGTGAAGACTCCGTTAGTAGTTAGTTTTAGACTTATTTTTAGTTATGATGATGTGCTTGTTGGCATAAACCGGATCTTCCTCTTACCCCTAGGTTAAAAATGAAATCCAGCTTTACTGACTGACCTCTGTGTGACTGTGGGAAATCATGTGTTGTTTGAATATTATATCTCTATTTATTATAAAGAGTTTTAAATGTCAATAAAAGAGAGCACACACTCAAATGAAGATGTCTTCTTTTTTATTTAACTTTGATGTGGATTATTGTTTATAATGAGCTGATATTTACGCAGATAGGGCTAGTTGTCACGCATTTTATTCCAGTTGGTTAATTTATGAAATGCAATTTCTGTATACTTTTTAATATTTCTGTATTGAACATTCCCACCATTATTGCTTAGAAAAACAGGAATATTGGCGTGGTTTGGTAAGATGAGCCAGTGGGTAAGTTGAGCCACCCTCTTTATCTTGACAGCCGTACACTTTTATTATGACTTGTATGAACAACCAAATCATTTAGCTGAATTGGTAAACTAGCAGGTCTCCCCCCCCCCCCCCCCAAAATGGCAGCTGTGGGGTAAATTGAGCCAGTGTTTTAACTTACCCCACCATAACGCACTGAAGTTTAAGTCTCTGAAACTTAAAAAAAAGTCTACACTAAACAGATGTAGATGTATTCTAATAATTTAAAATGATAATATACATCCTGAAATTACTTTAGATACATTCATTGTACTTCGGCGTCATTTCCCCTAATTTTGAGGACCACATAAGTAAAAAAAAAACTTACCCCGCTCTCACCTACAGTTCGTTGAGCTTTGTGACAACATGCCCCAATTGCATTCACAATGTAGATTTCCAACCCAATTTAAATGGTAAAATTATTTGAATGTCAAAACTATTAATCAATCGGCTTTTTTTTTTTTATTTCTGACGTCAAATGTTACAGAAATTATATACAGAATTTATTGTAATCAGTTAATTGTATGAATTTATTCTTATGTATAATTGTCTAAACATTTACAATGGTATACAAATAAAACTACTGCTAGAGAAAAACATTTTAGTTTTTATTTTATTTACATTTTACTGAAATATAACCCTCGTGCGTCGTGACAACTTCCCGTGTGACAACTAACCCCGGCCTCCACTGTATATATTGATCGCGTGAGTGTCGCATGTGCGCGTGATGTGCTCATGCTGAGGTCATGCACCTGTTCAATACAAAAATGACCCTGGAACGTGTTCAGGTTCGAACCTAGTGCGTCGAGCAGCAGCGTTACACTCATTCTGAGCGGCCTGAACTGTAAATTATAAAGTCAAAATCATCGTGTTTTTGTTTTTTTAGCTGCGTTTAGACGCTCTAATGGATTTCCGCAGGGTAAGAGACAGATTTTATGCATAAAAGAGTCAGTTTTAGTTTTTTATTGGTATATCATCACCTGTTTGTTGATGATATATAGCTGTATATTAAAAATAGTGCTTACACAAAGTACACAAATTGAGGCAACACAACAAAACACTGAAGAATGAAAAAATGAGTTCACTTTTTTAAGATAAATAAATAAGGTCAACACCTAATTGCTGTTTTAAAGCTACATGTATCTTTAACACTTTTCATAGTTTGCTAGATTATTTTTCATTTTGAGGAAGAGTTGTACATCCCAGCAAGCTGAATATACTCTTTAGTTACTAATTACTTTAGTTAAGTTGCATGTAGACATATGTTCGGCCATTTTGACAGTTTGTCACGCATTTATACAAGAACAAACGGTCATACTGCTTCTTTTAACAGAGAATGAAAAATCGTCGTCATGCTACTTATGGAAAGCCTAGAGCTCAAAGGGGTTCAGGGGCCAAACAGCAGAACTTCTGGAAGCAGGTCACAGGTGAGATATACACACTCACACACACACACACACGTTGTGCTTTCATGTCTTATGGGGACTTTCCATAGGCGTAATGGTTTCTATACTGTACAAACTGTACATTCTGTCCCCCTACACTACCCCTACCCCTAAACCTACCCATCACAGAAAATGTTCTGCCATTTTAGATTTTCAAAAAAGATAAGTCTTTATGATTTATAAGCTTGTTTCCTCATGGGGACCAAAAAAATGTCCCCAGAAGATTTACTAGTATTATAGTACTTGTGAGGACATAATGAGGTCCCCATAATGTAGGGAATACACTCACACACACACACACGTTGTGCTTTCATGTCTTATGGGGACTTTTCATAGGCGTAATGGTTTCTATACTGTACAAACTGTATATTCTGTCCCCCTAAACTACCTCTACCCCTAAACCTACCCATCACAGAAAATGTTCTGCTATTTTAGATTTTCAAAAAAGATAATTCTGTATGATTGATAAGCTTGTTTCCTCATGGGGACCAAAAAAATGTCCCCACAAGATCAAAATTTACTAGTATTATAGTACTTGTGAGGACATAATGAGGTCCCCATAATGTAGGGAATACCCACACACACACACACACAGATAGGCTACCCTAAAGTTAAGGTAACACCAAAATGGACCATATGCAGCCTACTTTCTTAACAAATGTCCTAGTGCGTGATAAACCTTCATAATCTTTGCTCAAAATGCAACAATGGTAATACTTTACAAAAAGGTCCCAGTAAGGTCAACATAAACTAACAATGTGTGAAATTAATGTGTTTAATTGACATAAACAGACACAACTTTTGTTTTTAAAAACTAGAAATTGTTGAAATTAACATTATTTAAGATTAATGGAGGCTTCAGTACTATTTTGTTTAGAAATATACTGGTACTTACTCTTATGAAACAAGACTAGTGCGACTATTGTCGGACTGATGTTGACACACAATTTTTATTATCCTGATGGATGAAATGAAGACTCAACTGTTTTTCTCACAATGTGAAAGTGACAATTTCACTTTCAATATGTAGCTTGCGAAAGTTTTGAAGAGAAAATAATATTGTGCGTACATTTGACTTTACAATATTTATATATTTTTAAACATATAATTTCTATATAGTGTTAATTTATATGCACCCTATTATGGAAGCCCGTTTCCGCCACTGAAAAAAAAAAGATTATTGTTAGATCTTTTTATCTCAGAATTCTGACTTTATAACTCACAATTCTGAGATTTTCTTTTTTTTCAGTGGCGTAAACAGGCTTCCATACCATATACACATACACTAAAAAAAGTCGCTGTTTAGATTTAAATAGGCAAATACTTTAGAGTCCATGACTGGATTATTATTGCTGTGATTAAAAAAAATTGATGCACCTCTTGGTGGAAGTAACATCACAACATTTATTTCCATCAAGAGATTCATCAATTTTTGGTCAAGATGTTGTATTGACAATGCAAGAGGTGAGCACTCTGTAAAGTGTCCTCCAGCAGAAATTATGAACACATGCAAAAAGAGCACCAGCGAAACCACCCGTTTGTGTTGAAGAGCTGCTAACAAAGCAATCTAAAAAGTACTCTATTCACAATCTTCTCTCTCTTAAAATGTAAGCGAGTGTAAAATCTTAAAATTTAATGTCAGCATTATCATATATCACCAGTTCAGTCAGTCTGCTAAACTCAAATATATTTAGCAGTACATAAGTTTTAACTTAGTGCCCATTAGGCTAAGTTGTAGCTTACACACAGCTGGTGCATCAGGCCTCTGATAACTTTGAACGAAGGCTCTATTAATGTTAGTGAACCAACATTTATTCATAACTTTGAGAGAACCTTTCCAGAACGTTAGCCAAAGTTCTTAGAATGTTCACGGTTTCTGAATAAATTTCTTTGTAGTATTTACTAATCTTGGTCAATAAAAATACTGTTCATTATTTGTTCATGTTAGTTCAGATCCGTTAAATAATATTACATTTTCACAAGTCTTTGGTGTCCCCAGAATGTGTCTGTAAAGTTTCAGCTCAAAATACCCCAAAGATCATTTATTGTAGCTTGTCAAATTTGGATGTGAGCAAAAACACACTGTTTTTGTGTGTCCCTTTAAATACAAATGAGCTGCTGCTCCCGGCCCCCTTTCCAGAAGAGGGCGGAGCTTTAACAGCTGAACAATACCAAAGCTGGAGAATCTCACGCAGACAAAATGATGATTATCAGTAAACGGTGTTCAGCCTTACATTGTTCAAACCGGAGTCGACACTGATGGAGAGACTCAGGAAGAAGTTACAACTTTTAGAATCAAACTGGACGTTTCTGAATGGTTAGTGGATAAATTTATGTAGTTGCTGTGGAGTTGATTCAACTCATCACTAGCATGTGCCGTCATGTTCATCTGTTGTGCAAATCCAGCGTTGAATTGACTCTTCGCCGGCAGTTTGATCGACAGGCGATCTAACCAATCATAACCCCGAATCCGCCATTTTGTCCGTCAACGCAGTGAGGGGAGTTCGTAGATTAACGTTGGTGAACTTGAAAAATTGTGTGTACTCACGTCTTTCTGCGCTTGAAACAACATTCCTTCTGATGTTCATTCATGTTTATTTGATGCTATAAATGAATTAGTGTGAAGAGATGATCAGTTCACGAGGAGCTACAGCGATCTGTCACCACACATTAAAGAGACACTAGACGCTATTTATTGTTTAAACTTCTTTAAAAAATTATGATATATTAAATATGAAACTGTTTCCTATCAAAAGTAGCCTGCTCTGTCTTGTCTGTCAACGTGTTGTCAGTGTCCTCTTGTATTTTTCACTTTGTGAGAACGTGTTTGTGAAGCAGTCCGGCGTAAAATGACGGCATCAACAACACTCGACTACAACAACTCTTCCTCTTCTCTAAAGCAGCCCAACATGGCCCCGCCCCTTTGTTGCATGTTCATGGGGGCGGGGTTTATGTAAATGTTAGGATTTATGATGTCACCAACCGGGAAGAAGCTCGTTGTTGTCCCTACCAGCCGTTTGTTGTAGTCCTTAAAAAGTGATTTCTGTAAAAGAAATTATCTCCCTTCGCATTGAACTTTGAGCGTCGTCACTTTGCAGATGTTGTTTCTGCTCAAACAGCAACATTACACTAAATAAAGTTAAAAAAGTGAAATCATGATCAACCACCCCTTTAGCAGAGACAACTTCTGATTTTAATATCTAATAAATGTTGAAATTAACAGTAACTAAGATGAGTAAATGCTTGGGAACATTGTTAAAGACTTTGAACGAACGTTCTATTAATGTTACTGGAAGAATGTTTGTTCATAACTTTGCGAGAACCTTGGCATTACGTTCTTAGAATGTTCACTGTTAGCTTGGAACCTTTTACCCTTTATTCTGATTCTCGGGTGTGTCTGGTACAGCCTGGGTTCTGTGTGTGTGTGTGTGTGTGTGTGAAGTCAAATGAGCTGAATCATAGTGATCGTTGAAGCCCTGCCCCCTTCTGTCTGTCTCTCTGCTGAGTCAGGCCATGAACGGGAGACGGGCCAGAGAGACAGACATTACACGTGATTCACTCACACACACAACACACACACACACACACACACAGGGACGGGAGGTGGTGAGGCTGTTCTGGCAGACCAAGTGTGTGTGTGATGGAGTGAGCATGGCTTTAGCACTAGCAGCAGTGTGTGAGGTTTCAGTGGAGC
The DNA here is from genome assembly GCA_037194245.1 of Opsariichthys bidens. Lineage (NCBI taxonomy): Eukaryota > Metazoa > Chordata > Actinopteri > Cypriniformes > Xenocyprididae > Opsariichthys > Opsariichthys bidens. Next base: position 17,857,454 of record CM074290.1, on the reverse strand, counting down.
AGTCACATGTTTAACAGGTCAGTGATGAACACACAGCGGTATGATGACCTCCACTGGACCCATGGCAGGTCGGTATGGGAAACGAGGTTCGGTTGTATGTTTTTGTGCCTCTGTGACTCTCTCTCTCTCTCATAGATGGTTCGGGCACAGGCTGCTCTCCGCTGGTTAGCAGAATGCTGTTCACTCCAGAGCAGCAGGATCCTGTGGCTGCCGTTCCCAGTGTTGATGAGCTCAGTCTGGGCCTGTTGTCTCTGAGCCTCCCCTGCTGGAACCAGAGGCCCTGGAGCCGCCCAGATCCCCAGCGCTCGACCCAGCCCGGTGAGTGAACCTCTGTGTCCAATGTGATGTTTACAGTTTTGTATGACCGCTCCTATCTGCCTGTTCAAGCTAGTTTCAGACACTTTGGGAGTTGGTGAGTGGCAAAAAATCAGTGCGTTTGTCTTGATTATCTGATAATGTAATATATAAACAAAATATATGATATAGATTATAATATAGAATATATTTTATAATACAAAGATTTAAAAAATTGTGACTTCTATCTACCTTATTTATACTTAACCATTAACCTCAGTCAGTGTTGTTAAAATATACTATATATATATATATATAGATAGATAGATAGATATATACTGTAAAGTGCATATAATATATATATATATGAATTATCAGTTAAATTTTTGATCTATTTAAATTTAACAACACTAACTGAGATTTATGTATATACATATATATATACATATACAGTTGATTTAAATGCATATTACATTATATAAATTATCCATATATTATTCCATGTATTTTTATATACAGTAGCTATAGAGTTTTTTCTTATTACAAGCATAAATCCCTCTGTTATATTTAAATGAAAAAAGAGAGAAAAATACATTTAACACTAATACTGCAATATAAGTTGCAAATAAAATTATACACTTATATAACAGTTTTTGAGGATTGATATACTGATAAAGTTTTTTTTTTTTTTTGCTGTGTGTATATTTTGATAGATTGTTCTGGAAGGTCTGAGCTGTAGTGGTGCCTCATATCTTGATTTCTCACTCATGACTAATCATTTTCACACCGTTCACAGAGGACAGAACGCTGGATTCATCAGCGTTGAGTTGCTTTTCATTTTGACTTTCCCTTAAGCTTCCCTGTCTCAGTTTACAAGCGTAAATGAGTGTGTCCATCCGTGTTTTAAATGAAAGCCATGATGTGCCTAAGGTTTGTTCTGACCCAAATCCTGTAATAGAGGGACACACACACATACACACACACACACACACCAAGTGTGTTTCTGCTGTCTCATCCAGCACTTCTCTCATTCATTCAGTCTTTTCACAGGAAAAGATAACAAAATGTTATTTTTGTGCTACTATTGACACCAGACATACATGCACTGATGATAAACACGTCACCCACCCTGTCTGACATTTTTTGGTAAAACAGTAAACTCACCAACCATAAACTCACTGGACTGGTTGAGCCAGAAGTTGGCTCTTAATTTCTAAAATGGTGCTAATACTAATTCTCCTGCTTTCACAGACAAAACTTAAGTCTATTCCCAGACTAAAATGCATGTTCGAACCTTTTACCTGAAAGAAACTTGCACTGACAAATCTTAAAAATATATCAGTGCCATTGTTTGTCGTCTCAAGATTCACATCAATAATCCTGGCTTAATCTAAACCCTGTCTGAGAAACCTTTGAAATGATGTACTATTATTTTAATATCTTATAAAAATGTCATTTATTCTTGTGATCAGAGAGTTTCAGCATCATTACTCCAGTCTTCAGTGTCAATCATTCTAACGTGACGATTTGCTGCTTGAGGAACATTTATCAGTGTTGAAAACCGTTATGCTGCTTAATTTTGGCTTCTTTGATGAATAGAAAGTTTAAAAGAGCTGCATTTATTTGAAAGAAATATTTTGTAATATTATAAATGTCACTTTTGATCAATTTAATGCTTCCTTACTGAATAAAATTATTCGTTTCAAACATAATTTGACACGTTCTGGCGAAGTGAGTGGCAATTCAAAGATGAGTTAATATTTTCGATATCTAATAAAAAAAAAAAACCTTCTCATTGATGTATGATTTATTGGAATCTGACAAAATGATGACCGAGCTGCTCCTGTTTGATGGTCAATTTTGAGAAATCAAGGTTCCAAAACAAAATCACCATGCAATCATACCTTAAAATCTCTGGTAATAATTTGGCACAAACCAAGTCAAAACCATATTTAAAAAAAAAAATATTGTTTCTTCAATATCGTACTGTAATTCTGTGTGTCGGGATCACGCGCTGCCTGAAGCATCTTCGTGCGAGCGCGTCGGATCTGTCAGTCAGGGCAAATAAGATTGATTTGTTTACATCAGCATGGGTTTTAAACTCACATTTTACTGGTTCACACTCATGCCATTGAGAAGTCACCGTGAATATTGGAACACTGCGCTTTATAACGATACCAAACTTTGACTGAGGAAGTTGATGAGGGGAAGCGAGCAGAGAAACTGCATTTTTCATGGACAAAAGGAAAGGCACTCCTCTCAGAAAATACTTTTAGATTTTGCCATTTGGTTCGCTAGATGAGAGTTTAATAAACTCACTTCTGTGAAAATCTCAAATTTTTGACTTGTGTAGCTCGAAAATAGCCTGTGAACAGACTCATTTTGCCAGCACAGGTTGCCGTCAGTGATTGACATTTTTAATTCAAATAGCCATTCCAATCACATAAACAGCAAAAACTTATCACACATTCTCCCCTGCAGCCTTGCAGAATCTCTTTGGGGCTTCACGAGGCGCAGATTCGGTTCGGCAGGTTGCTTTCCAGGCCCATGAGTCTGCAGGTGGAGCGGATCCGCTGGAGCGCTTCTCCAGCCTGATACCGGTGCTAGAGTCTCACTCTCTGCTGCACTCTGGATCCAGCAGTCCCGTCAACTCCGAGAACAGCGCCATCTCTTCAGGATCCGACCACCTGGTGAGAAACAACATTCTGATCTGATGCAGAACCCAGAAGAGCGCAGTGGAACCTTTCAAAGATTCTGACCGTTTTTCAAAGTTATAGTGTGTGTCCGTCTCCATCAGGCCTCTCTCAGAGTGTCGACCCCATCGCCCTTGGTGCTGCCTGAACTGCAGACGGAGGTTGTGAAACTGGACGCAGTTGGCCGTTTGCAGCAGAACCCTCTGACCACCTTCACGAGCGCTCCCAGCGCTCAGGCTGAAGGATCAGTGGTTGGATGCTGGTCCACAGGTCCCATCTGGCCCGGCTGGGACACTTTGGGCTTGAACAAACCCTCGTTCTGCATTGAGAGAGAAGCGAAACTTCATAAACAAGCTGCAGGTACAGATACATTAGTCACATTAGATTCACTAAGTATGATATTTATCAGTTAAATTTTGCTACTTTTTTTGGAATAGGTCACCCAAAAATGAAAGTTATCCCACAATTCACCCTCAAGCCATCCTAGGTGTATCTTCTTTCAGATGAACACAATCTGAGATATATTTAAATAAATATACTTTTTTTTAAAAATATATCTCAGATTGTCTAAGATTGATCTTGACATGCCATCTTAAAAATGTGACGCAAGAGTGCCATCTCAAATTAACCCTATCAACCCTACTGTATCATACTTGATTTAAAAATTTCTAAAGCCTCCAAATGATGAAAACTGCTAAAAAAAAAAAAACATGCCTTCGGTTGTTTGATAGTTTACACTTTTTTTAACAAGTAAAATGACATAATTATAAGAGTTCACCTTCAGGTCTTGGTCTGTGAAATATTTACTGATTTTTATACAGTAAAAGTGAGAATAACTTTTATAGTATATTTAAATCTCCAGAAGATGAACATCTGCTGCACCTTAGGTTTATTTGTGTATCCATAATTAGAAAAATCATGTTAAACCGAATATCAAATACGATACATCAGTCTTTTGAGGAACTTTTTTGTACATATCTCGATCATCATTGTATTGTACACAATAACTGTACAGAATTGCAGAGATTTGATCATAAAACTAAGGATTTTTGGGAGATAGCGTTACAACACATTTATACGCATTTTATGCAAGTAGATGGTTATACTATTATAAATATCTGATTGATTTACATTACAAGCATTAAGAATTTCTTCTTAGTTTTGGTCATAAACATCAGCTTGGGCCTCTGAATAAAACTGAGCTTTTTTTCCCCCTCAAGTATGAGATCCATATACTCACTATATCAAAAACCTCATGTATCAAATATGGGATTTAAAAAAAACCTTTTAGATGCTTTTACATTTTGTTCCGAATAAATTAGATATATATAAAATATTCATACATAAAGCTTTACAGGGTTAAAATGTTTAAACATTAAAAATGCATCTTAATTCTTGCATTTAGTCGCTGCCCTCGATTTAGCTGTTACTGATATTGACTTTATGATTGACTGCGTTTCACAGCCGTGAATGACCCCACTTACACCTGGGAAGGGCGACTTCCTCCTCGCCACTACAAAAACCCTGTTTACTCCTGTAAAGTGTTCCTGGGAGGTGTGCCATGGGACATCACAGAGGGTGAGCTGACAAACACACATTTAAGATGTAAATTATTGTTCAGTATTGTACGTCACAGAGGGGGTGATGATGAAGGAGGGAGAAGATTGATATCATATCCTTAAAGGATCATGAAATGGATTTGTTTTTATTTTAAAGGGTTAGTTCACCCAAAAATAAAAATAAAAATCACATGATTTACTCACCCTCAGGCCATCCTAGGTATATATGACTCATGATCCGGGCCTTGTTAAAGGACTTTTATGTTGAAATAATGCATTTCAACATCGGAGTCAGAGATATTTAAAGTCACACAAATCTTACAGGATCCAAATGAGCCATTTTGGAGCTTGATTAAATGCTTGATAAATGCTTTGTTTAAAATGAGTGTGACGTTTTAAGCTCTGAAACTTGCAGGATGTTTTAGTGCTACAAACACCTCTTATTTGTCAAAAAACCAAGGTAAATTTCTCATGTCATGACCCCTTTAACAAAGACAGTAATACAGATACAAAGTCAGGAGTAGGTGAACCGTAACATTTACATTTACATTTACATTTAGTCATGACGGGGGCTGTCTTAGGCTTGTTGCAGACAAGACGAGCAGCAGCGTTCTGGATCATTTGAAGAGGTTTGATTGCACTTGACGGCAGACCAGCCAGAAGAGCATTGCAGTAATCAAGCCTCGAAATGACCAGGGCCTGGACAAGCAGTTGTGTTGCGTGCTCAGTCAGGAAGGGACGGATTTTCCTGATGTTGTGAAGTGCAAATCTGCGTGACCGCGCCGTCTTTGAGATGTGGTCTCTGAAGGTCTCTGAACTCCAAGATTTCTGGCCGACTTTGATGGGGTAATGGTGGTTGTACCAAGCTGTATGTTGATGTCGTGTTGTAGAGTAGGAGTGGCAGGGAAGACTAAAAGCTCAGTCTTTGCCAGGTTGAGCTGCAGGTGGTGTTCTTCCATCCACGTGGAGATGTCCGCCAGACAGCCTGAGATCCGTGCAGCTACTGTGGAATCATCTGGTTGGAAGGACAGGTAGAGTTGTGTGTCATCAGCATAGCAGAGGTAGGAGAAACCATGTGCCTGTATGATGGGACCCAGTGATGTAGTATAAATGGAGAGTAAGAGGGGACCAAGAACTGAACCCTGTGGAACCCCAGTGATCAGTTCATGAGGTTTGGATACCTCCCCTCCCCAGGCGACTCTGAAAGACCTACCTGTGAGATAGGACTCAAACCACTGAAGCGCAGTACTTGAGATGCCAAGTGACGAGAGGGTGGACAGAAGAATTTGATGGTTTACGGTGTCAAACGCAGCAGATAGATCCAGTAGAATGAGAACAGATGATTTGGAACCTTTGCAATTCGCAGGGATTCAGTGACAGACAGTAGCACAGTCTCGGTGGAATGGCCGCTCTTGAAACCAGATTGGTTGACATCCAGATGGTTGTTCTGTGTGAGGAAGGATGACACCTGGTTGAAAACAACTCGTTCAAGTGTTTTTGATATGAATGGTAGGAGAGAGACAGGTCTGTAGTTGTCTACGAGTGATGTGTTTAACGTGGGTTTTTTTAGCAGTGGGGTTACTCGAGCCTGCTTGAATGTGGTAGGAAAAGTGCCTGTGTGGAGAGACGAGTTAATGTGTGTAAGTGCTGGTAAAAGAGTGGGAGAGATGGCTTGTAGAAGGTGTGAGGGGATGGGGTCTAGAGGGCAGGTGGTGGGATGAGTGGAGAGGAGAAGTTTTGATACTTCCGTCTCCGTGAGAAGGGAGAAGGAAGAGAGAAGATTAGTGGATGTGGAGGGGCTGAGTTCCTGTGTGAGTGGTGCAGGGAATTGGCTACTGATGGAGGATGTCTTGTCAGTGAAGAAATTGGCAAATTGATCAGCATTTAAAGATGTGGTGGGTGGTGGTGGAGGGGGACAGAGGAGTGCATTGAATGTCTTGAAGAGTTAGTGTGTGTTTGTAGCGCCGTTGACCACTTACTTGGTCAGTATCATAAAGACAATACAAGACACTGTACCGCAAACTGAGGAGTGTTTAAATACACACGATAAAGAGGGCTAAAACAAGGCACAGGTGGAGACTAATCAATCAACTAATGAGTAACCATAGAAACAAACTAGAAATGGGAACAAAGTAAACAAATACAAGGGTGTGCAAAGTCCATGAGTACAGAACTGAACAGAACCGTTATATTCCAACTTTTTTCTCTCTCTTTGTAGCGAGTCTGTTGAACACATTTAGTGTGTTTGGTCCATTGAAAGTCGAGTGGCCTGGTAAAGATGGTAAACACCCACGCTGTCCTCCGCAAGGTAACAACTCTACAACATCTCTCATAAAATTAAACGTTTATTTTCATATAAGTCTTATTAGGGATGTATCGGTATCGGCTCAGATACTGCCATTCCTTGCCGGATTTTATTTATATTTTATTTTATTTTTGTCATAGATCATGATTATATATTTTTTCATTTTTTGTTTTTCATTATAATGAAAGATATAGAAATTCTACATTGATTTAAAAAAAAAAAAAACTGCACCGGTATCGGATCTGGAATCAGAATTTTTGATATCGGCTCGGATCTGAAAAAATTGGCATAGGTGCATCCCTAATATTTATAATATATTTGTATTAATCTGAAACTCCACAAAAACATAAGTTCCTTTTATGAACAAAAATGATTAAATTGCTTCAGAGATTGTAAATGCAATGACAAATACATGTTTATTCTGATCAATAAATGACCGTACAAGCGATCAAATATTATACATAAAACACACACACTTATGCATATGTAAGTTTTACAAGTGTTTGTTTGTGTAGGTTATGTGTACCTGCTGTTTGACTGGGAGAGGTCAGTGAAGACGCTCCTGCAGGCCTGTACTCAACACCGCCTGCAGTCTGACGATTATCTCGAGTTCTTCTACAAACTGTCCAGCAGGCGGATCCACAGCAAAGATGTGAGAATGACATGCACTTAATTAAACGCACACCATTTTTGCCCCCTTTGCCCCCTGACCCCGCTCTCTCACTTCCTCTACTGCAGGTGCAGGTCATCCCGTGGGTGATCTCAGACAGCAATTTTGTCCGTTGTTCCTCTCAGCGTCTCTGCCGCAATAGGACCGTGTTCGTGGGCGCTCTGCACGGGATGCTAAATGCAGAAGGTCTGGCCCACATCATGGACGATCTCTTCGGAGGGGTCACGTACGCAGGCATCGACACAGACAAGCACAAATATCCCATAGGTTTGTGCACACTGCTTTCACTTATATCAAAGGTGACCTACTATGCAAATTTACATGATGTTTGAACATTAACCCTTTGACCCGTACAATCTGTGATTGGAACATTCAGTGCATCATGTGATCAACTGTCAAATTCAAACGTTCTTGCGCGCGTTGGCTGGCGCTGTCAATATATCACAAATATGCAGTGTTTTCAACCACTGTGTTGTTTTAGGTTTAAATGCACATAAATACTAACAAAACAAGACGTTTAGAGTTTGAAGTGGCAATAACAATCCTTTCCGTAATAATTAGGCGACACGTTTTATTCATATCAGATGCATGCTGTGTAAATAACTCTAAAGTTTACTTTATTCTTCTCTCAGTTCAACATGATTAAACTTTTGACCACTACATTAAGTTTAGTTTTGTAGAAAGCTTCTTTAAAGTGGATTTCATTTTATATAAATCATATCTTAATTTTAATCAGTGTTTCTTCAACCAATTGCATGGATTTAATATACGTACATGAGAAGAAAACCGTAAAACGGCGCTCACGGCAGGTCGGTTGGACTTACTCCAAAACAAAGTACGAACAAGAACGTCGTTGTGATTGCATCACAAGATGAATATTTGCTCACTCAGTTTCTCCACACCTCCTTTCAAATGGGTCTAGGCCTCCTTCGTTCTTAACGTTGATGTTCAGGGAATTGTGGGTTGAGCGAGCGGAGAGGAATCTTCAGAAAGGCGCTCACCGCTCTAGAGGAATATTAGCCGCTCTGCTCCGCTCACATGCTCTGGTCCGGCCCAAAAAACCGGTGGCCGGCGTGAACACTAAGCATATTTCTACACACATAGAGTGAATGTGTTGTGTTTGTTCCTCTAGGTTCTGGCAGAGTGACATTCAGGAGCCAGAGGAGCTACTTGAAAGCCGTGACTGCAGCATTTGTGCAGATAAAAACCTGCAAGTTTACCAAGAAGGTACAGAAGAGGAGGACTCAGCCTCAAAGATCAGCCCTGTGTCTTTATTTCACTCTCTTTCTGTTCCATCTGTAGGTCCAGATCGACCCGTATCTGGATGACTCCATGTGCCAAATATGTAACAGTCAGCCCGGCCCGTTCTTCTGTAGGGCCCAGGTATGAACGCTATAAAGCATCATGTCGAGTTACAGCTCAGTTCACTTAGTTTTCAGCATGATTCTGCCTTTTAAAGCGATTTTTGAGAAACGCTGTTGAAAGTGAAATGGAGCAGCACGACACACTTGTAGCCAATCAGCAGTAGGGTCGTGATGGGGGACAGAGACTGTAAAAAGAGAGATGGCTGAGAGATATTACAAAAGAGAAAAGATCAGAGGAGTAACAGGATCGTTTTGAGTATCATTGTTGTCATTTTTGGTCATCTTCGCTTTATTTTTTGCAAAGTATTATTTTGCTGTGCTTCAGCGGTGATAAAGAGACATCCACTCTTGCATTGTGTGTTCGAGCATTTTTGGGGCGGAGCAATGATTTGTTTGGGTTGATTTCAAATATCAAGTGTTTCTCAGAAATCACTTACTGCACCTTTAAGTCTATTTTCACATTGTGTTATTTTGCATCATCAGTGTGACAGTGAACATGAACAATCATTTTTAAACATTTTTAAACGTATTTTTTTTTGTGGCCATGTTTCTAACGAGTACAAGGCTGTGAATCTTTGGGTCGACAGCGAATTTATTTGATTATTGACTGGGTTAAGTTGAAATTTTATATATATATATAATATATATAGGCTGCATTTATTTGATTAAAAATACAGATTAAACAGTAATATTGTGAAATATTATTACAATTTAAAATAACTGTTTTCTATTTGAATATATTTTACACAGCAACTTATTCCTGTGATGTAAAGTCTTCAGTGTCACATGTTCCTCAGAAATCATTCTAATATGCTGATTTGCTGCTCAAGAAACATTTCTGATTATCATCAGTGTTGAAAACTTTTTTCAGGATTCTTTGATGAATAGAAAGTTCAAAAGAACAGCATTCTGTACCATTATACATTAGCATTCAAAAGTTTTTGGTCAGTGAAAACATTTATTTTAATTATTTTGAAAAGAAATGAATACTTTAATTCTGCGAGGATATATTAAATCGATAAAAAGTGACAGTAAAGACTTTTATAATGTTACAAAAGATAGACAATTGTACACATTAAATGTTTCTTGTGCAGCAAGATCATCATATTAGAATGATTTCTGAAGGATCATGTGACGCTGAAGACTGGAGTAATGATGCTGAAAACTCTTTGATCACAGGAAGAAATTACATTTTCAAATAGGAAACATTTATTTTAAATTGTAATTTCACGATATTACTGATTTTACTGTATTTTTAATTAAACAAATGCAGCCATATATATATGAATGAATTATGATTTTTAGCATTTTAAATTGATTTCTTATCAACACAGATTATTAAAGTCATGATTTAATAACCATGTGTCAGTACAAATGATTAGAGTACAAAGCACCAACAAAACAAACTACACTTCTGACGCATTGCACTGATATATTTCTTCAACTTTTTTTTGTTCCCAGGCTTGTTTTAAATACCACTGTCGGTCATGCTGGCATTGGCGGCACTCTCTGGACGTGTTGAGCAGCCATCAGCCTCTCATGCGCAACCAGAAGCGCCTGAGCCCCAACTAAACCCAGCGTCACTGGCGTGGGCAAGAGTCCGGACTGAGTTCACTGTTAGAAACAAGGGCGACTCACTCGAGGAAGTTATTGCGTTGTATTGCACTGCTCTCGTTCATTAAGGCTCTATGCACAATAAAGGGTTTGTTGATGCTGAGCCATTTGCACAGTTAACCAGACAGCCATGGCCATTGAGATGAGTTTTAAGAGTTGTTTTAAATTTTGCATGAACAGAGTATTAGTTTATCTCAGTTTTGACCCTCTGCAGGCAAATGCCAGTCGGTGCCTTTGGCTTCTTTTTCGTTACCAGCTGTCCCAGGCCATTTTTTTTTAGGGTTATTTTTATTTTGGCTGGTCAGCTGGTGATTTTTAGAGTTTATTAAGAATTTTTAAGTTGGGCTCTCTCAAGTGTCTTTTCCTTTAGGGCCTTTTTATTTCATTTTTTACATTATTAAATGGTTGATGAGCATCTTGGCTTGCGAAATGCTCCAAGAAGGGACATCACAGCTGGCTGATGCTGTTGCTTAGCAACCACCCCGCTGTCAATCATCCACCAGATTGAATACAACTCTGTTAGCAACTCCAGATGTTACTCCGACCTCTGTGCTGTACATAGTTTTTATCAAATCGTAGCACTTTTTTAAACCGCACTAGTGAAATGTTTGCCAGTGGTTTTAAATTTGTTTGTTAGAGCAGATCGAAGTGAAATCCTTGCGTTGAGTTTTGTATTTTGTTAAACTAACCTTAGTTGAGTAAATCTGCACCGCTCGGGTTTATCGCTGAAGCTGTGCCAAAGAGCGTCGCCTCTTCCTCGTTGCCTTTTGCAGCTGCTTTTTAGATTTTCAAAGTCTCTACCTCATTACTCTGCAAGTATTGTCATGGTTATTTACAAATGTTCAGACTGGACAAAATTAAGTTGTTGAAGCATCAAACCATTGGCTGTTCTGTTTATTTCAGTGTGCGAACATGAAAAAAATATCACTCTAAAGAGAATTCTGCACTTAGGCTACGTTCACACTGCAGGTAAATGTGGCCCAAATCTGATTTTTTTTTTTTTTTTTGCTCACATGTGACTGTTTTCCCCATATCAGTGTGAAGAGTACAAACCACATGGAACCTGATCTTTTCAATTCTGATTTGTGCAACTTCTAAATCTGGTACAGGTCAAATGGGGTCAAATGGGGTACAGGTCTGTTTTGTAATGCGACCGCAGTGTGAACAGTCATATCGGAATTCATGCGTTTTTGTTTTTTTTTCACGATTCTGTGCTTGTGAAAGTCTATTCAAAGATTTTACATGCTAAATGTTATCAAGAAAGGTAGTCAGTAGAAGGGAAGTGATGTGTCAGAACTCATATTACAGAGACGGCTCTATAATACAAGCAAAACATGAGCGCTCGTATCATAAAAGTTTCAAAACTTTTTTGTCACATGTTATTTTTCATAATGCCTGTGCATAATTTCGCTGGCTTCCACGGCAGATCAATAAACGTGTAAACGCTTACTTTAATGCCCTCTGTGTTTACATCCGTATGACGGTGCGCTGTGTGTGATGCCAAGTCCACTATTTTCCCACATAATATAGTTACTTTTTCACTGTTGTCATGGCTTGTTTTTCAACTCCGTTGGTTGAAGCTAACACACTAGCGCGATATTTATATATATATTCGACTCCCTGCCAAATTATTACCCCCCTCGTTGAAGTCGCTATCTTATTGGCTATTCCTAACCCCACCCCTAATCCTAAACCTACCAATACTAGAGAGGTAATAATTTGGTGGGGGTAGGATTTCGGCACAACACCGGGATACCCCACAGAACTTCACCGGGAGTTTGATTGACAGGCGATCTGACCAATCATAACCCTGAATCCGCCATTTTGTCTGACAAAGCAGTCAGGGGAGTTAGTAGATTAATGTTGGTGAACTTGAGCTTGAAAAATTGTGTGTACTCTCGTCTTTCTGCGCTTGAAACAACATTCCTTCTGATGTTCATTCATGTTTATTTGATGCTATAAATGAACTAGTATGAAGAGAAGATCGGTTCACGAGGAGCTACAGCGATCTGTCACCACACATTAAAGAGACACTATACGGTATTTATTGTTTAAACTTCTTTTAAAAAATTACAATATATTAAATATGAAACTGTTTCGTATCAAAAGTAGCCTGCTACAAGTAGTCCAAGATGCACGTGAGAACATGATGTGTGGCGAGAGTGCATGGCTTGTTGGACATAGCAACAGTAACTAGGGATTTTGTGGTAAAAACCTGGCAGCCCCATTTGTATCATTCCTCTGCGCATGCAGGTCAGTTCAGCATTAAGGCTCGCAATGTGAACGTATAAATAAGAATGTAAAGTTAACTGAATATCCTACGATTTAATTTAGAAACTAAAAATGAACTGAAACTGAACTGTTATTTAAAAAATAACAATAATGATTATATAAATACATCAGATTACAGAAGTCGACTGGGCTGAGGACTGATTGTGAACATAATATTTATTAAATATTCAAGATTTAATTTAATAAGACTTTAAGCTGTCAATAAAAATTACTCTTACTAAAGATGAACAAAACATGGCTGACTTCTCAAAGTGCACTTGTGCAGCATTAAGGCAAAACTGCAAATGGTTAAGCTCTTTGGTTTGGTATTTTGGTCCCAGAATCTCACTTTTGGCTTGGCTGCATCATGTTAGTTCGGTCTGTTTGGTTTGAGGCAGGCGTAGAGCCGCCAGACCTCCTGCCAGCAGGAGCGCAGACACCATCAGCAGAGGTACAGCACAGTTGGAGTCCACCAGCTGCCCAAAAACTACATTTCCCATGATGGCTGCCACGCGGCCCACTCCAGTGAAAACCCCCAGAGCTGATGAGCTACAAAACAGAAACTGCAATTAATACATTGATTCTATGAATTCTATTTCAAGTCCCCATATTCTAATTTAAAGTTAGTCAAAGTTTCATTAAGGTCATTATTTAGTATAGTTTTATAACTATTTTCCAGTCCTTTTTTTGATACTGTACATTTATTAAGTAACTTCTGTACACTAATGCTCAAAAGTTTGGCAAGTCTTTTCTGCTCACCAAGCAGAAGCAAAATTACAGCAATATTGTGAAATATTTTTACAATTTAAAATAACTGTTTTCTATTTGATTATCTTATAAAAAGTCATTCATTCCTGTGATCAAAGCTGAATTTTCAGCATCATTACTCCAGTCTTCAGTGTCACATGATCCTTCAGAAATCATTCTGATATGCTGATTTGAAGGATCACGTGACTGAAGTAATGAAGTCATTTTAAAACGGTTCTCTTTAATTGTAACAATATTTCAAAGTGTTACTTTTTTTTTGCTGTATTTTTAATCAAATAAATGCATCCTTGGTGACTTCTTTGAAAAACTTTTTTTCATTATTCCAAACTTTTGGAATTATAATTGGCTGGCCTCTTTGTATGTGAAACCAGTAGCACTATTACAAGATTACAAATGAATACTGGGGTTTACCGTAGTTGTGTAGGGTAAAGTTCCGTCCCCACCACGTCCAGGGCGTTCCAGGAAATGACCGAAACACCGCTGAACACACAGGACACGATCAGACTCTGGGTTTTGGTCTTCACCACGTAGATGATGAACACGCTCAGGCTGGACGCCAGCAAACTGACGGCTACCGGAGAAAGAGAAGAATCGTCATTATGGCTGCGCTTTATTAGTTCTTTAATATTTGCATTAATTAAAGTGGCGATGAGGTATTTTAAGCTGCCATAACAAACGTCATTGGAAGATAAAAACTTGCTGTACTAACACAGCAGAATTTTCCCGCCAATTCTGTCCATGAGCAGGATAGTGAAGATGTTTCCTGGCAAGTTTGAAGCTGCAGTTATAAAACCCTCCATGTATACTGTAAAAGACACAACGCTATCACTCAATCGTGACAACAAAAAAAGAAAAACAATGATCAGTCTCTTGTACTCCGATTTCAATAACATTAACCTGCAGTTTTGACTGGATAGCAGCTTTCATTCTTTGAGCTTTGGACGCGAGACGTGTTGGTGCATGGAGACCCTCCATCCTCGGCTCTCTTAAAAAGCTCCGGAAACCACATCCATAACCCATAATACCTGCAGCACAGAGAGGTTTACATCATTTAATCATACTTGCATATGGGTATTAAACCTATTCATAATCTAAAATGAAGTGAGCTAATCATAACAGATTGAAATCTAGAAAATCTAGCAAAAACCGGCCAATCAGAACAGAGCTTGGATTTATAGTACATCTACTTTACCTGCATACAATACGTTCATGTGTATAGCAAATCTCAGCTGCTTTGATTGCTTATCGTCGCAAAAATGTCAGCACTCTATATATAAACCTGGATATTTATTATATCCAACTACAGTATATTTGCATATACCGTATGGATTTATTGTCAATTAAAATATGATTTTCTGTAAAGCTGCTTTGAAACGGTGTTGTGAAAAGTGCTATAAAGATAATTTTGACTTGAGTCATGATATAGAAGCAAAATCCAGCCTTTTTACTTCTAAAGGTCAGAGAGGCTGGGAATTTGACAGAATATTTTGATTTGAATAAGTTTAATTTGTAACGTTTAGTACCCAAATGAAATGCAGAAAAATATAATCAGCAGAACGACACTTCTGGAAGCCAGTGGTCCAACGAACAGCTGTTTGATGGGATCCAGAGCCTGTAGAAGAACCAGTAAAGGCATCAAGAACGCAGTAAGGCGCTAATGCTTAATACTTTCTAAGGAAATCTGGATAAGATATCAAATATGATCTGAACCTGTTTGATTTGATGGCTGAAGCGCTGATATCTTGAGCCGCTGCAGGGTTTGTCTTTCTCTTCATCATCTTTGGGTCTGATCACAAGACCGAGAGCCTGTAAACAAAAACTCATTTTCATGAGTTCATCAAACCAAAATGATATCATTTTGAACAGTGGAAAGGTTTGGCCTAGAATTCAAAGCAAACATCAGTGATGTTGTACGCACAGGAAATGGTTTGGTGGCATGTCTGTTGTTGAGTTTGAACATCTTCTGGAACACAGATAAAGCCTCCGTCTCACGCCCGGCCTGTGGAAGAGAAACACCTGGTGAAATAATGTGGCACTAAACCAGTCAAACAATTCACAACCTATTTGTTGAACTTCTGAATCGGTCGAAATTTGAGCTGGTGCGTACCTCCATGAGGAACTTGGGGCTCTCCGGCATGAACAGTCGGAAAATAAGTGCTGATGACAGGCTGGGGACAGAGCAGAGGACCACGAAAAGACGCCAACTCTGAAAATCCAACCAGCCCCAATGAGCATTCAGAGATGTTCTGGGAATCACCACCCATGCCACACCTGCACAAAAACATGAATAAATTCTTCTTATTTTTTTTGTATACATACACACACATATATATATCTTCATTTATACATTTTTGGTTATGCATTTTTGTCTATGCATTTTTGGCTTACATATAGATATTTTTAATAGTTATTTATATAGCTTTTGAATTTTCATTTATTCATTTTGGTTACATAATTTTGTCTTTATGCATTATGTTATTTTAATACAAATTATGTCTATATCTTTTGTATTTTTATATATTTTTGGTTATGTATTTTTGTCTTTATGACCAAATTTTTTAGTTTACATAGATATTTTTAATGTTTATTATATATATTTTTGGTATTATTATTTATTCAACAACAGATGTCTTTTTATTATATATATATATAATATTTTTTTTATATATCTTTTGTATTTTCATTTATTCATTTATACATTTTTGGTTATGCATTTTCGTCTATGCATTTTTGGCTTACATATAGATATTTTTAATAGTTATTTATATAGCTTTTGAATTTTCATTTATTCATTTTGGTTACATAATTTTGTCTTTATGCATTATGTTATTTTAATACAAATTATGTCTATATCTTTTGTATTTTTATATATTTTTGGTTATGTATTTTTGTCTTTATGACAAAATTTTGTAGTTTACATAGATATTTTTAATGTTTATTATATATATTTTTGGTATTTTTATTTATTCAACAACAGATGTCTTTTTATTATATATATATATATATAATATTTTTTTTATATATCTTTTGTATTTTCATTTATTCATTTATAGGTTTTTGGCTATGCATTTATTTATTTTCATTAATTTAGGGTTAAAGTTCTGATTGTGTTCTTTACTGCTCATGTTTCAATATTACGAAAAAATATATATTATAATTGATAATAACATTATAATTTTAGAGAAGCTCCTCTCTCAGCTCAGATGTTTTACCTGCTGCTAAAATATTTCCCGCCATCCAGAATGTGGCTAGAGCGCTGATCATAGCTCCCCTCCGCAAACGTGGTTGAAACTCGGAAAAATACGAGAAGATGACAGGAATGGATCCGCCGACCCTGAGAGTGAGACACATAAGCATTCATGTGATTCTAGTAGAGATTCAGTCTGTATAACATCTATCTAAATGTCTCTGTGTGTGTTAAAACTCTTCTGGGATGCTGTTACCCGACTCCACTGAAGAATCGCAGGAGCAGAAAGAGCCAGAAACTCGGGGCCAAACTGGCCACTGCCCCAAACGTGCCATTGACTGTCAGAGAAACGACCAGAACGCTCCGCCTTCCTCTGCGATCAGCCAGATACCCCCAAACATAACCGCCCACCATCATCCCTGCCAAAGGAAACGGACGTTATCTCACGGAGCCGCATGAGAAATGGTCAGATGGCAGTTATGTCAGCAGTTTCAACTGTTCAGTTATGTATTTTTTGTTAAAATGCTCACTGAAAACAGTTAGCAATGACTCTGCAGTTTTCAGACACATGATAAGGCGAATAAAATTCAAAGTTCAACCAAACAGAGAACAAACTGCATTTCTGACCTAACGTAGCAGTTTCACTGATAAAAATGAGAAGTTGCTGTTTTTCTCTTCTGAAACGAATCACAAATGCAACATGATCACAACTGATTCTTTTTAACTGTTATTTGGTTATAAAATAAAATGATAATAACCAAGGAATATGCTGGCGGTGAGGAGCCCCATGTCTGCCGAGCTGAGCTGGAGGTCGCAGCGTGCCGTGGGCAGGAGGAACGACACACACATGATCTCCACTGCATCGCTGGCGTTCGCCCACCCGCAGACAACCAACAGCAGCCAATGGAAGAGCCCGAACCCTGCAGACAGACAGAAACATGAGGACCGCTGACCACTGCATATGGACAAACACATGGAACTAAATGTAGGGGGAAAATAATCATGATTTAACCTGCTTTCTCAACAGCCTCCTCATAAGACACTTTCTTTCTACTGGTCACCTGGTCATCTGATGGACACATCATATATCAGTAAACGTATCATTCATATATATATATATATATATATATATATATATATATATATATATATATATATATATATATACACATACATACATACATATGGATATATATATATATATATACACATATAAACATTACATAAATTCACACATACATTATATATATGCGATTAATCAATTTACCAGCACTAAGAGAGACAGATAGATCAAAATCCCATATATTTATGCATATTTATCCACATTTAACAGTAAAAAATCTATATAACTGGTGAAAAACTCTACAGTTCTCCACCAGGATATCAACCACTAGAGATACAGTACCATTAAACACATTTTACATGATTAATAAAGAATTTTACCGTCTTCGTCCATATGATTGGACGATAGCAGGGGCTCTGTGTCTTCATGAGCCCGTCGAGGCATAGTAACATTTCAGATTCAAGTATTTTATCAGTGTAAACCGCAAAAGATTCAATTCACTCCTATACGTTACTCCTGTAAACAAACGCTTTGGTGGGGCGTGGCTTGTTTGACGTCACTGCAAGGCCCGCCTCTCGATGCACGCACTTCCTCAATTTTAATTTTTTATCACATTTTTTTCCATATACAATTATGTGGCTCCTTACAAATATTTAAATTTTACACTTTAAATCAGTGGGTCTTTTTTTTATTTTTATTTTTTTAAATCGCATTACTTTGAGAGTGCTCTTGTGAGCGTGACGTAACAGAGCAAAGCCCGCCACTATTGACCATCGGGCGTCGCTGTTTCTCATACACTCTCTCTCTCTCCGTATCAATTCAACGTGGCTCTCTCATTTTTTCACCCTCGCTTTCTCCGCTTGTAATAAAGTTTTTCCGTGTGTGTGACTCTGTGTGTGGAGCTGAAGATGGCGGCCAGCTCGGAGCGCAGTCCTCCTCCTTTCCCGGACTCAGAGGAGCCCGAGCTGCAGGAGGACAGTGACGAGGGCGCGGATGCGTTCACGGGCACGGTGAGTAACACGACTAAACGCTTTTATGACGCTAATTAGCTCCATACAGACAAACCGAAAAAGAAGAAGACGGATCACTTTCACTTCTCTGACACCCTCACATCTGCCTGTTATTCTTCTCTTCTTCTTCAGCCGAAGATCTTAAGATCTGTTGGCTTATACGTAGTTTAATGTGCTCCTATTTGCTTCCTGATTTAATAAAGATATCACCTTCCTCCTCACCTCATATTTGATCCTTCCGCGAGGTTAAATAGAGTTAGGCCTGCATGTGACATGCTGAAGTTTTGGAGGACTCTTGTAGTTGAATAAATAATATCACAAGGTATGTGACCCAGTTTTCCAAACAGACTGAAGTCACACTGTCAGAGAGTGTGTATACGTGTAAAATAAATGTTATGTTGTGTCTAATAAAGGAAGTGTCAACTTATTTTTGCAGAACCACCCAGCATATAATAGTTTAGATATATACACACCCACACATGTGTGTATGTGTGTGTGTGTGTGTGTGTATATATATATATATATATATATATATATATATATATTATATATATATATATGCACATCCAGTCCAAAGAAGATCCAAACTACAGTATTTAGGCAAATCTGTCTCCAATAAATGAGATGGTGTCCAGCAGTCAATATTTATTTAGTGTATAACTTCAGTCTTTTCAGGTCAAAGTACTGAAGGTCTGGTCATGTGAGTCTCAACTGAATGTCTAAATGACTTTTTTTTCCTTAGCAAGCTTTTATTTTGGGAAGAGTTTGCTTTGAGGGAGGGATTTACAGTTGCTGTTTGTGAGTCAGCATTGGTGGTTAAAAGTCTGCGCTGGAACTGGAAGGTTGTAGGTTTGAACCCAGCATGGGTTGATTCGTAAGCTGTTACCATTGTACTGTTAAGAAAGGCACTTAACCCTGGGTTAATATAGGTGGGCTGTACTTGTAATGGTGCTAAATGAGAAAAATGTTGGTCTGTGTATGTATACATATTTTACCTCAAAATCAAAGATGGAAATAAGTATTTTATCGTAATCTATTGCCCATTTTAGGACTATTATTTTTAATTTTTAGGATTATTATTATTATTTATTATGTAACGTTTATTCAAACCATCCTGTCTGGAATCAAATGTTTTTCATTTATTTTAAAGCACTAATTGAGCAAATGTTCACATACATAAAAATAACATTCTAACATGATCAATTTAATAATTTAATATATAATACTGTATGTGTGTGGGTGGAAAGTGTGCTACGCCTAAAATAGGCTTGCTATATTTATGTGTTTTTATTGTTTTTAAATTTGCCAATTGTATAACAGCACAAATGCATTAAATAACAAATATTAACATGACTAATATTGTATAATTACTGTTACATGAATTTGGGTGGAAAACATGCTTTGTTTTAATGCGAAAGTAGTGATGAACTTTAACCAGGGATATGAAAATCGTACACTGTTTAACTCTTCCCTTTATTTGTAAAGTGCTTTTGGACTCTATATTTTGCAAAAAAGGGAAGATTTATACAGTGTGCGTTTAATTTTTTTTACCAAATTTTGTGAGATTCAGCCTGAAAATGTTTAATGTATTTTAAAAAGGCTTTTAAACACAATGTAGTAATCCAGTTTCAACTCACAACATTTATATTTATTGTAAATTTACAACATTAGCTGAATAATCATATCTGTGTGGTTCCTAGTCAATCTCTGAGATGGATTCTCTGTCACCGGACACAACTGGACCTCCTAAAGATGTCTTCAGCGAGCCACCAGAAGATATCTTCAGCGATCCTCTTAGTGACAATAACTCTGAACCCCAGAAGAATGTCAAGATACCTTCTCCTGGTAGTGACGAGGCCGTCGACCTGTTCAGTGACCCGCTGGATGATGAAGCCGATGTACTTAGTTCGCCTGAGGTCCAAAACCCTGTGCCAGATCTCTTGAACGAGCCTGTAGAAGCGCCAAAGTCTGATGTCATCAGTGACATGAGCAGCAAGCCTGCACACAAAAATGCCATCGCAGCCCAACAGCAAGATATTTTAGAAGACCCTCCGAAGGGCGCCAAGACGGCAGTGAGCGCGGAGCTGTTCGATGACGATGATGAGGAGGAGGATCTGTTTACAGAGCCGTTAAAAGGCGTAACGAAGAAGCCCCAACCCTCAGCGGTGAGAGGACCACCTGTCAATGTCTTTCCAGAGGTGAAATCGGAAGTGAAGGTCAAGCCACAGGGTAAAGACGACCCCACGGATCTCTTCGCAGAGGAAGCCGTCACGGCACCTGCCACTAAACCTTCCGCGAGCAGCAGCTCCAGGACCAATGGGGTTCACTCTGAGGAGCAGGATATCTTCTCAGGTAAGACACATCTCACCTGGAACACTAAACACTGACAATATTTTTCATGCATTGTTTGGGTACGTTGGCTGATTTGTGTTTAAAGTGGCAGTTAATGATGCAGTTGTTCACTGCAATGAATTAGAAATTTATACATCGGTTTGTTGATGGACGTACACTTGTTAGTGCTGATGGTGAGGAACTACAGTTGTAACACCTCATGATAAACGGAGTAGCGTATCACTGAGAAATGTCCTGCTGAAGTCATCCTTGATATGGAGGCTCGGGTCGAATAACTCGCTCTCGGATTGATATGGTGAAATCGACGTCTTTACGTTACCCACTTAATCTCTGAGCTTTATGAAGCCTCTGGAGCTGAAGTTCAGATATGCTAATGCATGTTTCGTTTCCTCGCACCTGTAAGCAGTAGACCAATCACAATCAGAGCAGGCTTGCGGAAAGAAGGGATTTAGAGAGACATTTGAGAATCATTGAAAAATGTGGTGATGCTGCAATGTATATTATGAGAAAATGAAAGGTTTTTTTTTTAACCTTTGCTTGTAAGCCTCTTGTAGGTGACTTCCTAAACAAAATTAGGAACCTTTGAAATAGCATAGCCAGTTTAAATATCCTGACTATCATTGGCAGTTATCATTATTTTCAAATGTGCCTGACAAGCTACAAACAGACACCATTTTTGGGCAGCCTAACACAAATTGATTGTTCAAATCTTCAAACCCTAGTGAGCTACCTTCCTAGATAGGATTTTTGAGCATCATGGGTACATTTGTTTCATATTTCAAAATTAAACGAACTACCTAATTAACTCTTACAGCATTTTTGAGCATCATTACACAAACATTGATTGTTCAAATCTTCAAAACCTTGAAAGTTGGCTACGTACGCAGCATTTTTGAGTAGTTTAGTTTGTTTCTCAACTCGGCTGCCTTCCCAGATAACATGTTTGATCGTCATATGTGCGCTCGAACGTTTTCAGAATGTCGTGAGCAGAAGTCAAATATTTTGGTCACTTTTGAATGTTTGGTTCATGTTTCAAAACCTAGTGAGCAGCCTTCCTAGACAGTATTTTTGGATGACATTGGGGAATTTAAAAGTTTGACTTTGTGTTGCAAAATCCTGCGAACTGCCAACTTATGCCGCTTTTTTTCTTTCTTTTTTTTTTTTTTGGCAATGTTGGTATGCAATGTATGTAAGTGCTCTACCAAGAGAACATTTTTGGGCTTCATAGGCAAATTTAAAAGTTCTTTCAAAACTAAGTGTACTGTATAAGCATTGTAGAAACGGGCAACATGAGACAAATTTATTGCTCTAAACTTCAAATCCTAGTGAGCTGCCTATCTAGACAGCGTATTCAAATGTTTAATTTGAGTCTCAAAATGTTGAGCATTTTGGGACATGTTTAAGCAAGTTTGATTTTTGTTTTAAAACGGCTACCTTCCCACATGACATTTTAGGGCATTTTGTGTGTGCTTGAACAATGTTTTAATGTTTAGCTAATATTTTCTAAACCTTGTAAGTGGCCCACCTAGACAATGTTTTGGTGTTATTGGTGCGTTTAAAAGTTCGACTTGTGTTTCGGAACCTTACGGGCCTACCTTGACATCATTTTTGGCTATAAATCTCACCTAAAGTGCTATTGGGTTTTCAGACTTGGTGGGTTTTTTTTGCACAATGAAACATTTTTCCTGCTTTTCACTCACTCGGATATATTGCACAAGCAGGAATGCGTGCACATCACTTCTTTGAGCGATGGATGATGAATTCGCTTTCTCAGCGTTGACTCAGGAAGGGGAAAAGGAATTCCTCAGTGTCCTTTGACCTTTCACCTTGCTTTATGTTGCTGATGGAATGTGTTTTGCTTGCATGTGTGTTCTTTAAGTTGTGTATGTGTGTTGAACCATTTTTTTTAGTTTTATTTCATCCATAAAATAATCTTTCTCTCACTGTTTTTCCCAGAGGCTACAGTGGAGTTGTCTCTGGACAGTCCTCTTAATGACCGCAAGAAGAAAGATGCCGTGAAATCGTCAGTATCGGCTCCTGCCGCCCCTGTAGCCAGCAGCTCCAGCAAACCTCCGTCCAAAACCCTGGAGGAGGTAAAACACTTAAAAAAAATTTTTAAATAAAAATACTGAGACCAAATGTTTTTCATGATGTTAGTGCCAGATACACAAGGAAATGACTCTTATGACCTGATTCTTTTTAATGAATCAGTCGAAAAGACTAAAGAATCAGTCTGAAACGTACTTCATTTTGAATTGATCTAAAAATTCACGTATACACCAAATTACTTAAAGGTACTAAAAGAACCGTTAAGTTGAATCAGAATCAGGATTTGTTGCATTTCTTGCGATTCCCATCCCCAGAGATCAGGTTTTTCACTTGGTTTCCTTCTTCCTTTTTTCACATAAAGCTGGAGGAAGAGGAAAGTGAGGACAAGTTTGATCTGAACATTTCTGTCACTAATCCAGAGAAAGTTGGTAAGACCATCATCCTCCACTATGTCAGCTGGGTTTTGCTTTCTGATGTCTCTTTTCAGGCTTTTGATGATTAACACGGTTCTCATAAAACGTTAGTTTGAAAAAGCTTTTGAACCCTATAGTGGGCTGAGTTTGCAGAAAATGTGAAATCGTGATTATTTAATCAGGTAAAATTGTTCTAATCAAGGAACCGAGACACTGATACGTCCTACTGGAGCATTGCCATATCATCACAACTTCCTCTTTTTGTCCTGTACCAGCTATTTTTCATTTCCTGCCCTTCTTCTTTTTAAAAGGTGTGGTGTTGCTGTAAATAAGCTCTGAATGTTTTAGGGAAGATAATAATTGGTCAAATGTATGTAATTATTTTTGTTTGCTCACACTTACTGACTCTGTTTGCTTATATACTTTGTGTGTAAATATTAATCAATCCAAGATGTGAGGAAATTTTTTTATATGAAACATTTTTAAATAATGAAGGAAGAATAACCAAGTTTAGTTTAGTTAGTTGGGTAGTCGTGGCCTAATGGTGAGAGAGTCGGGCTTGTAACCTGAAGGTTGCTGCTTCGATTCCCACGCCGGCAGGAATTGAAGGTAGGGATTGTGATACCATGATTAAGGTGCCCTTGAGCAAGGCACCTAACCCCTGATTGCTCCCCTTGTAAGTCGCTTTGGATAAAAGCGTCTGCCAAATGAATAGATGTAGTTTAAGTATTCTAACAAAATTATTTGGGCAAAAAAAAGGCAAACTACAGATAAAGGTTTATTTTACTATTCAGTGATTTAAAAATGTATAGAAAAATACAATGACTACAACATAATCATTTAATTCAATTGGATAGCGGTCGCTTCAATTCCTTCCAGATCATCCAACACGAACTGCAGCACTGTACTGTACTCGCTTGACGAGATGACTGACAAGACCGTGGCGGAGGATTCGTTGCAAAACAGAGCTTAAGCATATGACAAATGTCTCGTATTGTAAAATGCGCACTCAGCACCGCCGCTCCCTCAAAGTACGAGTGATTGCGAAAGTAAAACTTTCGAGTTCGCATTCAAACACGATTTCAATACCCCACATTTTGAAAGCGGCTTCCTGATGCATACAACATGAAAGCTACCTTCGGCCAGGCTGTGTAGGTTTCGCCATCTCTTAGCTCTGTATCATGCTTGAAGAAAAATTGTCTCGTTAAACCTGTGACCTTGTGTAACCAGTCTTGATCATTTAGCTTTAGTTTAACAACTAATGTGTTATGTTAGGGTTTTGTTTTGGGCATGCCAGGTGATTCTTCCTCTGCTTCTTACAGGTGACGGTATGAATGCTTATATGGCCTACAAAGTTTCAACACAGGTGATTTTTCAGTCTCTTTACTTGAGCAGTTTCCACTGGCACTCAATACGACACGCAGTCTGAATCTCGCTCTTTTCTCGTTGTCTCTCAGACGTCGTTAACCATGTTCCGTAGCAAGACGTTTACTGTACGCAGACGTTTCAGTGATTTCCTGGGATTGTACGAAAAGCTCTCGGAGAAACACTCGCAGAATGGATACATCATACCTCCACCACCGGAGAAGAGCATTCTGGGTACAAACTTGCTTCTGCTAATACATCAGATCGGATCGGATTATGTTTAAGTGTCTGATTATGAATAAATGTTTGTGGATTTTTCAGGTATGACAAAAGTGAAAGTGGGGAAGGAGGATCCATCGTCAGCAGAGTTTGTGGAGCGGAGGAGAGCTGCTCTGGAGAGGTTCGTTAATGAAGATGACATTGATGAATCATGCTTCTTCTCCTAGTTTTTGTCCTGACCAGTATTTGTGTGTTGTTGCAGGTATCTTCAGAGGGTTGTGAGTCACCCGTCTCTCCTGCAGGACCCTGATGTCCGAGAGTTTTTAGAGAAAGAAGAGGTGGGACAGCTTCTAACGAACATCAATTATTCAAAATGAAAAACTCAAGATTAACATAAACCTTGTCACATGCAGATGTTTATCTATCCATTCCTCACATCTGCTGTTTGTGTTGATAACTTGATGCTCTGTCTGTGTTAGTTACCCAGAGCAGTTGGCACACAGGCTCTGAGCGGAGCCGGCTTCCTCAAAATGCTCAACAAAGCCACAGATGCTGTGAGCAAGATGACCATAAAGATGAACGAACAGGACGTGGTGAGTGGAAAACCAACGCGGAGCTCCTCTGAAAAGAGGACTAGGCTTAAAACCAACCTAGAAAGAAGGCCGAATATAAAACTGTGTGTGCGTGTTGGTTTCAGTGGTTTGACGAGAAGATCCAGGATGTAGAAAATGAAGAACAGCAGTTGCGGAAACTTCACGTCATGGTGGAATCGCTTGTGAATCACAGGAAAGGTCAGAAGTGTAATCAGTTTCATATTTGATATGTGGATGTCTTTTTTCTTTTAAAATGTAGTGCATCCAGATTTGGGTTTTGCAGCCCATTTCTTTAATGTGGCAGACATTGTTAGATGGTGGCATGTGTGTTTCAGAGTTGTCTGGGAACACAGCCGTGTTTGCGAAGAGCGTGGCGATGTTGGGCAGCTCGGAGGATAACACGGCTCTGTCACGAGCTCTGTCTCAGCTGGCCGAGGTGGAGGATCGAATCGAGCAGCTCCATCAGGACCAGGCCTCCAACGACTTCTTCACCTTCTCAGAGTTGCTGGCCGATTATATACGACTGCTGGGAGCCGTCAGGGTACAGACGCACGCACACGAAGAACAAGCTGACACATACATTCATATTTGTGTATTACTTAAGTCTTTATATAATAGCTTAATGTTAAAAATGAATGTAAAACTTTATATATAGTGATTTGTTATAAGTAATCTTGTCTTTTAGTTGGTGTTGGTCAAGTTCCACATGCAAAAGGAAAATTTTTCATTTGTAAACTATTTAATTCACTGGATTGTCCGGAAATGAGCATTACTACATAGTTGTATGTACTGTATAAAATATTTTTTTAATTACAGTTTGTTTTTCTAATATTATCCAATATATTATCGTTGTTACCTTTAATAATAATAAATGTATTTTTATGTTTTATTTATTAATAATGATGATAATAAGATGTGTATGGATGTATATCCCAATGCCAAGAATGTATAAAAAATACATTTTATTTTCAAATAGATCTATAATAATAACTAATAATAATAATTTTATTATTATTATTAAAATAATAACAATAATAAAGTAACTATGTAAATGCATACATACAGGTGTGTATTAGGATCATTGATTCAGAATTCATTAGTAATATTATTGATATATAATTCTTTAGCATGACACACATCTCAGTGTTAAACAGCTATTTTTATTTTATAGTAATTAAATGGTAATAAAAATGTAACAACGATAATGTAGATACTTTAGCAAAAGTTTGGAATAATTAATTTGAATGATTTTGATGTGGTCAAAAATACAGTAAAAACAGTAAAATTGCTAAATATTATTACATTTTAAAATAACTTTTCTACTTTAATATATTTTAAAATGTAATTTATTCCATGCAAAGCTGATTTTCAGCATCATTACTCCAGTCCTCAGTCACATGATCCTTCAGAAATCATTCTAATGTGATGATTTGATGCTCAAGAAACATTTCCTATTCTTAATCAAAGAAATGCAGTGGAAGAGACTTGATCATGAATCATAATTATTCCAAACCGGTTTTGACCGGTAGTGTACATAGAATATGCTTAAAAAGTCAAGAAAAAACAAGAACAAAAAAATATATATATATATATATCAATACTAAAATCTATAATAGTAATAATAATTTATTTGTATTATACATTGTCAGGGGTGTTTTGATCAGAGAATGAAAGCATGGCAGCGCTGGCAGGACGCTGAGAACATGCTGCAGAAAAAAAGAGAGGCCGAGGCCAAACTCCTGTGGGCCAACAAACCTGACAAACTCCAGCAGGCCAAGGATGAGATCACTGAGGTGACTGTTTATAGTCTCTCTGCTGCTGTAGATGAACATTTAGCACATCCGTAACCTTCTAAATCTTTAATATGAGACATGCCTCACTCTACCATCTCGTCCTGCAGTGGGAGGCGAAGGTCACGCAGTTCGAGAGAGACTTCGAGAGAATCTCAGCCACCGTACAGAAAGACGTCATCCGCTTCGATGTAAGACTTCATTTGCGTGTTGGTTTCAGATATCTTGCATTACAGTGCCCCATAATGCTTTTTTGGGTATTAGCGTTCATGCGGTGTATACGATAGCTGTTTGTGAGTGTAAAAGTCTGAAAAGTTTCATAGATCAAAGTGCAGATAAATAGTTACTGTCTCCTAGAAGAAAGAATCGATTCTTAACTGCCGAAATGAGTCGTCAGTAATTTCAGTCTCACTTTCTGATCGAACCTACGTAGATTTTTAACACATTTGCATAATGCCAGTCTATAATCTTCATTGGTTGTCTGCGAACATCTACTTTGATCCTCAAACACTTTTTGGTTTGTGTTGTTGATACGTTGAGAAGACACTTTTTTTGTTGTTGTTGCTGCGAAAGCAAATCTATTTGCACTTCAAAAACATGAGGACTCAAGTTCGAATCGATACGGCAAAACCAACGCCATTGTTACTGTTTGTAGTTGAAGCTCAGATATGCTAATGGATGTTTTCGTTTCCAACACGTTGTAACCAAGCAGTAGACCAATCAGAACTGACTGGGTCATCTGACCAATCAGAGCAGAGTAGCTCTTGGAAAGGAGGGGTTTTGAGAGACCGAACCATTGATCGAACCATTTCAGACTCTGAGAAAAGAGGTGATGCTAAACTTAAATTGGTTTTTGAATATGGATGCATGTAAACTTGTTGTCGGAGACTAAAAAACAACATTAGGAGCCTTTAAAGGGTTAGTTCACCCAAAAATGAAAATCCTGTCATTAATTCCTCATGTCGTTCTACACCCGTAAGACCTTCGTTCATCTTCAGAACACATTGAGTCTCTATTGACAGCAAGAAATGAACACTTTCAGATGAACAGAAAGATGCTAAAACATATTTAAAACAGTTTGTGTGAGTACAATGTTCAACCTTAATATTATAACGGGGTAGTCGTGGCCTAATGGTGAGGGAGTTGGGCTTGTAATCAGAAGGTTGCGGGTTCGATTCCCACGCCGGCAGGAATTGAAGGTGGGAATTGTGAATAAACAACACTCTCTCCACCTTCAATACCTTGAGCAAGACACCTAACCCCCAATTGCTCCCCGGGCGCTGTCGCAATAGCTGCCCACTGCTCCGTGTGTGTGTGTGTGTGTGTGTGTGTGTGTGTGTTCACTACTCACTGCTGTGTGTGTGCACTTGGGATGGGTTAAATGCAGAGCACCAATTTCGAGTATGGGTCACCATACTTGACAACACGTCACGACTTTCACTTTCATAAAGGGATGAGAATACTTTTTGTACGGCAAAAAACTAAATAATGACTTTTCAACAATATCAAGTGATGGCTGATTTCAAAACACTGCTTCATGAAGCTTATGAATCTTTTGTTTCGAATCAGTGGTTTGGAGCATCAAAGTCACGTGGCTTCGTTACGTCATGAGTGATTCGCGATTTCAATAGTTCACGTGACTTTGGCAGTTTGATACGCGAACCACTGATTCAAAACAAAAGATTCGTAAAGCTTCATGAAGCAGCGTTTTGAAATCAGCCATCACTAGATATTGTTGAAAACGGGTTTTTTTGGCTCACAAAAAGTATTCTTGTCACTTTATAATATTAAGGTTGAACACTGTACTCACATGAACTGTTTTAAATATGTTTTAGTATCTTTCTGTTCATCTGAAAGTGTTCATTTCTTGCTGTCAATAGAGACTCACTGAACCATCGGATTTCATCAAAAATATCTTCATTTGTGTTCTGAAGACGAACGAAGGTCTTACAGGTGTAGAACGACATGAGGGCGAGGAATTAATGACAGAATTTTCATTTTTGGGTGAACTAACCCTTTAAAATAACATAACAGGGGCACTTTAAGGGCTCCTATCAAACATGTTGTTAACACTTTACAATAAGGTTTCTTAGTAAAACATTAGTTCATGTGTTAACTAACATGAACTAACCATGAGCAATGGTAAATGAACATGGGATCATTTTAAGTTTTGAGTGCACCAACCCTTTAAATTTCTTTGCTAACAGAAAGAGAAAGCTCGAGATTTTAAGAGACAAATCATCAAATATCTGGAGTCACTGCTGCACTCAGAACAACAGGTACAAGAAAGATTTCTTTCCAGTTACAAGAAGTCGACTGAATTCTTGTAATTCATATTTCGCTCTCTTTCTCTCCTCCAGCTGATAAAATACTGGGAGGCGTTTTTGCCGGAGGCGAAAGCGATCGCATGAGGCGGCGTCTGCGCACAAACGCACACTCACCCATGACTGAGGCCTTTCTACACTCTTTACCTCTCGCCTATAAACCAAGAGAAATCGTGCTGCAAAGGGAAATCATCTGTCCGGCCGCTCGTTACTCTGATCGAATTAGTAACTTGTATATTTTCTGTGTAATCTTCACCTTTATTTTCTTATTGTTTGGGGGATGTAAACGCATGTGGTGGTGGCTGGGTGTCTTCCTCTTCTGTATGCAATGAAACCTCGTTTATCCACTCATCAGCAGCCGTCATGTCAGTAGTTTACACTAGAGGGCGCTCCGCTCATTCATATACTCGTGCAGTCAGGACACTTGTGACCGGTCAAAAAGAAGTTTGTACTTGTTATTTCAGAGACAAATTGTGACCTAGTTTATTTTAGTAGTCCAGAATATTGATATATACACTTTAAAAGACCATAATCACATGTTATTTTGCAAGTAAAAGAGATTGTGATGCAGCTTATTGAGGACTATTGAAATCAGATAGGCCGGATATATTATATTGTGACAGGAACTGTTCATGTCAACACTTACACTCGATCAGTGCTTGATTTTTCTTTTGCTGGCTCTTTGTTTTCACTCAAAGGTTCATTTTATGTCTTCAGTAGGTTTAGGGTCTTGTTTCTATTTGTTCAATTGACGGAAAGCGTTTAAAAAGGCGCTCCTAAAGCGTTTTATATCAGCACCACAGCTCTTTTTCACCTGGTCAAACGGGAAGCCCAAAGCACTTCAGTCTTAACTGGTTTTATTTTTCATTTAGGGCCTGTTTTTCTCAATCATACTTTTTTTTCCCTTTATTTACTTCATTTTATATTTTCGTTTGTAGACATTTATGCCAACATGTTATTTCATGTCAAACCATATTTGTGTTATCCACTCTACTCTGGCATGTTATAATAATTAATAGACTTTTGCTACGCTACTAATGAATAAATTGTTTCTACATTAATTTTTTTTTTTTTTTTTATATAGTTTTTTAATACAGATTTGCTGCTGTCAGTGTTTGTAAGGCTGTTAGACTCATCGTCATTTATAACATTAGAAATTTTTGTTGTTCGCTTCATTAATGATATTTTGGGCCCTGCTGTAATGACACTTTGAAGAGACATTAACAGGTTTGACCACCATTAGATGCCATAAAAATCAAATGTTTGTTTATAAGAAAAAAAAAAGGGGGGGGGGGGGGGGGGGGGTATTTTTTTTCACTATGGACACTTCTATTGAGGAAAACAATAAAGATTTAATTACAAATATAAACCTTTTGGTTTGATAGTCATTTGTTTATTAATTAATTACTGGATATATATGTGTGTGTTTTAGATTTATATTCTATTATACTATTATTAATATTTTAATTCAGTTTTAATTAGTATTTTAGCTGTAATAATTGTAACAAATATTTTTGAATAATTTTAGTCTAAAATAGATTATGTATATAAATTAAATGTAAATTGTCAAATATATGTAAATTAAATTACATAAATTTAAATAGTAAGTAAATTGTGTGTGTGTGTATATATATATATATATATATATATATATATATATGCCAGTGTTATTTTAGTATTTAAATTTTAATTTAATAAAAGTATTTCAAAAATTTACATTTTAAATTTTGTTTAATTTATGTATTTCTGTTTGTTTTTAGTTTATTTTAAATAATAGATACATTTATATTTTATTTCAGCTTATTTAATTTAATGACAACTAGTTTTATTTTACAATATCAACACTGATCATAACTGGTTGTTAGCTCATATTATTTTATTTGTTAATATTTAATTTTTTATTATTTTTAATTTTAGCATAAAGTTTAATCATTTTATTTTATCTTTTTTATCAGGTTTATTATTTTCGAATTTAGCTTATTTTTTCTGTTTCAGTAATTTTACTGCTCAAAATATTTTCTAATTTAATTATTTCAGCTTTATTTATTTTACTGAAAACCATTTTAACCATTTTATTTAATTAACATCAACACTGATCATAACTGGTAGTTAGCTTATATTATTTTATTAATTAATATTGAATTAGTTTTATTTTCAGTTTTCATTTTAATTTTAGCATAAAACCCTATTTTCTCTTCGCCAGAAACCTTGATCCACATCCACATCCACACACACAGACTAATGAAGGAAGTGATCCTTACAGGCCTTCCGTCTTTTAGTATTTGTTCTGAGTTGAGCAGCAGCTCTCATTCAGTACTCTTATCGTAAATGCTTGTTTCTCTTGATGCGACATTTTCATGTGACCTCTCTGTAGGTTTACTGCGGTAAATTTATTACAGCTGCAGCGGAATTAATCTTTCACCAAAACCCTTTAAAGTATAAATTCATTAATCATTAAACTTTTCAACCTGTTGATTTTGCAGCAATGTGTAGGTCAAAAATTGTCCAAGGTTCATGATCGGTTGCTCTGTTTGGAATTTAACTGAACATGAGTTATAATCTCCCGTCGGGATGTAGTGGGAATGCAGGGATAATAACGCTTGAGCATCAGGAATGTGTGTTATCTTCAGACTGGAGTGTGTTTGGTCAGCAGTAAATGCATGAATAGTTGTGTGTCACGGGAAATCATGTGATTCCCATTCATTCTCCATTCAGACAGAAGAAATGAGGACATCAGGATTGATGACCATTTGACCTTACAAAAATAAAGTCATTTCTATATTAAAATGAAGTTTGCTCAATAGCAGTTTAGACAAGTTTGCATAGAATAGATAAACATCTGTCCTAATACTTCTCTGAAGTCTATTACAGAGTTTATTTAGAATTGTAAATGAGAAATCGCATGATAGACTCGTGATCCGAGGACACAAAACAGACACTAGGCTCTTTATATCCTCAAAAAAAATCCAAAAATAACTTTTTTTCCCCTCTAGATCTTCAGAAAACACAGGTCTGGGGAATTTAAAATAGTATAATCTCCAAAACCCACCAGACTAGTGAAGTATAGTCCACGTGCACTGCAGCTAAATTGTGTGTCAGTTCACTTTTTAGTGCGTTCTGTTCACACACAGTTCAAGAGTGACAACCGGATTAACTCCCGAATTCTGTGCAAGTGTGTATACGGAACTGAACTACTAGTTCTCAATGCTGTTTTTTAACGTTCCTCGTGTCTCTGTTCTGTATGCGCGGGAACTCGCAGGGAAAGCACGAGCCTCATTCGAGTTTCCAGGTAAAACAAGCCCATAAACGGAAATAAATCCAAATTCCTTATGTGGAAAATAAGACCAAAATATGAGATGAGCAACATGGGCGACCGTGGCAACACAGAGAGAGAGAGCGCCATCTCTGTAAAAGGCTGTACAACTACAAGCATAAAGAAAACACGACGGCTGCAGTGTGTTCAGTTAAATTGCTGAAAATAACGAGTGTTTTGTCACTGTAATATTAGTTTGGTCACAATAACGAATACCAAACACGAGAGATGCCAGAACGCTGCTGGTCCCCAAGCTGTCAATCATAGCATTTCTTTACAGACAGTAACGATAATTGACCGTTCGCAAAGCCCCGCCCCCTTTAGTTACTGTTGCTATGTCCGACAAGCCATGTGTCACACATCATGTTCTCACACTGTGAAAATACATCGCGGATCAAAGAGGACACTGACAACACGTCGACAGACATATGAAACGGTTTCATAATTAATATATCGTAATTTTTTAAAGAAAGTTTAAACAATAAATAGCGAAGTGTCTCTTTAATAGCTCCTTCAAGCAGCTTGTGAACCGATCATCTCTAGTTCATTTATAGGATCAAATAAACATGAATCAGAAGGAATGTTGTTTCAAGAGTGAAAAGATGTGAGTACACACAATTTTCCAAGCTCAAATTCACAAAAATTAATCTACTAACTCCCCTGACTGCTTTGTCAGACAAAATGACGGAATCGATGTTATGATTGGTCAGATCGCCTGCCAATCAAACGGGTCAATTTAGGGGATTAATTCACTCCCGAATTTAAACGCGGTTGTCACTCATGAAATTTACAGTGTGTACGTGTCCTATTGAAATTATAATAGCGAATAGTTATTAGTTTACATCCCAGCGATGACTCGTGAGTCGCTGACAATATTGGAGGGCGGGACGTTCTCGTTCTAGAGAGCATTTGATTGGACAAAAAATCGGACACGACCAGATTTTTTTTTTTTTTAACTATCTGGCAGTTGGTTAGGTTGCTTGTTTTTGTAAATTTTAACGTGGTTTAATTAATTAAAGGTCTTTAACAGTGTTCCATAAGCTCTTATAACCATCAAAAGCATAAATGATTTTATTTATATGTGTGTGTGTGTTTTGGAGGAGGAGGAGGAGAAGAAGGAGGAGCTCTGGAGATCCACGGCGGATTGTCAGAACACACTGAGCTGATCTTCAGTCAGTTCAGTCTGAGGTCTGTGTGTTTGGGATGTTGGATCATCAGTGTGTGTCTCCAGTCATCGAGGTCTTTATTCCGTCTCTCATGAGGGAAGTGGATGAGACGGGAAAGTTGCGCAAAGTAAGTCACGCAGAAACTCGTGTCTGTTTGTGGTTCCTCAGGCAGGACTGAAATATAATGAAGCGCGAGCGTGAGTTTGACGTTTTGCACGTGATTTTTTTTAGTCCTGTCATTAATGTTTTCATGGCGGAAAATTAATTTCCTTTGCATAAGCTTACCATAACATTAACAACAGGTGCAGCAAAACTATAGTTATTATTTTTGTGACTGTAAAACTATAGTGAGATATCATTCAGATTGTGTATGTCTGTAATATCTTGTTTCCTTTTTCAACTAAAGTTTGGCCGAAGTCCTTGTATTTCAGATTATGTACTTAAATCATAATATTCTGTATGAGAATATTGTCAACTTTCAGTGTCGTCATGTTGCCTAGCAACCGGACATACAAAATTATAGCTTAAATTGCATTTATTTTCAAAATAGAGGCTATATTTTAGTTTAAATACACGTATAACAAATAATTTAACATATAATACAACAAACACATCTATATTGTGGCAATAACGTTGCTAGCATGTTCTGTTTTTACTATTGCAACATTGTTTGTAACAGTGTAGAAATGTAATATGCAAGACATTGTTGCTCTAAATTTAGATGACCTTCCGACTTATATTTTTTGTCTCAACGTTGTAAAAGGGTTTGTTGACAATGTTCTGTTTACTTGGAAGCAACAAATGAGAACAATACGAGCCATTATTTCAGAGTACCAGCAGATAAATGCTTCTGAAACAATAAAATATAAGGTAAGGTGTGTCTTCAAAGGATTTTAACGCCTAAAGGAAAAGGAAGAAAAATGCAATTCTAAAGAATAGAGAGGCAGAACTCTACTGTCATCAGCAGGAATATGACAGAACATGTTTGGCGTAACATGTTGTGTAATGTTGCTGAAAAAGGTACCTCCAAAGGCAGTTATTCTCCATATCAGTGTCACTGTTTCTGAATTCCCTGAAACGTCCATTGTACTTGAGTCATTTGCATAATTCCCGCCAAAGGCATATGCGTAATAAAAGGGGCGGGGCCTGCCTGAAAGTGAAAGTCGTGACGTATTGTCAAGTATGGTGACCCATACTCGAAATTGGTGCTCTGCATTTAACCCATCCCAAGTGCACACACACAGCAGTGAGTAGTGAACACACACACACACGGAGCAGTGGGCAGCTATTGTGACAGCCCGGGGAGCAATTAGGGGTTAGGTGTCTTGCTCAAGGGCACTTTAGTCATGGTATTGAAGGTGGAGAGAGTGTTGTTCATTCACAATCCCCACCTTCAATTCCTGCCGGCGTGGGAATCGAACCGGCAACCTTCACGTTACAAGCCCAACTCCCTCACCATTAGGCCACGACTACCTCAGTCGCGTTAGTAGTGTCCACGTTCACGCTGTCTGCCGCATTTAGGGTGCGTTCACACTTGTAGTTCGGTTTGTTTGGTTCGTTTGATCCGGACCAAAAAACAAAAACAAAACATTTTGGCATTTTGAACCGCACTAACTGAGCAATCGGACCAGGGTTCGTTTTAATCGAACCAAACATGACAAGTGTGAACGCACCCTTACTTACAGGTGTGAGTCTGTATGTACATGAACGTGCAACGAGAGTCAAACCTACATTCTCTTGCTAGTAACCATAGCGACAGTGACCAAAGTCATTTCAAAGATGGCGACGTCCATAAAACTAAACAGTCAAATCTTCATTAACCCATGGCAGCTTCAATGTAAACTTGAATTGTAACCATCGTGCATGACATAACATTTTAGTCGCACATGAATAACAAAACTGATGGGAGCGACACATTAGTCCAGCCGACCAATCAGAGCAAATTGAGCTTTTTTTTTTTTTTTTAGAAGGAGGGGCTTCATAGAGAAAGAAACTTAAAAGGATAGTTCACCCAAAAACGAACTAACCCTCAAGCCATCCTAGGTGTATAGGACTTCTTTCAGATGAACATAATTGGAGTTCTATAAACAAAAAATATTCGGTCTTCCAAGCTTTATAATGGGAGTGAAAGGGGCTTGAGATTTTGAAGCCCCAAAAAGTGCGTCCATCCACCACAAAAGTAATTGCATTGTTCCAGGGGGTTAACAAAGGCCTTCTGAAGAGAAGCGATGCGTTTGTGTAAGAAAAATATCCATATTAGCAACTTTATTAACACGGACACATGGATTTGCGGTGGAAGAGTGACCTCTGACCTGACGCATGATGTAATGACGAACATGGAAGCTCAGAGGACAGAGCAAAACAAAACATCAGTCATGAATTAGAAGTGTAAAAGGAGAATTTTAAAAGAGAAATGTTGGAGGATTTCAACATGGGAAAAGAGGAGCTTCAGTTTGTTTCCCAGCCCTGTTTGTTTGAACCGCGAGAGGCATCTAATTTTGCGATTCTCTTACATTCTGCGTCATGCGACGGGTCAGAGGTCACTTTTCAGCTGGAACTAGAGTCACGTATGGCCGGAAGCCAGTTCATATAGTTTATAAAGTACAAAAATGCATCGCTTTACTTCAGAAGGCCTTTATTAACCCCTTGGAGACGTATGGATTACTTTTATGATGGATGAATGATTTATTTTGGGCTTCAAAATCTCAAGCCCCGTTCACTACCATTATAAAACTTGGAAGAGCAAAGATATTTTTTAATACAACTCTGATTTTGTTAGTCTGAAAGAAGACAGTCATATAGGCTTGAGGGTGTGTAAATCATGGGATAATTGTCATTTTTGGGTGAACTATCCCTTTCCTGACAGACTTGGAAGAGAGGTTCTGCAATAATGTGGAAAATGGGAACAATAAAGTGATTTTTAAACATTCAAACATGAAAACCTATACTAGCAGAGCCCAAAAACAAGATCGATACCTTGTGAAAAGGCATAAAATGGATAATAAGATCAAAATGTTTTTCTAAATGTTGAATTTTACTCTGATTATTTGAGTATTTTACACCATTCATTGCATTGCCTGATGTCTTTTTAAGTCCAGCTGCTCCCAGAACCGACCCAGCCAAGAGTGAAGGAAAGAGAGTCTAGTGTGCTTTCAAAACACTTCAGAGATGTTTTGCGTGTCCTCTAGTTAAAATGATGCCACTTTGTCCATTTATCAGATCACATGGGGTCAAATCATCCGAGCAAACTCGAATATTTTCCTGTTTCGAGCTAGAATGTGTGCATTTCTCTCACATTCTGTGTTTCTGTATGATCTGACCAGTTTGTTACCAGAAATGTGGAGCTTTTGTGGTCAGAAGTGAAGGGTTTAACGGGGGCAGTTGCTAAAAGTAGAACACTAAACGACAGCTGAATCACAAACCACACGACAACATGCTGATGCCAGTCAAAGCTGTAATGCCAAACACACTCGCACCTGTCCGCTCCATGAAAACATCTCAGATCACAGAGAACTGTAGAGAATGGAGGTCAAAGGTCACAGTCGAGAAAGATGAGTATTACTGTACTGGAGATGAATAGAGTGATTTGTGTGTGCGAAAGAAGCTCTTCATCCTAGCGGAAATATCCAGTTCTGAACATCAGCAACAATGAGAGCTCTATAATACAGAGAAAGGGAGAAACTGGGTTTAAATCGAACCTTTGTGACCCCGAAAACACACGACACAATCCGGTGCCCAAAACAGATGTGTGTCGTCGACATGGTCAACCAGCAATGCTCTCCACAGCCTGCTCTAACTCACTTTACTAAGAAAGCTCAGTGTGAACAAAGACACATTCTGTAGACGGTGTACTAGAATTTCATGGCTAACTGTGTAGAATTGATTTGATTTAAAGGGCCAGTTCACCCCCAAATTAAAATGATGTCATTTACTCACTCTCCGTTTTTCTGCTAAATCTCCTGCCTGCTGGTTTCCATGAACTGAAAGTGAAAGGGACTTTCATAAAAAGTTTCATATGTGCTATATCTGGACTCTAAGTCATACAAATAGCTTTGTAAGAAAAACAGAAATTAAACATTATTATGTGTTGTGTTTGAATAGTTTGAATTTTTCTTGGTATTGTATAATTAATTTAGTTGAATTATTATTAATATTATTATTATATAAGTTAATTTATATTATATATATATATATATATATATATATATATATAATTAAATGTTTTATGTATTTATACTTTTACATTATAATACAATTATTTAAATATATTTAATAATAATTGTAATTGTATATTTATATACATTAAAATGTATATATTTATAAATATATATTTATTTAACAGCCTATTCATTTTCATTTTATGGAAAATCTCATTAATATTTTAGATATCTTTATGTATATATGTTAATAAATGTATTTATACATAAATTTATATTTATTTATAAATAAATGTTTATTTATATCAAATGTAAAAAATATATTTATGATGCTTGACAGCCTATTCACTTTCATTGTAAGGGCATTACTATTTTAATATATAACACAAATATTAGTAAAATATTTATTTAAATATATATATATATATGTATTGTATCTATAAATGTATTTGCATTCATAAATACATTAATATTTATAAGACATTTATTATTTATTTATTAACACATTTGTAATGTTTGACCGTCTATTCACTTTCATTGCAAGGAAAATCGCAGTCTGAACATTCTGAAGATCTGCTTTTGTGTTTGAAGGAAGGAAGAACGTCATACAGGTTTAGAAAGATAAATGATGACAGAATTGTAGTTTTTGTGTAAACTGGTTTTTTTGGTCGGCTCCGAACACTGCATGACTAGATAGGCCTTCTTCCCATCACAGTGTTGAGAATGCTTGAGCACAGACTTGTCAAAACATGCTGGAGAAACAATTATTTTTATTTCCCTCTCTCTCTCTCTCTCTCTCTCTCTCTGCCTCTTATTTAGCGAGAGAAATATTTGAGGTATTGAGAAGCGAAAGACTGAGCTCACAGTGGGAAACGTTTGGTGGAACTGAATGTTCTGTGTTCCTTTGTTATGGGTGGAAAACGGGAAACTGCTTATTCTCAGATCAGCTCACACACACCAAGGTTATATTGGCAATAGAGTACTAGTGTAGTATAAACCATTCCCATAATGCAACAATAAACATATCAGTTGTCGTCACATGACCTCATGTCAAAAATAAAATAAAAATTATTTTCATTTTTAACAGCTCTCTCGGCAGTTTCACCAAATTATAAGGCAAAAAGGAGATAAATCAAGTGTAGTGTATTGTGAAGTACTGCACTGTTTATACTGTATTACTATTTTTTAAATATTTATCTATATTTCCATATTTTATTTATTTAAACTAATATGCCAATCGTTTAAATAAACGTGATTTTTTTTTTTATGAAATATATCTCATCTCTGCAGATGAAGGGTTTAGATACATCGCACTGACACTTCTTTGTGTTGTGGACAATAAAGCCCCATGAGTCTTTATAAAGAGCCTCGCAATGCAGCAGGGTGTGATGGTGCAGAACGGCCACACCTGTGTAAACCTACATGACCTATATTAAGACTAAACATTTGTACAGTCATTTTTGATGGGCTCATTCACAGCTAACAGTCTTTTGGTATTTTCTGAATGATTTACAATGGAAAGCAAACTTGA
This sequence comes from Opsariichthys bidens, assembly GCA_037194245.1. Taxonomy (NCBI): domain Eukaryota; kingdom Metazoa; phylum Chordata; class Actinopteri; order Cypriniformes; family Xenocyprididae; genus Opsariichthys; species Opsariichthys bidens. The sequence goes on along the minus strand of CM074290.1, from coordinate 17,817,384 downwards.
TAAATTACTAATAACTGCTGGTGTAACCTGCCGTGACCACATCAGAGCTCTAGAGGGCGCACTGATGCAAAACAAGGTGTGAAGAACGAGCACTGGCGCCTCCTGCTGGTGAATAATCACCACTACACAATGTTAGTTTAATTGAAGTCTATTATGGACTTTCTTGGATGGATATGGATAAGGATATGGATTTTGTTGTATTTCAGCTCTTCAGGGTGGAGATTCTCTTCAATGGAAGGAAACACTTTGTTTTACGGCGCTACAGTGAGTTTCAGACACTTCACAGGAAGCTGAAGAAGATTCTGCACGCTCCCGATTTCCCTAGTAAGAGAAACCAGCACCTCCGAACCAAACCGCTGGAGCAAAGACAACAGGAACTGGAAGACTACATCCAGGTGAAGCTCCGCCCCTATATGCTATTATAATAGTTAATAATGTTTTGAATAATCTGTTATTTTTATAGTTTCCCCCTCATTTTAACACACAGCTACAGTCTGTATGTATAGCGTATTGTAAAAATATAGTATGAGTAGCTATTCCTATTTGTGTTTGATGTATTATTATACTAGAACATAATGATGACTACTGTTCGAGATGTTCTGTTTGTGAAAAAAATTCATTAATCCAGCAAGGATGCATTAAATGCATCAAAAGTGCCAGTAAAGACCGTTTTCTATCAAATAAATGCTGTTCTTTTGAACTTTCTAATCATCAAAGAAAACCGGTTTCCACACAAATATTAAGAAGGATGGCGGTTTTCAACTTTGATAACCATAAATGTTCCTTGAGCACCAAATTAGCATATTTGTATTTTAAATGGTAATAATATTTCACAATATTACTGTATTTTTGATCAAATAAATGCAGCCTTGGTGAGAAAAAGTCCTTACTGACCCTAAACATTTTAACTGTAGTGTATATGAAATATCATTCTAATATATTAACTAGTGATGTGAGATTTGACACTGAAGCCCTTCCTCCACTAACTTCACTCTCGTTGACTCGGATGTACATCATTGTTTACGTTGCATGAGTGCCGGAAACCAGTAGCTTGACCACTTGGAATCCGCTTTGGAGTTGATTTATTATTATTATTATTTTTTCCTTTACCAAATTGTTTAATGCAGCATTCTATATGTCGTTTTCGTTCGTGCGTCGTTTTCGCGCACAGCCATGTGACTGCTTCTTATTCTGATTCAAATAACTTGAACCCTTGTGCAGGTGTTAAGTGTCATTCGCTTTTTTGGTAAGAATAAATTATTATACGTATAAATATTTACATGTATCGTTTTGTGGATGTTCAGTTTGTATTTATTCCCATTCATAACTATGACGATCTTCGTTAATTTTGATAACGTACGCCCAAGCTTACCTATTTTCAGATTCATTTATTCAAATTGTGTAACTAAAATGACACATTTTTAAAATATAGACTAATTATTTTCATTGTTTTTTTTGCTTTTCGTGGCACAAACTGATTTATTAACAGTCCAAAAATGTCTGGATCGTATGAAAGCCCATTTCCATCACTGAAAAAAAAGATTATTGCGACTTTTTATCTCACAATTCTGACTTTTTTCTCTTCAATTTTCTCTCACAATTCTGACTTTAAAACTCGCAATTGCGACTTTTTATCTCACAATTCTGAGGGGAAAAAAAATCAAAATTCTTAGATAAAAAGTCGCAATAATCTTTTTTTTTTTTTCCAGTGGCGGAAACGGGCTTCCATAGGATCGTCTGGGACGCAAAAGTATTTTTTTCCACTTTTTGACCACAAGATGTCGTTAGTGTGCACCGTTTTGAAAAACTTTGAGTAATGAACCTTTTTACGTTACAGTTGAGGGGAAAGACTCATCACTAATATTAACATTGTAATATAATGTCATACTGAGATTGTAATGTTCTTTCATTGGCTGCCAATTGCAGGTTATTTTGTATCAGAATGATGTCGTTCCTCAAGAGCTCCTGGACTTCCTGCAGGTCAAACATTTTCATTCAGCGAACAAGAACTGCAGCTCTGAGTATGTGTTTACACCAGATCACAGTGTAATCTAGCAATGTCTCTAATTATATATTCATCAAAGTGCCTCTGTTATACTTTTTCACAAATTGCCTGGAAAATTTCGTAGATCAAAGTGCAAGATGAATGGAGTTATTGTCTCCTAAAAGAAAGAACCGATTCTGAAACGAGTCGTCAGCAATTCCAGTCTTAATATGTCAGGCAGAAATGGGAACAATTCGAGAGGGTAAAGAATGACCACAAAAAGGTGACGCGCGATCTTAAACATGACATTTAATACACGTAGGCTAAGTAGTAGCCTAATGTTAGCAACTTTACATGGCCGCTTGCTCTAAAGAAAAACAGGTCATGTGAGTACAGTGGATCAACCTTTAATATATATAGCAACGAGAGATACTTTTAATGCCCTTTTATCAACACAATATAGAGAGATGATGATTTCAAAAAAGCTGCTCATGAGAGCTTTACGAATCTTTTTTTTTTCGAAATCAGTGGGTTCGCGTCCAAACTTGCCCAAAGTCACGGAACTATTGAAATCACTTGAATCACATGACACGTAACGCGAGCCTCGTTTACTGAAATCACGAGAGAACCGAGCATCTGATTCAAAAGAAAAGATTCGTAAAGCTTCATGAAGCAGTGTTTTGAAATCGTCCATCACTAGATATTGTTGAAAAGTCGTTATTTAGGTTTTTTTGGTGCACAGAAAGTATTCTCGTCGCTCAGTTCACGTGACTTTGGCAGTTTGATAAGCGAACCACTGATTCAAAACAAAAGTTTGGTAAAGCTCCGAAACTTCATGAAGCAGCGTTTTGAAATGGGCTATCACTAGATATTGTTGAATCAAGTTTTTTTGGCTCACAAAAAGTATTCTCTTCGCTTTATAACATTAAGGTTGAACCACTGTACTCACATGAACTGTTTTAAATATGTTTTAGTATCTTTCTGTTCATCTGAATGTGTTCATTATCTTCTGTCAATAGAGACTCACTGAACCATTAGATTTCATCAAAAAAATATCATTTGTGTTCTGAAGATGAACGAAGGTCTTACGGGTGTAGAACGACATGAGGAATTAATGACATTTAATGCATGTGGTAGACCAATCACAACAGATTGGGCCATCAGACCAATCAGAGCAGAGTAGACTCTCAGAAAGGAGTGGTTTAGAGACTGAAACGAACTGTTACAGACAGTGTGAGAAAAACGCTGATGCTGCAGTGTGTATTATGAGAAAAATTGTTTTTAGAATGCTTGTAAACCTATCGTAGGAGACCTGCAAAACAGCTTTAAAATCATTTAATGATTGATAACATTTAGTAATCCTTTTAACTTGTTATTAATGCCCTAATTGTCATTTTTCAGTGAAAACCAGTCCGATGACTGTCAAGAGCAAGGATACAGGTACGTTCATCCTCATCTCATTTAACCTGCCTATTCAGATTTAGATGAATTCATTCTAAACAGCATTAATGTTCTCTGAACGACGTATTGTTATAGATTTCAGTCATTCCATCAGCGAGTAGTTGGTTTCTCGGTGGACCCTTACCAGCTTGAATCCAGATCAGGTAAACCTGGTGACGTCATCATTGCAGAAATGTCTTTTTTACATCCAAAAAAAACCCCCCAACATTATTCTGTTGTGGTCATTTCCCTTCAGATCTCCCTGATATCGTAGCAGCCGGTGTCCTGCAGGGTTTGTACCCTAGAGATGTCAAAGTGAGCTTCAAAAAGAGCAGCGGTAACCCAGCAGCCTCGCCTGTGCACCAGAGCTGCCCGTGCATCCCAGAATCCCCACTATTACCATAAACAGAGGCGACATCAGCTCAGAGTCACAGAGAACATAAGCGCAATCGCTGCAGTGTTGCCTAGCAACTCCATCTGCTTTAAATGTGCCTTTGCATGTTGATATCAACCGAATCCTTCATCTTTAGGATCGTCACATTTCAGTGTGTAAATATTACAAAACTGTTTAAGTCATTTTCCAACCTTAAAATCAAAGAAAAAAATCAGTCAATCGTATTATGCAAGATGTAGTTACAGTTGTACTTTACTATATTGTATTGATTTACCATAGTAAAATCATTTTTGTGCTTAATTGTCAGACAAGTCTTAAAGGTCCTACAAATACAATATTTAAATATTTTTTGCATTCATTTTATACATTTCTGAATGTTTTTTTTCTTTTAAATTTCAGTAAAATACAACTTCCACATTTCAAACCTGTGTTTAGGTCACTGATTTTGACTGTGCCAACCCATGTCTTTATTTTGAAACACCACAAGCATTTTTATTGGGAGTATTTCTATTGAATGAAAAGTGGTCAAAAAACACGGAATTATTCTAACAAGACAATATCGTTAAGAAAATCTGGATCCTTTATTGAAGATTTGATTATAAAAGCAGGTTGGGTCAGAAGTCTGACCGATTGGAATGCCTGTTTGAACTGGACCCAGAAGTGCCGCTCTGTGGATCAGGACTGGTGTGTGACGGTCCCTCATGGGGGGGCGGAGCTCCAAAAAACGCATTCACACTCTCTTTCCACAAGATCTCTAGTGGCACCACATTCAATACCCTTAAACCCAGAGTCCTGTTGTTCCCTCAAACTTAAATTACTCTTTAGGTACTGCAAAAGGCTTTTCCACTTCAATACTGCCGCAGTCGTGGATCATGACGTCCTTGAGAGGTTTATCTCGGCCATCTGTCTTTGTTCCCTCGATCTTTCTCACCACATCCTTCAAGACAGAGGGAAATGCTCAAATCACTGGAGTAAAGCACTTCTATATGTAACGATCAGTATAAATATGGAACAGCAGATAACATCTCCACAGAGGGACAAAGTGGAGATACTCACCATCCCCTCTAGGATTTTGCCAAACACAACGTGTTTGCCGTCCAACCATGGCGTTTGGACCGTGGTGATGAAAAACTGGGAGCCGTTGGTGTCTTTGCCGGCATTGGCCATGCTGAGCCAACCAGGACCATAATGCTTCAGCTTGAAGTTCTCATCTGGGAAACGGTCTCCATAAATGCTCTTACCTACAAAAAGAGAAATCTCTTAATTCTCCTTGAGGTAGTAAACGGAGGTTTATTGCTCATGTTCCTTAAAGCCCTTTCAATATCTCAAAAGAAACAAAACTTCATCATTAAAGGGTTAGTTAAAGTGTTCATTATCTTACTGTCAATAGAGACTCACTGAGACATCAGATTTCATTAAAAATATCTTCATTTGTGTTCTGAAGATGAACGAAGGTCTTACGGGTGTTGTTCTACATGAGGAATTAATGACAATTTTTATTTTTGGGTGAACTAACCCTTTAAAGTATTGGGCTGATGACTTAGATTAAGTTAGCTTGATTTCAATCAGGGTATTTAATTTTTCCATACCTCCGGTTCCATCTCCCCTAGTGAAATCTCCTCCCTGGATCATGAAGTCTTTGATCACCCGATGAAACTTGCTGCCCTTGTAACCAAATCCTTTCTGGAAATCAGAATCACACCATTTAGTCTCATTTCACTGTGATTCATGAACACTGACCCCCAGTGGAAAGACAAGCTCACCTCTCCTGTGGCCAGCTGAAGGAAATTTTCCGTCGTTTTAGGGACCGTCTTTCCAAAGAGTCCAATGACTATCCGTCCTGCATCCTCATCTCCAATCCTGATGTCAAAGTACACCTGGGAAAACAACCAAATCGAGAGTCACACCACAACATCAAACATCAGTGCTGCACATGCATTATATTATAGGAATTCCACTCCACCAAAAGGCCCTTAATCTATCATTAGATTATAGATCACGTGGCAAAACCTGATGCAACATTTTTGAACGTTAGAAAACCTTTGCTTAGTGTTAATACAGCATCAGACTTTGCAAAAAAACCAATCAACTTTGGTAAATGCAAATGAAAAAAAACAAAAGGGATGCTTTGCAAACAAAATGAACCTGGCTAAGAGAATCTGGCACGCTGAATTTAAGTGTAAACGCAACATTAGGAATTCGATCTGAAATTCGAATTCTATCATTTGTATCCAATAGGCCTGATGAATGCAGCGCAGCGCCTCTGTACCTTAGCCGTGACTTTGGGTCCCTTTTTCTTCTCATCCGCGTCCGATCCGCTCGGGAAAAGCAGGAAAATCACCGAGCCAACGATCAATGTGACTGCCACCAAAAACTTCATCCTCCTCTCGCAGATCCGCACCATGAACAACCCCAAAAAAGTGAGTGTGTGGCGATGACTGTGTTTTAGGGTTTCTGGGGCATCCGGGGAGGAGATTTGAGCTGCACCCAGACGTCAGTCTCAATCCCGGGCGGGATTTGAGCACCAGAACTGATCCAGGGACAGCTAAATCAATATTCTCGCCACATAGGGACATTCGACGCTATGCGGACCTCAAGCTGATCTGAGAACAGTTGCTGGAAGCGCACTCTGCTCTATGTGACGTGGCCCAACCTGTCGGATTCTGATTGGACGGGCTTATGTCTGTCTAGGGTGGGAGAGCCAATCAGAGTTTGAAACGCGTACAGAATGGACGGAGCCACAGCCGTGCGTGGAGACGCATCGGCATTAAAGGCACAGTACGCAGACGTTTAACAAATTTAACAAAGACAAAATGCTTGCGACATAAATATAACCCTCAGCACAAAACTTTTAACAGGTTTTTGGTGAGCTCTGAACAGGGATGGGCAGTATTTATGATATATGTATATTTCAAATATAAAAAGCATTTTGTAATTTGTATTTGATAGAGTTGATGAAAATGACTCCCTATTTTGTATCAAAATACTTTAGTGTTTTGTATTTTTGTAGTTTTAAAATACTGTAAAATACTTCGTAAGAAGTCTAAATGATGACGTCAGAAAAACGCGGCCTCTGATTGGTGCCCACTCAGTCTCAGTCATTTGCCCAGACTTGTTGCGATCCAACAGAAAATAGATCCATGTGGAAGTAGGTGGTCAAGGTAAAAGCTTTTTTTTTTTTTTTTTTGCATAAATTGCTATAATTTTTAACAGTTCATGTTAACTTTTGCTGTTCATTTTAGTAGCCTAAGCTCAATTGTTCTTGAAAACTATTATACCGAGCAGCAGCCCTTATATTTATGATTAACAATCAGTTACAAACTAGAATACAGTTGTCTTCTCATGAATGACTTGTGTCAGTGTTGCTGATGGAAACTAGGCCCTTCGTTAACAAGTACCAAGTAACTAAATTAGGATACAATTAGCCTTTTGCAAACTGTTAAACTGCTGGTTACTTTAAAACTATGAGATTACGGGGAAATGTGAATATTTGATCTGCTAAAGCCACAATATGTAATTTTTTGCCACTAGAGGTCGCTTATGCAAAACAAAGGCGTAGCTTGATGACCCCTTCTTTTCACGCTATCATGGGAGTTGTTGTCTTCACGTCCACAGTTGGTGGATAAGAATCTAGACGGGACTTGGGCAGAAATCGCGTTCGTGGATGAGATTTTTTAGTATGAAGCAGTGCTGTCCAACCAGAAACGAAGCTGCTGGAGCGATTGCTAATGAGAGACGAGCGAGAGCAGCGGAACTTTTATTATGTCTTCCGCTTCTTCCGTCAAGCGCATAGGCGGAGTTTGGGGGGGTCGGGGGGGGGCAGTGCCCCCCCCCCCCCAGTCCAGAGCCAATTAATGCCTGTCTTGTGCTTTGAATATTTTTTTTTTATTACAGAATTCAAATTTTCTCGTTTTATTAGTCTTATCTTATTAGTTATGTGTATAGAATGAGTAAGATATGGCTAATTAATTTTTAATTACTGTAGCTTTATTACATTCTCCCGCGATTTGTGAATCTCAAAGTATCGCGGTACGTGAGTGGACGCTCTTCTCGTTCTTTTTTACGCGCTGAATAAACAAAATGGACATTCGTCGTTTTTTTTTAATAAAAAAACACTACTAAAAGTGTGGAGTTTTCTAATTCTACTTCAACTATCAATTCCATTGCTGCTAATACTACCACAGCAATCGAGGCCGCATCAGAGAACAACGCCGGTTCTGCATTAGGTAAGATATTGTAATGTCTGAAGTAGTTCTATGACAGGTCAAGGGAGGCTCTGTTTATGAACTTTAATCGGAACGAAGAACACACTGTAGTCAGTCCCTCCAGAAAAACGCGATTATGCGATCGTTTGATTTCATGCATAATCAGCCAAAGTCCGCATATTTATGCGGGGGTCACATTTTTTCAAATATGCCGCACTTTCGCCGCATAAATTGCCGATTTCAGCAAGAAAAATATGCTATGATTTCATTTTCCCTGCAAAAAAAGTCTCATATATCTTAGCAGAAAGTTGAAAATGTTGCGTTTACTTCACACAAGTAAAGCGCCATTATTTTCCCCCTATTGCCATGGGAACCTTATGAAGTGACGTAATTACGCGACGTGAACGTCATCTGTAAACCCCGCGGTGAAACCATGATGAAGACGCAAATCATTCTCATTCTCAACAAAAATAAGCTCAAAAGACCGCGCGAAGCAGTTTCCCAGTGTGTTACATGAAGCTGTATATTAGTAGTGTGTAAAATAATTTACGTTGCAGTAAGAGATTACACTTTGTGCACTGGAAGCACTTAATTTAACAGAAGATGTCTGTTTTGTATAGCTACCTCTGTTAAACAGGAAGCACTGTTTTTTATATTTTATTTATTCATTTTTACAGAAGTTGAATATTCCTTTTGTAAAGCGACAGAACTTGTTTGACTCAATGTTTTGAAATTTTGAGCCGTGTGTTCATGAAGGTCTGAAATAAAACAGAATGAGAGCTTCAATATTCTGTGATTTAGTAATTCTGCCTCTTTACATTAAGGCAGTATCCAGTGAGAACAGGGTGTTGGGGGGAATCACCTTTTTTTTCCCTCTTTTGCATCAAAAACCGCAGTTTTTGCAAGTTCCCGCAATTTCGTCGCATAAAATTGCAAAAATATCCCGCATATTCCATCGCGTTTTTTAAGAAAACGTGCCGCATAATCAAGGATTTTTGCCCGCAACAATCACAAAAAAATCCCGCGTTTTTCTGGAGGGACTGTGTAACAAGCGCACCCGTCTAACACAACTCGCTTTTTTTTCGCCGCACTTCTGAACTCCCCGCGTTAACCCTATCACTGCAGATGCAAAACAAAACAGCAACTATAAAGAGTCTGTTCTATTCGCTATTCTTTGTATAAAGTCATTGTTCATTGTAAATGTATTTTATATGTAGAATGTATGATATATAAATATGATATAAAAAAAAAATCTGAGCTCGTGGTCTGCTGGCCTGGTAGGTGCCCCCCCAAGCACAAAAGTGAAACTCCGCCTATGGTCAAGCGTATGTGGGGTAAAGCGGCACTGTTTATCATAGTAGATACATTGGTGTGTTGAAAGTTGTTATAATGCTACACTGAGCATTCGCTCGGTGGCTACAGTGAGACATTTGTTGCACACTGCAGTAATCTAGATCGATATTCCAAATCGGTTTAATGACCTGTAACTCTGCCTGAGTATCGGACAAGTGTTCACTGTTGGCCAGAGGAGAACTGGCCCCCCGACTAAGCCTGGTTTCTCCGGAGGTTTTTTTCTCCATTTGTTGGAGTTTTGGTTCCTTGCCGCTGTTGCCTTTGGCTTGCTTAAGTTGGGGACACTTGCTTGATATTCAGCAGTGTTTTTGATATGCCTGCATTGGCGCCGTTGTATACAAACTGAGCTGAGCCGGACGATTACGTCACTGTTTTCTGCAGTGCTGATATACCTAAATTAACTAGACTAATAACTATTGATATTTGCATCGGAATGAATCAATAATATATAGAATAAGCTGCACAATGACACCATTTTCTTATTAATGTAAAGCTGCTTTGCCACAATTTGCATTGTAAAAAGCGCTATATAAATAAAGATGACTTGACTTGACTTGATATTAGGCATGGAAAAACATGGTACTCGCGGTAAATCGAGATTCAAACAATAAGCTGTGTAGTGCTATATAACAGTTTTCTGTCGATGAATGTATCCAAACTGTTGCTCACCTGTCTAATAAAACCCAATATATTAAAATGTCTTTGTTTCCATGGTTTCTACAAATTAAAACCGGAAACCGAGGGTAACGCTGGTATGATGTCATTGATAGGCGACGCACATTGTCCTGGTTAAAATGGCTCATTCAGGATAATGCAAGTACACAAGTTAACAAAATATATAACATTGTTCAAGTGGTTTTTGGATGTTTTAATCCAAATATCTTACATATTGTGCCTTTAGCTGTTTGCATTTGTCAGATTTATTGCATGATTCAGTTGTTGCGATCAAACATTTTTACGGAAGGCTTGCGAAGAAGTTTCCTGCTCCCTTGTAAAAGTATTTTTGAAATGCAGTAGTTTATTTTGATACATGGTGTGGCTGCTGCATTTTGATACACTTCAAATTAAGGTATTTTATTTTAAAATACATTTATGTTTTTTTTTCAACTCTGGCTATGAACATATTGTCCCACTTCTGTTGATGAATACGAAAGTATGAGTATTTTCAGTATTATTAAGGAAGCGTAATGCATTTGTAGGCCCATCAAGAACAATTTGGGTGGAAATCAAATTTATAGGCTACTATTCAAAGAGACTTTAATATGTTTATTGATTTATTTAGACAAAGACACTCACAAAAAAAAACATTTACAGGACACAGTGAATTTAAACTTCAAGTAGGTTTAGTGTGCTCATTCTAGACCCAAAATACTGCATGAAGATGTCCGGATGCCCCTGATAAAACTGCGCCAAGAGTCGCCGCTTCTCTTTCAGGGAATATTTGGTGCTTTCGTCGATGTTTTTCAGGAGCGAGTACAGCTCATTTTTAGTCACGTCCTTTATGGTCTCCATGTATGCGTCTCTTGGCACTCGCTGACAAAGTGGGGTGTCTAACATATTCAGAAGACAGATGCCATAAATACTCGTCACACAAACATTATCATGGCTAAGATAAATGGTCACAATAATATAAAAATATTCAGTTATTATAGATAATTAATGTTAAAGCAAATTGAAAAGTAAAATTGAAAAAATATGAAATAAAAATGCTAAATTACAGTACAATTTGTAAAAATGAAACCAATTTAAAATATTAACAAATCAAATGAAAATAACTACAATACTATACAAACAAAATGAAATGGCTGAAATAAAATAACTAACTAGAACAAACTAGAAATGCCTTGGCAAACCAATTAAAATGAAAGATTAAAACTAAAATATAAAACAAAAACAAACCTGAAATGAAGCAAATATTAGATGAAAAAAAAAAGTTGCTTTGGCAAACAAATTAATTAAAAATGAAAATTAAATTAACAAAAACTGTATAGAATATCTGTAATAAAATAAAAAGATGAAAAACAGAAAATGAAAATACACATGCGTGTACGTTTCCTTTGCAAACAACAGCCACTGTAATTAAATGAGCTAAAAATGATCCAAAACGACAAAAGCGTCATTACTAAAAATGAAATTTAAATTTACAAAAACTAAAAAGTAATACCGGTAGTCGTTGAATCTCTGCGTTTCACAATGTCATCCAGTTTCTCACTGACCAGTTTGTGAAGAGAACCTGGAATCTAATAAAAGGTCAAACTGTCACTCATAACAACTGCTTCTTTCTTTATTACATCATTAATTGAAATAAATGAGAGAAACCTTGAAGATCTCCTCGTGGTTGTCGAACATGAAGAGCATCAGCAGGTCCATCTTTTCTTTCGTCAGACTCTTGCTCTGGATGATGGCTCTGGAGAATGTCTTCTTCACAACCACCCGGTTTTCAATCTGAAATATATTCAAAATAAGTGAACAGTATGGCAAGCCATTTTAGTTATAGATAGAGTAATCTCTAGTAATTGCATTTTTACTATCAAGCATTAAATTAGAGCACTTTAATTCAGTTCTTACTAGTAACCACCACATTACAGAGCTCTACATTGAATTTTTACTAGTCATCTCCATTGACTTCCATTTGTTTTTAATTAGAGTTCTACAACTATTTTTTTTACCAGTAAGAATAAGAGAGCTCTCTAATCCAAACGACCTTCACAAACAGTTTGATTGACAGGCGATCTGACCAATCATAACCCATTTTGTCTGACAAAGCAGTTAGGGGAGTTAGTAGATTAACGTTGGTGAACTTGATAAATTGTGTGTACTCATGTCTTTCCACGCTTGAAACAACATTCCTTCTGATGTTCATTCATGTTTATTTGATGCTATAAATGAACTAGTATGAAGAGATGATCGGTTCACGAGCCGCTTGAAGGAGCAGATCTGTCACGACACATTAAAGAGACACTATATTTATTATTTAAATTCATATTTGAAAATTTACAAATATGAAGCTGTTAAAATATTGTAGTGTCCTCTTTGCTCTGGGATGTATTGCACGGCTTGTCAGGCATAGCAACCGTAACCAAAGGGGGCAGGTCTTTGCGAAGGGTCAATTGTTACTAGAAAGAATTCTGAGAGCTCCAATTTAATGCTTACTAGAAAAATGAAATTAAACAAGTAAAGCTGGGAACGTTTTAAGCTAAAACTGGCTTGCCATAGTAAACATGGCAGGTGTGAAGTAAAAGCATTATAAGTCCTCACATCTTTGTGCAGCTGGACATTTGCAGCATCTCCAGCCGCTGCCATGAACTCCAGCAGTCTGCGCAGTTCCTCGCGTGCAGACGCAGACAGCAGCTTCAGCATCAGCTGCAGAACTTCCAAAGCTTGTTCAAGCTTCCCGTTCACTAGATATACAGGTAAACGGATGCTCAGGCACAAAGAAAAACACTGCTTTTTGGAAATGATGAATCGTTTGAAGAGCGTTAGCTTTACCCAGAAGTTCCATGATCTCAGTGTAGACGTCTGCCATGCTGTCACAGAGGAGAGGCTTGCGGTCCATGTGTCCGTAGTGTTTGTCCAGTACATGAAACAGCAGTAACTTGCATTCATCATGGCCAGAGGGTCTGACCGGTCCATCCTCCTCCTCACAGGACAACGCGGGCAGCTCTCTGCTCACCTCCACCACCAGCTGATCTGGAAGGAAATCCAGCAGATCTATGGCTGCCGACAACCAAACATCCGCTCTGGGAGGAGGAAGACGAATTATTAGGCCCAACTGACCTTCAAGAGGTTTAATTTCTTGACCGTTTAAATGTGAGATTTTTTTCTCACTGTGATTCTTTGAAGGCCTTCAGGACTTCTCGGTCGAGGTAGTTGCTGGTGTAGAGCAGGTCAGGCTCATTATTACTGCCACGGGATGGGGGAGACACAATCTTTGCGCAGTTCAGCACCCCCTCCAGCAGGGGGAGATCTATCAGCTGGGACAGCTTCCGCACCGTCTGCTCGTGCCACACTTCTCTAACCACTAAAGCAGAGTTCATATTAATGCTTCACAGCTGACAAAATGTGCTTTCAAAAAAAAATGTGGCTGCCTATACAATAGAAAGGCAAAACGTCTTTTGAAATCAGTGCTACTTGACTAGAGAAAAATGGGTAGGAAAACTTGCAGTGGCCATGTTGCTGTCCAAGGCCAGTCCCACCAGTATGCTATGGATACGCTTACCAGAGTCAAATACTGCCTTGCTTTAGTAGGAAATCCTTCTAAGCAAACTTTTAGTTACATTGGTGTCGACTTGTATTGTTCGCAGGTGTGAGGATTCAAAGAGTAAACTTTAGCTTTTTTTTTACTTTAGGTTTCCAGTGAGGAACCTGCGCATTGTAGGCAGCGGCTAAAGGCTGCAAACAATCAAATATGGAGAGAACACGGCAATGAAAAATATGAAAAAAAGATTAGTCAACACTTCAAACTGGATGACCGAAACCAGTGTTTTTGGACCAATGGAGGGGAAAATTTAAAAAACTGCCATTTTCACTAAAGCCCTGGATATATCAGAAGTCCATGGCTTTATCAGAAATCACATACTTGCCAAATAATAGTACATAGTATGTGAAAAACAGTATGTGCCAAAAAAAGTCTGAATAATTAAATGATTGGATTTAAAAATAATATATTTTTTGCAGTATGCATGTTGCCACCTTAAAGAATTAGAACTTAAAATAAAGTCAACTCGATTTTAAACATTGGGGCAAGCTCTCTCTTTTTTTTTTTTTTTTTTTTTTTTAAAGTCTGCCTCAGAAAAAAAGGTCACTTTCTTATAATACATCTCAATTAGCTTTAATTCTGATGTGGCAGTAAACATACTGCAACATTAAGTAACCATTTTTAAAAAAAAAAATATTGTACTATGCATACATTGCCACCTCAGAGTTAAATTCACAATTATGAGACATTAAAATAATTTGACTGAGGCAGGAAAGTTAAATATTTGAAACTAAATTGGATTAAAAATACATAAAACCGTTAATGTTTCCATAGTATGTTGCCACATAAGATTTACATAAAGATTACGAGAGAAAGTCAAAATTTTATTTTAATTTTTAACGTCGAGGCAGACAAGCTTTAAAGTCCCTGTGGTGTAAATCAAGCTTTTAAATGTTAAATATATCTGTGTGACATTTTTAATATGCTTTTAAACATTGAGTGCTTGAAGACAAACTACCTTGTAGCCAATCATGTCAACGAGTGGAGGCGGGGCTAATTTGCCTTTTAAAGGAATCAAGTTTTTTTTTCTCTCTCAAGTAAATGTTAAAATATGTACTTTTGGTGATCAAAGAGGAGTTTTAACTGAAATTGACTACTTAATTTGGATAAATAAAAAAAAAAAATAAAAAAAAACACTTGATAGCATTTAGCTAGTTAAGTTATAATCGACACCATTCACTGAATTAAACTCGCATGAAAAATAGTCAGTATATTACAAGCACAATCTTTTTACCTCAAACAGAAGCAAAATCTTAAAGGTTTTACCAGATGGTGGAAGGCTTTCGTCGGGAGGAGAACCGACAAGTCCGGTCAAGTCCAGCTTCATGAGGCGATCCAATGCCTTGTCTGGCTTCACAGGTGTACTATGAGAGAATAACAGGATGTCCTGCCTGAAAGGGTCAATAATTACAATCAAATAATTATAATTCAAATATTGAATAAAAACATTCAGTGCTGCACCATAAACATCTTCAGTGTTGTGAAACACCTGCATGGTGTGACGTTCATTAGACTCTCTTCACTGGGAGGGAAAAGCACCATTTCGAGCATGTCCAGGGACGGATCCTCCACGTTCAGAAATCTATAGAGGCTGCTGCTGCTGTCCTGGAAGACTCCTGGTTTACTGATCATCCCAAGAACTTTGGTTCCCACCGCCTCAAACACTTTACAGTCCAGCAGCACCTGGCACAGGCGTCCCACCATGGCTCTGGAGACCAGGGCATCTCCGAGAACCTGATTCTGAGTAAGATGAGCATGGATGACATCCACGGCATCCGAGCCCAGAAAGCAGTTATCGTGAGATTTCAGATGCTGCCTGCGTTTCTTGACCTTCACTTGGGCCTGTAGAACAGTGATGACGTGTCTCCAGATTTCCTTGTTTGGGACCTTGTTGGTTTGTTCATTTTGAGGTCTGTTGATCAATCTGTGATCTGAAGAAACATAAAAGCATTTTTCTGTGATCTTCTATCCTTAAAATTGAAACACACTATTTTAAAGTTGACATTACCGAGAGGTCGGTTCATGGGATTGTATAATTTCCCCACAATATTAAATGTAGCAACTTTATCTTGAACTGAAGCCATGCTGTCTTTCGTCTCTACAGGTTTGACTCAAACTCATGAGTTTGTCATTAATCAAGGACAGCTCATTAGCGACCTCTGCGTGATTGGCCAACGATGAATCAGTGAAAATTAGTACATAAAACAACACCCAGATTAAACACTAGGTGGCAGCAAAGTTTCTTTAAATAAATGAGGCTACACTTGCAATCGCTCACTACCACACGGCTCTGAGCCTAAAGTCTGTGCAGTGTACTGAACACTGATGAACACTGTACAGTTTCTTTATCATCTCCTTTTTGATTCATTTAAGTGGCTGCCATGATTTAAGACAATGTTACACAATTAAAAAAATAAATACCATTCTGTTGTACTATCTATCTATCTATCTCTGTTTCTATCTATCTATCTATCTATCTATCTATCTATCTATCTATCTATCTATCTATCTATCTATCTATCTATCTATCGATCTATCTATCTATCTATCTATCTATCTATCTATCTATCAATCTATCTATCTATCTATCTATCTATCTATCTATCTATCTATCTATCTCTGTTTCTATCTATCTATCTATCTATCTATCTATCTATCTATCTATCTATCTATCTATCTATCTATCTATCTATCTATCTATCTATCTATCTATCTATCTATCTATCTCTGTTTCTATCTATCTATCTATCTATCTATCTATCTCTGTTTCTATCTCTCTATCTCTCTATCTATCTATCTATCTATCTATCTATCTATCTATCTATCTATCTATCTATCTATCTATCTATCTATCTATCATCTATCTATCTATCTATCTATCTATCTATCTATCTATCTATCTATCTATCTATCTATCTATCTATCTATCTATATCTTTGTTTATCTATATATCTATCTATCCATCCATATATATATATATTTATATATGTGTATATGTAATGTAAACATATATAATGCATATATGTTTGTCTTTTTAATGTTTGTAACATTCTAAGGGTTTGTTTCCGTCTCTCCTTTTTGGCAGCTGTTTCTGTTTTCCGTGTCTGAGGCAGATGGATCTCTCCTGTCATCATTTGAAATGAAGGATGTGTTTGTCGTATCACTTTCAGGTTCACATGTAAACACTCTCTCTCTCTCTGGGGAACACATTCATGTGACCTATGATCAAATATACCATATCTGTGTTTCTCTGTGGTCACCTCTCTCTCTCCCTCTCACCCCACATCTTTCTTTGTCCTTCGTGGTTCCTGCTGTTTTTAATTTGGTAAGTGTAGGGAATGTCTCTGTGCAGGTTTCTGTGCCGAACTTGAAATAGTTGCGGAGAAAACTCTGCCTGATGCCCGAGGGGCTTCAAATACCTGAATGAAAAGAAAAGAAAAATGAAACCATAAACATGCCTAAGGATCAAGGAGATGCTAGCATATGAATTATTCAGCAGGTCCTTTGTTTGAAATCTTTGTTACATAATTTTTTTCACAACTGAGAGAGGAAATCTAGTGGTACAGAACAGTTTTAGAATAGACAAACATATAGCATGCTTGTCTGAATGATGCATTCAAGAGTGACAAACAAACTCAGATCTTTTTGAATCAAACATTTGGATGATCCAAATTGGTTTGACATATTGAAACCCATGATGCTGACCTGAATGTCTGTGACCTACACATGCATTTCCACCACTAGAGGGCAGTTTGACTGCAATGATACCTGATTCCAGGGTGCATGCGAGGCCAAGTTTCATCTGAGATGCAAATCTTAGAGCAACACACATGCACACAGTTACCGTTCCAGCCTGAAGTCCGCTGCCCGACCGCTCACCACAACACAGGACGGTCCAGATTCCCAGAGCTCTCCAGATCAAACACAGACAAACGGCTCAGTCTGGAGTCTGTTTGACTCAAACTTCCCCTCCACCAATCAGTGGCTAAATTACACCGTTCTGGATCCAAACAGAAGCAAACAAAAGAAAACAAAGTTGATTGGGTGAGGTTGCAGGCATGTCTGAGCTACAGGTGAAGCAGTCAGAACTGTATCAGGAAAGTCACATCTCAGTTTGCTATTTCAGCTCAACCAAACTTTGTCAAAGTTTACTGGGTTATTTACAGGTTTGGGGAGTAACGAAATACAAGTAACTTAGTTACGTATTTAAAATACAAAATTTGAGTGACTTTTACATTTTCATTACTGTTACATTTTAAATGGATGGTAATCAGATTACAGTTACATCTGAAAAGTATTTTAGATTACTAAAGTGATTACTTTGAATTTTAATTTCAAACAACAATTGGTTGAAAAGTTTTCATGTTTTGTGATAGTTGTTTGTGAGTCATTTTATAATTCACTCGTCACTGCATCTTTTTCTCACAATTTGTTTTTTCCCTCACAATTGTGAGTTTGCGTTTCACAATTCTGACTTCTTTTTCCCAGAATTGGGAGATTTAAACTCACAATTGCAAGTTATGAAGTCAGAATTGGGAGAAATAAACTTGCAATACTGACTTTTTTTTCTTGCAATTTAGTATGTGAGTTAAATGTCATAATTCTGACTTTTCTCAATATTGTGAGTTTATATCTCATGATTTTGACTTTATAACTCACAAATGCAACTTTATATCATGCAATTATGAGGGAAAAATTCAGAATTGCAATTACCTTTTTACCACTCACAATTGCAATTAATAAAGTCAGAATTGGGAGAAATAAACTTGCAACACTGACTTTTTTCCCTAGCAATTGTGAATTTAGTATGCAAGTTTATATCTCATAATTCTGACTTTCCTCAATATTGCGAGTTTATATCTCGTAATTCTGACTTTAGAACTCATAATTGCAACTTTATATCACACAATTCTGAGGGAAAAAAGTCAAAATTGTGAGATAAAAACTTGCAATTACCTTTTTTGTGTTTGTTCCACACTTATTAGTATTCCAAAGTATTCTAAAGTATTTAGATCAAGTTACTAAACTCGAGTAATGTAACAAAGTACGTTACTTTTTAAAGCATGTATTTTGTAATCTGTAGTGAAATACATTTTAAAGGTAACCCACCCAGCCCTGGTTATTTATGACAGGCCATGTGTAATGCAACATTTGGCTCATTGACAGACTGACATTGGCTTTATGTAAGATATGAAACCTTTGGATTAAGACCTTTGAATGTCTGATATGAACAAATGAGAAAAACAGCAAATGCTCCAGACATTTTGAATAATTCTGTATAAAAAAGGCAAAAATTATATATGTGTGTGTGTGTGTTTTTATTTATTTATTTCAATTTTTATTTTAGAATAAACCCAGTCTTGGCTTGACTTCTTAAATTCAAAGAGAGAGAGAAAGAGAGAGAGAGACACGCGCGCAGTGACTCCGCCCCCTCCGTCTTTATTGAGTGTTTCTCAGCCTGAAGGATAGAGAGAAAGAATCACAGATCAGGACAGCAGGAGGAGAGACGGGCCGAACGCACCGAATCATGGCCACAGCAGACACGAGACCGCAGCACATCCTTCCGTCCGATCCCCGCACACCGAGCCTCATATCGCGGATCACCGGCACCAGAACCGAGCTGACTGACACCACGGCGGATCCGAGGCCAGAATGAGGGTGATTTACGTCCAGAACGCCGGCGTGGTCGCTGCTTTCTCGCCTGAGATTTTCTGCGGTAGATTGAAACAAAGGAATAACGGAGAAATCATGATCGAACGCGCCACGGGAAAGAGAACACGTCACAACGGAGTAGGAAACGTCATAATGGTATCGAACGCGTCATAATAGAATAGATACATTGTCGTTCGAAGTGTGAATGATACATTGTAGCAGTTTAATAAATGCCATAAAAACACATGGCACGTGTTCATTAGATTCTTTTTTAATAATATGCCTTTTTAGTCCGTTATTGAGCCCGGTTTTATCGTTCATAATTAGACTGGGATTATTATTTTTCTTTAGATAGCCTACCATAGCCGGCTATAGGTAGAATAGATAGACACCTCATTAAAATATGAGTCATTATTGACAATCATAAATTAGTCTATATGTTAACATAATTAAACCTTTGCATTGTAATTTATTTATTTATTTATATGCTAATTAGGTATATTAATTAGGTTTTATATTATCAATATTTCAAAGCATTTAGTCAAGGTATTTAAACTGAGGGAGGTTTGAAATATCCTCCCGCGTGATGGAGACACAAAGGCCGGGTGACCCGCCGGGCCCCTCGGTGGTGGCGGTGGCGGAGGCCCCTGAGGGCCCCGGCGAGGTGAAACGCAGCAGCTCTGGTGTGAAGAAACATCATCACAAACACAACCTAAAGCATCGATACGAGCTGCTGGAGACCCTGGGGAGAGGAACGTACGGCAAAGTCAGGAAGGCCATCGAGCGCCATTCTGGAAGAGAGGTAAGCATCTGCTAAATCAGTTTAGGGTAAAACCCTGCAAGATACTTAACAGCACTGTGGTGTTACCATGGTATTAACGTCATGATACAGTGATTGAACTTGTGAAATCTACAGCACTGGCCCTGGTTCTTGTAGTTTGTCGTTTAGGGTGTCAGCTAAGCTATAATAATCCGCTGTTGTGTTTGGCTCGTTTCAGCCCATCTCACGGGAATGCCACCCCACGCTTGTGCTCCGCACGCGTTCGGTTTCGCAAGAACAGATGTTTTAGATCTGGTGTGAAGTTGCTTTAATGGCCCCCAATGAAACACATCACACTTCAAACAATTGACCATTTCTGTTTCTGTTGCAGTTGGGTTCAAAGGTCACTGCTGAGCGCTCACCATTGTAATGTTGAGCATGTGTTAAAGACCTTGAGTTGAGTTCTGACCCTCGGGTCACTCGTGAACTCTGACCTAGATTCTAAGTTCTGCCTGTGGGCATCAAGGTCAGGCAGGGCTTTAGTGTTCGTTTGTGCATTAATCAAACACACCGGATTCGTTCGGCACGCCGCGGCACGTGGCTCTGGTTGTTGTTTAACATTGCGGCTCGGTCACCACAGAACCCAGAACAGCTGCTGGGAGCAATGAAATCTTTCCATTCTACTAAAGTTCACCTAAAAATTCCGTCATTGTTTACTCATCCTAATGTTATTCCAACCCTTTATGACTCTTACTACTTGTGGAGTACAAAGTAAGATATTTTATGAAATGTTGGTTACACTGCAATTATACATTTAAGTACTGAGTAATATTAAGTAACTACATGTACTCACTATAGGGTTTGGTTTAGGTTTAGCTGCATGTAACTATGCATAATGTACAGTAATTACTTCAGTAACTACATGTAACATATGTAACAATGAAATTTCTCAGTGATTTTGGTCCATTCAGTGAAAGTCAATGCGGCACAAACTATGTCGTTGTTTCTAGTTCTTTCACCCTGAACAGATTTGTTCATGGTTTTGAGTATTAGCGTATCTGGGTGATTTGACTTGCTTCAACTAAGTGATTGGTGAATTTGCGGCAAATTACAGTAAAATTTGATTGTATGTATGGGAAATAGGGTTGTGCCGATAGACAGTGACATTGTCCATATAGCTGACATACAGGGCTGGGTGGGTTACTTTTAAAATGTATTTCACTACAGATTACAAAATACCTGCTTTAAAAAGTAATTTGTAACGTATTTCGTTACATTACTCAAGTTTAGTAACTTAATCTAAATACTTTAGAATACTTTGGAATACTAATAAGTGAGGAACACACACAAAAAAGGCAATTGCAAGTTTTTATCTCACAATTCTGACTTTTTCCCTCAGAATTGTGTCATATAAAGTTGCAATTGTGAGTTATAAAGTCAGAATTATGAGATATAAACTGACAATATTGAGAAAAGTCAGAATTATGAGATAAAAACTCACAATATTGAGAAAAGTCAGAAATATGAGATAAAAACTCACAATATTGAGAAAAGTCAAAATTATGAGATATAAAATCGCAATGTTGAGAAAAGTCAGAATTGCAAGTTTATTTCTCCCAATTCTGACATTATTATTCGCAATTGGGAGTTTGAATTTCGCAATTGGGAGTTTAAATTTCGCAATTCTGAGAAAAAGAAGTCAGAATTGTGAAATGCAAACTCACAATTGTGAGGGCAAAAAACAAGTTGTGAGAAAAAGTTGCAGTGACCTTTTTTACGATTATAAAATGACTCTCAAACAACTTTCACAAAACATGAAAACAGTCGAAAACATGAAACTTAACTCCGCTTTTTCAGACGGTCAGAGTCAGAGAATCACCAATTGCTGTTTAAATGACATTAAAATCACAAAGTAATTCACAAGTAATCTAAAATACTTTTCAGATGTAACTGTAATCTGATTACCAGCCATTTAAAATGTAACTGTAATGAAATACAGTTACTCAAATTTTGTATTTTAAATACGTAACTAAGTTACTTGTATTTCGTTACTTCCCAACCCTGCTGACATACATCGCGATGTTGAGCCCCCCATCCGGACTGCGACAGAGAACGGTAGCACCATTTTACTGTTTCTAGTTGAAGTGAGCAGCGCGTCAAAACAGCGGCGAGAATCACACCACAAGCCGTCAGGATCGTTTGTGGTGGTGATATTTCAGCGCTATATCCTCTTGTAGTTTTATTAGTAATATCCTCTTTCTCCAGACGCGCGCCACATTAACGGTCCGTGTCTACAGAGCGAGCGTTTTTTAATTCATCGTAAATTGAGCTTAATGCTCAAACGCGAACATGTGGCGCCCCCCCATCGTTGTCTGATGGCAGTTTGGTAGATATCACCCAACCTTAATGGGAAACTTACAATGAATGACTGTTTGTTTAGTTGTGTTTTGTTATTAGCATTTAGCATCGTATTTTTAACCTGTGAATAGATTCCTAAGGCGCGACCTAGAAGTTAAAACACCCTATGGTCATGTATATTTCCATGGCAACATCATTGTTGGTGGCTATTATGGGCTGTACGCAGATAAATAGCCTTCTTTTAGTTTAATAATTTACATTTCAGGCTATTTCACAACAAACATATAGTCATACACACACTCACTCACACACACTCAGGTCTGAGTGTATCGGTGGGCAGTGTGCCATCAGAGTGTTGGCAGGCTGCTGAAGAATGTATGAACGCACTCCAACAGACCTAAAAATAAAACGGTGCACACACACTTAAACATACATGTTTTTTCGTTTACCTCAAACTCCGACACATGGTAAAACATAATTTGTCATGCGTGTTTGTGGGCCCATAAACATAAAGTCACTCAGAGTGACATACGGTGTTGTTTTCTGGCACCAGTTTAGTGTGCTTAGCAGGAATTAGTCAGAAAAACTGTTAACCAGCCGGACACGCTGTCTGTAAAGAGTTATAGCGCAGACGTATAGATAACAGACATAGAAACCACTGATAACTGCTCACAGAGACTAAACATTAGACATCACTGAATCTTAGCACACGCCTACACCTGTCGGGAAAATCCCACTGCGATATTTTGTTTCTTTTTCATATTGCTGAAAGTGATAGTTCACTCAAAAATGAAAATTCTCTAATCATTTAGTCACGCTCATGTTGTTCAAAACCTGTGTGACTTACAGGGGCGTTTACACGACACCATTTTCACCTAAAAACAGAAAACGTTTAATGCGTTTTGGCTATTCAACGGAAAAACGCAATCTTGAAAAGTGTTTCAAAGTGCAAATGATATTGTTTAGGTTATTGTCTCTGCGTAAATATTACGTGTTCAGTCCAATAGGCAGATAGCTTTTCTTTGCAAGGTGACATCGCCATCTACTGGCTTGGCATGAATAATACAGCGTTTTATTTTTAGTTTTCGCGGATCCGTGAGCGGGGATCGTTTTGACAATGTCATCGTCTGTACGCGATAGCAAACACGAAGTAAAAACCTTTCGTTTTTCGTGTAAACCAACACTTACTTTCTACCGTCGAACACAAAATATGCATTAGCGCCCCTTTGTGGCTTCGCTGAGAATGCACCATGTACTCGCATTGTGGTGTGAATTGAATTTCGACACTCTGTGCAGCAACTTGAAAATTTGAGCTTGCATACTGAGAAACGTTTGCATTAGCATTGCGTTATATAGAGAGTTTTGAAACGCTTTAGAATGCAACGCTGCATTAAATAAACTTTTCTTATTTGCATTGAGTTGAATTGTATTCTGACGTTTAATCGAACTTGCATATTTAACGCAATTGCATTGCTGTACGAATTGCGTTCTGATTTTGCAGCTCAACCCACCTTGAAACATTTGCGTCTTTTCTGCCTGTGTAGTTTTACTAGTGTTCTGACATTCGGAAACTGCACTTGCGTACTTAGAAGTGCTTGTGTTCGCATACTTGCATTGTGTTATAATTTTAGTTCACATTCACATTTTCCAGTAGAGAATTGGGAATCATGATTTTTAGGTTAAAATAGAGATCACGATTCTACAATAACGCAATTTACTGACAAAATAATAATACCTACATTCCATAAAAAAAACTTACTTTTTAAAAATTGTTTTCAATGATTGATTCAATGACTCACGCATAAGGACTTCACTTGTTTCATTATTGGATGAATCAACGTTTTTGAACGAATCTCGAAAATGAATGATTCAATGACACGTAAATGTTTTAATTGTCACTTGTCGCCACCTACTGGTGTAACAATGTAATTGACGCAATCTTTATTAGAATAGCCAAGTTACTTTCAAAAGATAATTTGCTCTATTTTTGATCGCCTCCATAGACATGAGTGTTATATCTCAAATATAAACTTTTATCCCTTGTACTTCTGTGATAATTTGAACGTTCGCAACAGAAATTATGATACTGTGTGGTTGAAAAGACTGTTTGTGAAGCTGTTTCATGACAACTGCTCTCAGACACAGATTGTGATCGTACTTATCAAAGGTTTAATAGACGTAGCTGAATCAATACGATTTAGGAATAAGATCGCTTAAGTGTTTGAACTGATCTTTTTAACAATTAATCGTGCAGCTCCAATTTCAGGCCTGTGTGTCAAAATGGGTAACATCAAATACTTAAATCAAACATAACTGGGATTTCCACTAAATCTCTTTAGACATGAAAGATCAGTTTCTATAACAAGCAGCTCAGATCATATTTAGTTTAGTGCCTCTCGATGATGTCCCTTGTTAAACAAACAAACTTTTGTTGCTGAATGCAATGTTTATACTGCCATGATAATGCTTTACTATCTACTTTCACGGACAAACACAGACAAACACAAAGTTCTCACTGTTGATATATGCTACAATCCAGTACAGCATATTCTTGACCTTTACCACTATGGCCCAGATAACTGCAGAAATTGTGCAACATATTCATCTTTATGGCTTCACCAGCCTCTCATTCAGCATAATGACCAGAGCAGACAGACAGATAACGTGTGTGTGTGAGCTTTCGCACGTATGAGGTCAGTTCTGGACGTGTTTGCATTGTATTTGTGTGAATCTGAATGGACAAACAAGATCGGATGTCCACAGAACGCAACGATAAGCATTCCTTCTATGGTGTGTGATGAATTGGTAGCATTTCCATCATGTGAGTCTGTGTTTGTACGTGCATGTCCGTCTGTAGGCAAAAGGTCACTGTGACAGTGTGAAAGTAGACAAACATTTTAAAGTCCATCTTGAGCAGGAAATGAAAGCGTCGTGGAAAATTAATATCCTGTACAGGGGCCAAAACAGCATGATAGAAATGCAACAGGCTGTGAATTCTGATCCGGGGTCAGTGAGACGCTCATATCTGAGTCTTGGTCATCAAAGGGAAATAAAACTAATCTCATGTTCGCTTTGATGTTTTCATTAGAAACTGGCGGCCTCTAGTGGCCGTAGAAGACAGAGACAGTTTATTTCATGAAATTAGTTAGCAAATATTCTATCTAGCATGTTACCTGGGTTTTATCTAGTATTTCTCTTTGCAACCATCATTAAAGGATTGGTTCACTTTAGAATTAAAATTTACTGATAATTTACTCACCCCAATGTCATCCAAGATGTTCATGTCAGTTTAAAAGAGGTTTTTGAGGAATACATTCCAGGATTTTTCTACATGTAGTGGACTTCAATGGGGTTCAATGGGCTGAACGTCTAAATTGCAGTTTCAATGCAGCTTCAAAGGGCACTACATGATCCCAGACGAGGAATAAGAGTCTTATCTTGTGAAACGATTGGTCATTTTCTACAAGAAAATAAAAATTGATATACTTGCTCGTCTTGCACTGCTCCGCGATGCATTACGTAATCACATTGGAAAGGTCATGTGTGACTTAACAAAGCGAACGTGCAAAGACTAAGTCAAACACCCTTTACAAAAAAGGTAAAACGACGATGCCGGACGATTTTGAAGTTGGCGGAGAAAATGAGATGGAGTTTTCCGCCTTTCCGCGGTACTTCCGTCAACGTCACGCTTGACCTTTCCAACGTGATTACGTAATGCGTGGCACATCGCAGAGCAGTGCAAGATGAGTATTTGTGGTTTAAAAGCTTAAAAGTTTGAAATAATTTTTATTTATTTTTTTTGGAAAATGACATTGTTTCGCTAGATAAGACTCTTATTCCTCGTCTGGGATCACGTAGAGTTTGAA
This sequence comes from Opsariichthys bidens, assembly GCA_037194245.1. Lineage (NCBI taxonomy): Eukaryota > Metazoa > Chordata > Actinopteri > Cypriniformes > Xenocyprididae > Opsariichthys > Opsariichthys bidens. The sequence continues at coordinate 17,791,114 of CM074290.1, read as the reverse complement.
ACTACATTGAAACTGCAAATTAGACCGTTGATCCCCATTGAAGTCCACTATATTGAGAAAAATTCTGGAATGTTTTCCTTAAAAACCTTGAAGAAAGAAAGACATGAACATCTTGGATGACATGGGCATGAGTAAATTATCAGGAATTTTTTTTTTTTGAAGTGAACTAATCTTTTAATAAAATCTAAAAACTGGTCTCCACTTTTATTGATACTCTATTCTGTTCATTTGGCTTGCACACAGATAAACAAATAAAAAGCTCCTCTGGTCGGAATCCTGTTACTACCTCAGTGGGAACGCAGTCTTTTTTTCTTCCTGGAGATTATTTTAAACTCTCGCTCCTGCTGCGAATGAACAAACTGCAACATTAGTATTCCTGGCGTCTCCGGCGGACCTGGCGGGAGGTGAATACCTTCAACTGCACATAACTTCATGAGCTCATGGAAAACACTCCGTGATGGCTTTCCAATAAAGAGCAGGACTTGCCCATTCTGCTTTTAGAGAACGGGCCCTGGTTTCTGGATTTGTTTATGTCTTTTTATTCCACATAATCAGTTTTGAAGCATTCCGCTAGGGCTTTCCTTTTATGGATATAGTCGGTGATTTACCTTCAGCTCCTCGGAAACATGTGGTTTTGGTTTCTCCGAGAAAAGCAGTGGTTCGCCTGCATGCTTGCCATTAATGTGAAGACACAGGCATCTGCTGTTCGGAGAACTACAGCGATGATGAGAAGCCACACGCTGGGGATGTCAATGTGTATGACATCACAAAACAAACAGCACTGACAGAGGACGTCTTCTTTTTTCCAACAAAGGTCTGTCATCAACTCACTCATTGTTCCATTTGTTCTTTAAATGGATGTGTAGCACACGCCTGGGAGGATGAGATAGGACAGAAATAGACAGGAAATCACTACCCAAATATCATTTCCTCTTTCCTCCTGATGACATCATCCATCAGCCAGTCAGCAGGGCATCTCCTTTCTTCCCACATCTTATCTCCAGTTGTTCTGGTGTGTTCAGGTCATAGTATAGAGACGTCAGTGCAGCGTCCTCAAGGCCCATGAGAGCCGAATAAACACATGAGAGAGCTTTCAAACACTGCAACCTCATGTTCCCAAAAAAGCATCAGGAAAATTACACAGCAAGAGGCTGAAAATATGCTCAGTTGTCATGTGTTTATGGGATAATTCTGTGTTTGTGTGATGGGATGATTACATCTCTCTGTTTGAAGAATCTACTCAGGTGTTTTTCTGAAATTCAAGAATAGAATGTTTTTGGTGGTTAGAGGTTAGTGCACGTGCTCAAAACGCTTTTAGCTGTCATTTCCTGTTTAAAAAAAAAAAGAAAAAAAGTGGGTTATCACTTGAGGATTTTATGCCTGAATTTGGGCCCGATTTACACCCCCCAACAATTGGAGGGGCTTGTCGCAAACGACTTTTTGTCCAAAAAAATCCTCTCAATTGTGTGTAGAGCGGCACAATTCTGGATAAATTGAGAATCACATTTTTGTTTGTTTCAAATAGACATCACGATTCTCCTAAGATTCTGAACAGACAACTAGAACATTAATTAGAATGAATATTTAAAAAATGGTTCAACGAATGATTCAATGACTCACTCAATCTTTATTTGAAACATCGTTACTTTCAAAAGGTGATTTGCTTTATTTTGATCACTACCGTAGACATCAGTGTTTATATCTGAACGATAAACTTTTATCCCGTGTACTTCTGTGATAATTTGAATTATTGTAAGTTATTTGTAAACGATGATACTGTGTGGTTGAAAAGACTGTTTCATATGACTGCTCTCTCTGGCTCAGCAGCAGCGCTAACACAGATTTGAATGTCCTGTTATAATTTCGTCAAAGGTTTAATAGAAATAGGTGAATGGTTGTCATTTAGGATAGCATGGGTGTTTGAATGATTAATCGTGCAGCTCTAATTGTGTGGTGTCATTACGATTATTTTACTGCTCCCAAATCTTGATCGGGCTGCTTCCGACAGGATACACACAATAGCCAACGAGAGCGAGCGAGCTTCACCAACCGTACTTTTATAGCTGAAACATGGCAGCCGCAAACATGTCACGAAAGTGAAGTATTGTGCGCTCCTGGAATGCAAGCTGATGACGACCGATCGTCCTCCATATTTGTTTCTCTTCTGAAGAAATCAGAAGAGAAACAAATCTCTCCATGCTTGATCATGCGAGTTTCTGTGAGATCTCGTGTCTGTGGAATCTGCACTGTGAAATTCATACTTCGGTTGGCAGGTGTTAGGTCTCGCGGTCTGGACGAATCGTCTAGCGTGTGCGTTCGGAGGATTATAATGTTTAAAATCGTCTGAAACCAATCTTATGTCTGTGGTCTCTCACGATTTTAAAAATCAGTTAATTGTCTAGTGTGTCCCAGGCCTTTATCACAAAGTTATTTAGTCACAAATAAACCCAAATTAGGATATTTTACAAATACTTTTATAACCTTTTTTAATCTTTTGGTTTAAAGTTGAATAAAGCTCTAAAACTCTTTCTTCTCTTCAGGTTGCCATCAAGTCAATCAGGAAGGAGAAGATTAAAGATGAACAGGACATGGTTCACATTCGACGAGAAATCGAGATCATGTCGTCTCTTCGCCACCCACATATCATCTCTATATATGAAGGTATTCATCTGTCCGTCCATCCATCCGTCTGTCTAATCAGTCCACTCAAACTCAACAATGAATAAAACATACAATTCCAATGAATCTTTAGGAATCTTTCATTGGCTTTTAATAGGCTTGTGTTGTGAAGGACAGTAAAAAGGCCTTTTCTTTTGTTCATGCAATAATATTTCAATGTAACTAGCCTCAGTGAATGTGACCCTCCCCATTCCTGACCAGCATGTGTTTCAGTGGTTAGTGAAGCCCTGTGTTGATGATTTCTAAAGACGTTTTTGCTGCCGTCTGGTTTCTTCTGCTGATTCTTTGCCACGGCGGGCCTGGCGAGCTCTCCGCACGCTGACTCGACGGTTTTCCGCTCAAAGTCCGTCTGGGTTTGTAGGGCAGTTTATTTTTGAAGAGTTGCCGTATTCATCTTTGTTCTGTGTCATGACTCCGCCTGTGTTGTGGTTGGCTCGACTCAAAGAGGGGAGAACACCTCTTTAAACGAGTCTCTGGAGTTACCAGCTTTAAATTAGTCTCCGGAGACTCCTTTTTTTCCTCTTGTGTCTGGCTTTGTCTTTTGCTCCAGTGTCAGAGTGTCTTTCTCTTTTAATTTAATCTTGCCGTGTCCAATTATGTTTATGGTTTTGGGTTGGTCGTGGAAATTTTCAGATAGAGGAATGAATGTGAATTGCTTACGTACCCGTTTAGCGGCGTGAACTTTCCCAGAGGAACTTTTTATTACTCTGAGCTTGCTCTTTAATTTCTCGGGAGATTCAGAGCTATTATTCATGAATCGAAAGTGTGTCAATTGTTACCCCTAAAATTCCACACAAATGAGACAATTGTTGACATACAGTAAAAGAATTAAACTCAAGTCTTCCCTGACTTTTGATTGCAGACTTCTGAGCGTACTGTGAGACATTACTGTGAGATAACTGGGGTCTTTTTATGGTTATACTATTTTGATGGTCAACATTTTGACATTCTGCTATCTATAACTAACTGGTAGTCAACTAACTCTCATTAGAGTATTAGTAAACTGTTAGATTGGGGTTAGGATTTCTAGAATAAGTTCTTGCAAAGTTACTTGTAGTCAGTAGAATGTCTGTTGGAGCATCAAAATAAAATGTTGGAAGAAACTAAGTAGATAGTCTACTAATACTTTAATGACTGGTAGTTGGCATGTAGTTACAAAGTTACTTATAGTTAGTAGAAAGTCTAAAGTGGACTATTTTTTTTCAGGACAAACATCTGAGAATCGGGAGACTTGAGCAAAGTCTCTGTTTAGTCTGCATTTAGCCCCAATGTCTCATCTTGGAGAAACAGTTGGGATTTTTCTGATAGATTTTCTCATATCACTGTAGAATTTGCCGCGGAGCTTCGATATTTAGCATCACTTTGAGAAGACAGCGATTTACTGTCTTTAAAACAGTACATATGTGTTAACTCTGTTACCCTCTCTCTCTCTCTCTCTCTCTCTCTCTAAATTGTATGTGCACAATCCCAGAAGGCTTTGCGCTCACATTCCCTGCTGTTCTGTGGAAAGTGGTAGCAGACACAAGAGGTTCTGTAAAAAGATGAGAACCAATTCTGGACGTGTGACAGGAGCCGGCGGCAGCGCCAAATGCTTGGGTGGGGTGATCCATACGAGGATTTTTGGGGTTTTGCAGAAACAGCCACTTTCTGCTGTGTCGGACTGTAATTTGCTGCATTTGTTCCTCTGAATTTTTCAGCTTCTCCTGGTTGTTAGCGGATTCTGCTGTGACCTGCTGAACTTTCTGGACTGGCCACTACAAAACAAAGTCTTTTCACTTTTATGCATCCAGTCGTTTTTTTTACTTGTACTTTTTCATTGTGGGTTGCATTCTGAAGAAACACGGCGCCACTGTACATGTTTATTTTTGCCTGGACGCCTCCCTTTTGAAGCCTTGGCCTGAACTAGACATGGGTCATGATAACCAGCTGGTCAATTACTGAGGCCTCCAAATTTATCTAGATTTTTTTCTTATACTCTTTATTATAATATACATATGTAGGCACGAGGACGGAATGCCAACTTGCTGATATACAGCCATATCTCATGGCTATGAGTGTGATTATTGTGTTTATACAACAGTTCGATGGCACAAGTGTGTAAATAAATAACAACATTGTCTTTAAGAACCCTCTTTTGTACCGAACTACTTCCTTCCATCGTGGATTCAAATCTCAAGTTTACTGTTTAACAGTTGAGTCCAAGCCTCTGTTACTAACTCTAAAACGTCATTTTAGAACTAGTAACAAGGGAACATTGAGCCGCTTCATTGAAGCTTATTGTATTTTGTATTATGGTTTTATGAGTGAGAGATCATCTGAAAGAGTTATGTCCATTATAAAAAATCTGTTTGAATGACCGCTGAGGAAAGCGATGTCTTTGTCCTTTTAAAAGTTAAAGGGATTTCCCACAGCGCTAAAACAACTTCCTTGTTCTGACTCATTCACTCAAAAAGAGAGTCTTTGCTGCCATCTCTAATGACGTAATATCTGACTTGTCAAATTGCATTTTGGGAAGCAGAGGATAAACATACTGGACAATTTAACAATTTTAGTGTAAATTGTATTGCCAACTCCAAACTGGAATAAAGCGTTTTCAAACTGATTCCAGTGTGGTAAACAGATCATTAAATAAGCATTCAGAACATATATAAATAAAACATCACAAATAAACATACAAGTTCTAAATAAACCAACTCCTGCTCAGATTTTCAACATGGTGTTTTTTTTTGTTTTTTTTTGTAGTGTTTGAAAATAAGGACAAGATAGTGATCGTCATGGAATACGCCAGTAAAGGTGAACTCTATGACTACATCAGTGAACGCAGACGCCTGACTGAGAGAGAAACCCGACACTTCTTCAGGCAGATTGTCTCTGCTGTGCACTACTGCCACAAGGTACGCACCTCTCTTATCTCTCTCTTTTCCGCTTTATCTCTTTCTCAATCCCTTTCTCTTTCCAAAGAGAGCCTCGTATGTCATCAGGGTTCCTGCAGAGCAGCACGTGCAGTTATTCGATGAAATCGGGCTGTGCAGTGCTAGTCTGTTTTCTTTGGCTCTTGTCAGTTTGGGAGGAATCTTGGAGCAGACAACTGATGTGAAACAGCTTTGCATCATGGGTCACACATTTCAGCTTTTAGCAGAGCTGTCGATGGAGTAATAAACCAGCCATCTGTACATTTCTGTGAATACGGTCTTTCCAGTTTCTTACAATCTGACCTTTTCTTTTCAAGTCACTTTAATAGAGTTTTAAATGAGCTTGTTGCAAAGCTAAGCATAAAGTACATAGCTCAAACAAATACTAGATAGCCCTTGTAAACAGAAAAACTTTAAAGAAAAAAAAAAGGTTCACACTGTATATTTGTAACATAGGCCAGAAAGAGCTGCGTGTAAACTTCCCTTGGCCTCAAGAAGCGCACTGGCGACTGACGCTAGAACAGGGGTAGGCTAGTTTGGTCCTAGAGAGCCGCTGTCCCGCAGAGTTTAGCTCCAACCCTGAAAAAAACCCTCACCTGCCTATAGACTTCGTATTCCTGAAGAGCTTGATTAGTTTGTTCAGGTGTGTTTGATTAATATTGGAGCTAAACTCTGCCTTGCGTCCTTGCGCCCGCCTCCCATGCTGGAGAGGCCGATTTGAAAGCCACTCGGAGCGGGATTCGAAGTAGGACCGGTTACATTTGGTGCCATGGCCCGGATGGGAGTGAGGTCTAGGGGGTGAGTGTAAAGTAGGCGAGTAAGAGCTGTGCATATAAACCTCACTCCCCTGGCCTTCCATGCCGGAGATGCGGGTTCAAATCCTACTTGGAGCGGGTTGAGTAAGACTGGTTACATTATATCCACCATTTTTAGGTTGTTTTTTTGTCACTGGGCTCGTTGCTTTCACATACCTACCTACCTACCTACCTTATAGAACAGCATATCAAAATGTTGTCTGATTAGGTAGATCACTAGGTTTTGAAACATAGCATCACATCAAACAAATGAGACAGTCCTGTTCCCCCATGATGCACTGCTCAGAGTCAATCAAGGTCTCCGTGGACCTGCACTGGGTGGGCTGGTTTGCAGCTGAAGATGACGTGATGTCATATTTCAGGGCAGGGGAGCTCCCAGACACCAGAGGGGAGGGTAATGAATCATCATCACCATGGGCAACCACAATGTGGGGGATTTTTGGGTGGGGTCCACCAGACAACACAAGAAAGCACCCTGTTAAACTGTCAATTTATAGTCCATCTGCTAAAAGCTGTGCATGCTGAACACATGTGTCTTTCATGGTCATCAGACATCTGTAATGAACTCTCTCAGATCCTAAACCCCTTGTGACTGGGTTTCCGAGTGTGCTGGAACCCAAAGGATGTTTGTTACTTTAAAAGAAACACGAGGACGAACTGCATAATCATGTTCTGATCAAGAGCTGGTGATAGTGTTTGTGGAACAGATGTCAGTGGCTAACTGGTCGCATTCTGTTGTCTATGACAGCATTATCTCCAATCTAAAAAGTGTATTCTGACGTTTTCTTTACAGAATGGTGTTGTTCACCGGGACCTGAAACTGGAAAATGTGCTACTGGATGAAAACTGTAACATAAAGGTGAGAATTTTTTTTTTGTTTTAAGTTAAAATGGCCCTGAAACAATGGCTTGTCCTAGTTCACATCCACACTGTATAGTGTAACACATTAGGATTAGTGCATCCCAAATAATAGTAAATTGAAAAGATGCTGTTTTCAATAGAATTTAGTAGGATTTAAATGTAAATATGTGAACCTCAAAATGATGGTCTTCATTGGAAAATGAGTAGAATGTTGAATGAAACAAAATGAAACAAAAATGACTCTTACTAAACCAGAAAAATAAAATGTTCTCTAAAACAGAACAACTTGTTTGTTGTTCATCCAGATTGCTGATTTTGGGTTGTCCAACTTGTATCATAAAGACAAGCTCCTCCAGACTTTCTGTGGTAGTCCACTGTACGCGTCCCCGGAGATCGTCAACGGCAGACCGTACCATGGTCCAGAGGTGAGGCATGCTCAGATAAAGAAAGCGACTCTTTATGTTAAACTTTTTTCCAGGGTCATAAAAACATGCTGGAATGGTTTACTACAGGCCTACATGACGTGATGCACAGACATAAACCCTTGAGGTTTGCATCATCGTAAATGAAACACCCCACAGTTTCATTATGTTAGCGTGTGAAATCCACTGTGAGCGGCTGTGATCTATCAGAGACAGTCTGTGTGGTTAGTGAAGCCTCGTTTCTGCTCTTTGATGGGATTATCCTTCCACAGACCTCTAGGATCAGGCAAACACACGCTGGTGCTTCCCTACTGAACATGGAGCGCAGCTGGAGTTTCTTTCTCCAAGTATCTCTGATTAAATGTGTCAATCCTGTGTCAGAGTTAAGAGGTTCTTTAGAGCTTTACATGTGTCTCTCTTGTGGTATTCAGCCTTGGGCATTTTAAGATAGAAGTAATTCAGCGTACTTTATAGACTCTAGCATGCAATAATTTGCTGCAATTTTCCTCAGGGGTAGAGAAAACACTACAATGTAGAGGATGTAATCAAAAAGCCAAAACTTGCAATCAATAAAATAAATGAAGTCTCTTGCCATGGTGGTTGCCTTGAGCTAACAATCACTCCATAAGTGATTTCCTGTGAACTGACAACTCAAGGACCTGGAAAACCATTCAGGTTGTTGGGCCGGTCATGAGATTTCTAGCCTAAATACCTTGTCCTTTCACGCCACCCTTCACACCTTCACAGGACTTGCATAACTGACTGCTCAGGGTGATATGTTGTGTAATAGAATATTTCAAAGCAGACTGATAGCATGTCGAAGCATTGAAGATGAAAAACACCCGGAAACCAGCGAAAGCGGGAGACTGGTACTGTCTGATGCTGTTCCTGCTCGCTTGCAGTAGCTTTCCAAAAAAAGCCTAAAGAATATGCTTTAAATAGATTCTTGCATGAAAGCACAGTCTAACCAACCCAGCCTTGTCATGTGATTTCTACTCCCCCTCCACATGACAGGATATCTGAAGTGTCGTCTATTCAACAAATTTGCTATTAACTCAATGTTCTTTTAGAGTCAGCTGACATCAATGCCATCCATTATTTATAGGTGGACAGCTGGGCTCTTGGAGTGTTGCTGTATACGCTGGTCTATGGCAGTATGCCGTTCGATGGAGGGGACCACAAAAATCTCATTCGGCAAATCAGCAATGGAGAGTATCGAGAACCATCCCAGTCATCAGGTACTGGTCTACTGAACTCCTTTAGACAAAGTTCAGAATGCATTTGTATTTTGAAATGAGTATTCAGGTAATCTCTGATTATGCTAAACAAGAAGCTGGTTTGGTCTTTTATTTAGACGCTCGTGGTCTGATCCGCTGGATGCTGATGGTCAACCCTGAGCGGCGGGCCACAGTGGAAGACATCGCCAATCACTGGTGGGTAAACTGGGGATGGAAGACCAGTGTGTGCGACTGTGAATCGCAAAGGGATTCTGGCTCGCCCATGCTGGCTCGTCTCATTGACTGGCAGAACCGGACCGAACCACGACCCACTAAAGCTATCCGGTCCGAACCATTCCTGCTTGTCCGTCAACGGCCCAAAAAGTCCAAGAAAGAAAATGATGTTGGAGTGTCCCACTGTAACGGCGAGGACAGCCTGGGCCTCAAGAGACCAAAGAGCATCCTGAAAACAAGAACCTCTGAAGAGCAACGCTCTCCAAGTCTGGAGGAGATAGAGTCTGGTGCGGGAACTCCAGAGAAGGAATCTGGGCCTGAGGGTGAAGAGGGTGAGGAGGAGCAGGGGCTAACGGGCAACTCTCCTACCAAGACGGTCTCCATCCTTCCTAAGAAGGGAATTCTAAAGAACAACCAACAACGGGAATCAGGGTACTATTCTTCCCCAGAGCGCAGCGAGTCCTCTGACCTGCTTGGTGGCAACATTACACCTCTCGCCGCCAGCTCACCACCAAAGCGAGCAGTTGGTAGAAAAGGCATCTTGAAACGCAACGGGAAGTATTCTACGTACAGCGGCGCTCCTCCTATGAGTGTCCTTGGGGAACCAGCACCTGGTGATTCAGGTTTATCCCGCAGTCAGAGTCGCCCATCCAGTATTGTAAGGGAAGATAGCGACACCATCACCAACAGTTCCTTCAGCGGCGCTGACTGGCCCCCACCCAGAACCCGCCCCAACATCAGAGGCTGTGTGTCTGCAGAAAACCTTCTCCAGCTGGCCAACTTTAAAGGTCTCCAGGCAGCTCCTCCCCTACATAGTGGGAAATTCAGTCGAGGAACGCAGGGCTCTCCGGGGGATAACAGCAGCTTCTCTCTGTTAGGAGATCTTGATGATATGACTCAGGTGTACCAACAAGCCCTGGACATCAGCAACAACCTGTCATAGGGGTAGGGGCCAGTTGAGAGGGGCCTAGAGAGAAAAGAGGAGCAGCAAGTGGAAGGTGTTTGTTTGGCATGTTGTTGACGACCAGTGCAAAACTGGGATTCTATGAATGTGAATCCTTTTTCAATGGGATGATATTGGAGGTTGTGTACAACCAAACCTTAAACCTAACTCCTAACCCTTAACCCTCAATCCCACCCTATCCTTCCTTACCTTAACCATACCCAATTTTATACATATTCAAAAAATTGTATCAAATACAACTTGGGGAATTTAAGGGTTTGAAGTAAGTCAAATTTAAGTCGGTACTCAGTGACATTATCCCTCTACAGGCAAGAAATGAAATTAAATGTTTACATATTAAGTAAAAGGTGAGTTAGCATCACAATAAGGCATCATGTAATGGCAGCCTTGGTGAAACAAAAATAAGAGCCAACTAGAGTTTATCAAGCACCTTAAAACTCTCACAGAGCACATGTTGTTTGTGGTCTTTACTTCCAAAAAAAAAAAAAAAGAAACCAGGGTCTTGCTCCAAATGAACTGTTGTTGTGTATTATTTATTAATATTTTTTTTTGTAGATTTAGTGATACAAAACTGGTGTGGTCTGGCAGTACTGGAAGAATCTCTCCTTGCCCTTGATTGGAACTGACATATATAATTGTTATTTTCCTTTCTTGGTTATTGCGATATGTCATTTAAACCGCATATGTAAAGATCAAAATCATATTGATCCTACGAGTAGAATCATATCTATGGACTTATAGAAGTGCCTTTTTGTTTTGTTTTTTTATTCAAATTAAATTATGTATGCCATTTCCTTAAGGTGGAGAGAGATGCCTGAGGAAGCTGTCACAGATGAACAGCATTTTATTATTTTGTTTTATTATTTTATTTTATTTTTGAGTTTGTATTGAATGCTTAGAAGAGGCCCAGGACCTCTGAGCACAAAGCCTACCCTACAGAACTACCTGACTTAAAGGTTAAATTTGCCCAACTACTGACGAGAGCCCAGTGCATAGTCAGTCCAGAGTTGATTTCCAGAACCTGTCGGGTAATTCAAAGTTCCAGCGTGCTCAATTGGTTGTTTCTGATTGAGTCCTGACAGGAACATGTGTGCATGCAGCATGTGTTTCTCTGGAATGATCCTCTTGTGGTTTCTTGATTGGTAAGGTGACTGTTTGGGGTTTCTGGACAACTTCACCTTAACAAGGTTTAACACAAGGTAGAAATATCAGACACAAGCTCAGCTCTAAAGAATGTTTCAGGAGGAGACAAGCTTGTTTGACTATTTCAAAGGTTTTTGACTGTAGGAACATTGTCTCTGCCAGTGTTTATCTGTTGATGCTTAGGGATCATAATTGCTCAGCTCTTAAGAATAACGGATTATTGGTTCTCTGTTGAACTTTGATGCTCAAAACACTCCTGTTAGGGCTAAAAAAAAAAAACAAGTAGACTGATTAGTTTCGAAGCTGTGATGAGGCAGCAAATTCCAAAGGCTCTTTAGAGGCGTGTTTGGACTGTCGTAGGTTTAATGGGACAGAAGCTTTATTGTTTCAGAATCTTTTTTTGTCGTCTACCTGCAGAATATCAGAAAGTGCGATTTTAGTTTTTTTAGAAGGTAAGTGTGAAGTAGCTGTAGAAGAAAGAGGTATTTAACAAGGTATGTTCATGAATGCTTTTATGGATGGAGGATGCTTTTCCAGTAAGAGGGACACTGAATTATTCACTAGAAAGTATGACGTAGCTTTGTATTTTGCTGCATGTGAAGAAAGACTAGCGCAAGTGTAGAAATAGTAGGTTGAAGAAAGTAGATGAAAGGATAAGGGAAGTATTTTGTACCAAAGAAGGTGTTTATGGGTAGAAAATCAGACATAGCTCTCAGCATGAATGTTAAAATACATTTTGCACCAAAAAAGATAACGGGAGGCATTTTGTTCAAGGAGGTCCTGGGAAGATATTATAGACACACCTAATGTGTATCTTTATCGTACTGCATTTCTGTATTGTCAACTGGATTCAGTGATCAAATTATACTATGTTAGTATTTTTATGTTATTGCGCTTCTGTTTTTGATTCTCCAAAATATTGTTATTATTGATTTACCTTACAGAAGGACGTTGTGTGTATAATCAACGATCTCTGCTGGTCTTTACAGGTTTTCAGCGCAAACATGCAGTGCTAATGCTAACGACTAGCATTTTGCAGAAACAGACGATCAATCACAACTACTGCAGTTTTATCAGGGTCATTTGATGTGTGTCCGAAATTTCAAAAGCCGCCTCACAGATCTGACCCAATATTTGGTGTCATGATATTCGCTATCAACCTTTTTTTTGTCTTAATATACTTTAGGACAAAGTTGAGCATCCACTCAAATGTGCCATTGCTAACCATAGTGCCATCATAACTGAGATCAACAGAGAGGCGGCCATTGCAAATCAAATGCAAACATGCTTTTAGCCAAACTGGAAATACCTGGTGCATTTTAGTCAAAATTCAGCATAGAGGAAAACTTGACTGGATATTAGTATTATGTTATTTATGCCTTATTTTATTATGGTTAATTACTTTTGTTGGTCAATGCCATAATCTTTTTTGGGGGTTTGGTATCAGTTTGAAAAACCTGGACTGCCAAGGTATTTTTCGTTCAGTGCCTTTGCTATCTTTTATGATTTTTTTTTTTTTTTTTTGGATAATAATAAAATTATTACAATTGCATTTTTATACTCTATTTATTGGTGGTGAAGCCATTTAATTTCATTTAACAGCGCTCATACAAAGTGTGCATGTGTGAGTGTGCGTTTAGACACAAACAAACACTGAAAGACAACTGGAAGAGCAAAATAACAGACAGATGGTGCATTGTGGTTGTGTTGTAAAGCTTTGGTTGTGTATTCAGCTGCTTTGGTTGTTGTTTGGTGGAGATCTCTCACTAACCAGCAGTGTTTTGTACCACAGAACCAAATCGGTGTAAAACCAACTCAATAAACGGATCATTTCAAAGGAGCTGATGTCTGTGTTTACTTTATTTGAATGCATTAATGGCTTGTTCTTGCATCCATAAGGACTATTCTTTATAGACTATTCCTCATATAGAGTAGTCGTGGCTTGTAACCTGAAGGTTGCTGGTTCGATTCCCACGCCGGCAGGAATTGAAAGTGGGGATTGTGAATGAACAGCACTCTCTCCTTCTTCGATACCATGACTAAGGTGACTAAGGCCTAGTTGCCTCACTTGTAAGTCGCTTTGGATAAAAGCGTCTGCTGAATGATTGAATGTATTCTGCATATAATATTTCTTGTTTAGTAGAATCATTTGAAACATTGATTTGGATCCCCTTTTCTGTTAAATAGGAATATGAGGGTTTCACAATTCTCATTTCTGCATGAACTATCCCTTTAAGCAAATTTTACACAAGACCAGAGTACGGAAAAGTGCACATGAACAAGAGAGACAAGATCAGAAGGGAGAAATATAAAAAGGAGAGGCAGCTGTCTTTGCCAGCTTTAATTTGATCCAGACCTGCTCTCCAAGACCCAAGGAAACAGAACAAGAGACCATTTCAGCTGCGTGCCAGAGAGAAAAAGACATTTAGCAGACCTTCTGCACAAACCAGACTGACCCAAATACAGTTGTGCTACTACAGTCCTTGATTTTCTGGGTTTAAAATACCTTTGGTGTGTCTCAATCGTCTGTCTAGTTCAGTAGTAAACTTCCTAGTCAGTCAAAATTGCAGAAAAACTCCCAGAATGCACCATTGGGATGCACCAATGCCAGAGATCTCATTATGGCTTCTTAAATCTTAAAAAAAAGCACTATTCAGATGGGATTCGTTTTGTATACTACAATTATTAACAGTTATATGCATTTAGTATCCACATTGCAGTCCAAACCTGTCCCACGGGAACTGAACATGCTCTTTGATGCTGAAATATACTGATCCAGGAACTGCGAACGATTACGGCTGATTATTTTTGCTAAATGGACCACACACAGAAAGACGAGTCATCTCAACCGTGCTAATCAATACAAGATACGTGGATTAGCTCATAGACGAGGACCTGATCGCTCTCGCACACATTCAGACTTACTGTATTGTCCACAACAGAAGAACAGACACATCTGCTTTCTTCTTTCCTTTCCCCCTCCCCACGGATCAACCTCTCACTCGCTTTCTCTCTGTAGTGGTTTGAGAAAGTTCCAGACATTCCTGAAAGGATTCCGCTCGGCAGCAGCTAGTCAGCAATGAATTCCAGAATAGCAGGACAACGGCTAAAAATAGAGACAAGGACGATTTGATGAAAGCAAGAAAAGTCTTACCAAAACTACCATGGTATGAAATGATTACCATATCCGAACCATAAAGAGATCATGACAAAGTACTAAGAAAAAGAAGTTACTCTTCTAAAAAAAAAAAAACATGTTGATAAAATCATTCAAATACTTTTTTTGACACTAGGCCTACAGTGAATGTAGGCCTACCCTTACAAAAAGGTATCAGATATGGTACATTGAAATATACCATGGTACAGAAATAACACTATGCACTAGGGTATTTACATTATTTTTATGCATTTTTACATAATGACTGATTATCCACAGATGGTATTTACACTGCACTCCAAGGTAACTCAACAGATACCATGGTACAGGTCCAGAAAATATACCTTTACAAAAGCACTGTGATAATACGGTACTAACAATAATAGTCAAGTCAAGTCACCTTTATTTATATAAGCCCTTTTTACATGGGAAATTGTGGCAAAGCAGCTTTAGATTAATAATTAGCAAATAATTTTGGCTGCACAGCAGCTCCCAAAGAAAATGGTGTCATTGTGCAGCTTATTCTATATATTAATGATTCATTCCATTGCAAAGATCAATAGTTATTAGTCTATTTAATTTATGTATATCAGCACTGGAGAAAACAGTGACGTAATCGGCTCGGCTCAGTTCGCATACAACTGAATATCAAGCAAGTGTCCCCAACTTAAGCAAGCCAAAGGCAACAGCGGCAAGGAACCAAAACTCCAACAAATGGAGAAAAAAACCTTGGGAGAAACCAATCTTAGTCGGGGGCCGGTTCTCCTCTGGCCAACAGTGAACACTTATCCGATACTCAGGCAGAGTTACAGGTCATTAAACCGATTTGGAATCGCAACAGTCAAAATATTTTATCCAGTTTCATCTAGTTTAAGATCTTTTTGATCACGCCGGTATGGGACGGTTTGTTGGGATATGTGTCACTGGCTGATGAGTCGGTAAGGTCTTCACAAAGGATGAGCTAGTTCACACTGTCTCAGGGCCACGCTGCTGCCGCACACAGGCACAGGTTCCGCGTCCGACCCGGACACGGGCCGGATCCAGCCAATCACGTTAATTGGTAAACCTAGGGATGAGCAGAGAGACAAAAATTAGCGTAGATGCCATTCTTCTTCCGATGTAATGAGTACATCTGGTGTTATAGGAAGTGTTCCCAGTTCCGGCTGACCTGATCTATGCAACGTAACAATCCTTTAACGGATATGAAGACAAAAATTGATAATGCTTCATGTGTATGGCAGGTTAAATAGATGCGTTTTTAGTCTAATAATACCACATAGGTCTACTATAATATTACTTCAAAGAATACCATGATGCTATAGCCTACGATTTTGTAAGAATGCTGAATGATAACCATATTTATATACATTGGTATTTACACAGTACTCCAAGGTAATTCAACATATACCACATAGTATGAAACATAGTAAGTCACATGGTATAGGTACTATGAAATATACCATGGTATGGTTGCACTTTATTTTACAGTATGTGAGCATACATTTACTTACAGTGTACTTGACTATTAAAATACTGAGTAATAAAAGGTAACTAAAGATGGTAAGGTTAGGTTTAGGTGTAGGTTCAGGGTTAGTACCTAGTTATTACCAAGTTATTATAATTTCTGTAATGTACACGGGGAACAGGACTGTAAAACAAAGCGATTCCCATGGTACTTCTAAGAATACCATGGTACTACTACTGCATGTCCAAAAAAATATGGTAGAACCACATTTTGTCATTATGAAACTGAATGATTACCACTTTTTTATACAAAGTATTTACATGGTACTCCATGTATACAATGATATTGTCCAAAAAAAATGTAAAGTATTACCATGGTACCATGTTAAAAAGTACTGCGACATTGCTATGATATCAGATGGTAATGTTATTTAAATATAAATATGACCATGACCAAAATATCTCAGTGTAACAATCAGACAAGGCAGGTAAGGTATATGACAGAAGTTTATTGGCAGATTCAGCGAACACAGGTGAATGGGTCAGGTATGGTGAGTACAACAGTTCAAAGTTATCAGGTGACTTAG
Organism: Opsariichthys bidens; assembly: GCA_037194245.1. NCBI lineage: Eukaryota > Metazoa > Chordata > Actinopteri > Cypriniformes > Xenocyprididae > Opsariichthys > Opsariichthys bidens. Next base: position 17,774,659 of record CM074290.1, on the reverse strand, counting down.
CTGGTTGCACGAAATGTCTTTCTGGTTGTTTGCAGGTGGAGAGAATGCTGTTCAGCAGTCCGGGATCACGCCTGATGAAGGTAGACAGAGAAGAAGAAACAGGTAACGCAAGCAGGTCAGGAAGCAGGTAGGTGAGTCTGTAGTCCGTGGTTAACGAGATCAGACAACTGGGTGAGTGTGAGAGTGAGTCTTATAGGAAGTGCTGGTGATTGCGGACAGGTGCAGGTAGTTTAGAATTCGGGTGATGATGAGCGAGTGGGTGGAGCCGTGCGAGTCTGGTGTGAGTCTGGTAGTGGACTGCCGGAGTGAATTTTGGGCGTACTCGGCCCAGGGAAGGAATTGACTCCAGGATGACTGGTTCTGATGGCAGTATGACCGCAGGTATCTCCCGATCACCTGGATCTTGCGTTCTGTCTGCCCATTGTTCTGCGGATGGTACCCGGAGGACATGCTGACGGATATCCCGAGGAGTCGGAAGAAGGATCTCCAAACCCGTGAGACGAACTGGGGACCTCGGTCTGAGACGATTTCCTCGGGGAGACCGAAGTTCCGAAAGATGTGGGTGAACAGTGACTCGGCTGTTTGTAGATCAGTGGGGAGTCCTGTGATGGGGATCAATTTGCACATCTTTGAAAATCGGTCTACGACCACGAGGACACTCGTGTAGGAGTTGGAGGGAGGCAGGTCGGTCAGGAAATCTACCCCTATATGAGTCCAGGGACGATGCGGAATGGGCAGCGGGACCAGTTTGCCGGCTGGCAATTGACGTGGAGTGTTTGTGATGGCACAGACAGAACAGCCTCTAACGTACCGGGAGATATCCTGGGCCATAGCTGGCCGCCAGTAGCGCTGACGGAGAAGCGAGAGGGTGCGTTGGCTGCCTGGGTGTCCAGAGCCCGGAGAGGTGTGTGCTGCGTCCAGGAGGAGCTGACGATGGGTAGGTGGAACGTACCTCAGCCCCTCTGGACAGCCCGGCGGAGCAGGGTCGGTGTTCTGGGCTAAGAGGATCTGGTCATCCCACTCCCACTGAATGGGACTGACGATAGCGGCTGGAGGGAGTATGGGTTCGGGTTGTGTGGGACCTGGGCCGGGAGCGTGAACTCGGGACAGGGCATCGGCCTGGATGTTCTTATCTCCTCTCCGGTAGGTCACCACGAAGTCAAAACGAGTGAAGAACAGGGCCCAGCGGGCTTGGCGAGTGTTGAGACGTTTGGCTTCATGGAGGTACTCTAAGTTCCGGTGGTCGGTTATGACCTCACACGGGTGGTTAGCTCCCTCCAGCCAATGTCTCCATTCCTCAAGAGCTAACTTGATAGCTAGTAGCTCTCGGTTTCCAACGTCGTAGTTCTGCTCCGCCGGGGACAGCTTATGCGAGTAGAAGGCACAAGGATGAGTACGAGGTGGGTCGCCCTGCCGCTGTGAGAGGATGGCTCCAACACCGGTCTGTGAAGCGTCCACCTCGACGACGAAAGGTAGGTTTGGGTCAGGATGCCGGAGGATGGGAGCTGAGCTGAACGCTTCTTTAAGGATGGAGAAGGTCTCTCCAGCTTGAGGGGTCCAGGACAGGGATTTGGGCCCCTTCTTAAGGAGTGAGGTAAGTGGGGAGCTCAGCTGACTGAAGTTACAGATGAACTTGCGGTAAAAGTTCACGAATCCCAGGAATCGTTGGAGCTCCTTTACCGTCTGGGGTTCGGGCCACTCCCGGATAGCGTCCTCTGGTCCATCTTCACCCCGTTCTGGTCGATCACGTACCCTAAGAATTGGACCTCGGGGATGTGGAACTCGCACTTTTCAAGTTTCAGGTACAGGTGGTGCACTCGGAGCAGGTGGAGGACCTGGCGAACATGGTCAAGGTGGTCGGACAGGGTTTGGGAGAAGATCAGGATGTCATCGATGTAGACTATGACGAATTTTTGCAGGAGGTCACGGAATATTTCGTTCATGTAATTCTGAAAAATGGACGGAGAGTTCGCCAGGCCATACGGCATCACGAGATATTCGTAGTGCCCTGAAGGTGTCACGAAGGCGGTTTTCCACTCATCCCCTGCACGGATACGGATCAGATTATATGCACTCCGGAGATCGAGTTTAGTGAATATACGAGCCCCTCGTAGTTGTTCCAGAGCTGCAGGGACCAGAGGAAGGGGGTACCGGAACTTGACGGTTTGGGAGTTGAGCTGGCGGTAATCTATACAGGGCCTCAAACCCCCGTCCTTCTTCGCAACAAAAAAGAAACTGGAAGCGGCAGGGGACGTGGATGGTCGAATAAATCCTTGACCCAGGGCTTCGGTGATGTACTCATCCATGGCCTTCTGCTCCGGGATGGACAGTGGGTACACTTTTCCTCTGGGTAGCATGGCCCCAGGCAGCAGGTCCAAGGCGCAGTCCCATGGCCGGTGAGGTGGAAGTTGCGTTGCCAGCCGCTTACTGAAAACATCCTGGAACGCCCGGTACTCAACTGGGATGGCTTGTTCTTGCCCAGGCTCGGGGCTCTCGATGGTGGTGGAGCAGAGACGAACGGTAGTGTGAGAGGACGTCAGGTCAGGTAGATGGTCAGGAATCTTCTGCACGGGGCGTAAACAGGTCTGGACACAGTAACTGCTCCACTTGAGGATCTCTCCGGTGTCCCAGTCGAAGACCGGGTTGTGTTCGGCCAACCACGGGCGTCCCAGGATGATGTCCGTGGTAGCACCCTCCAGCACCAGAAACGTGTCCTCTCACGGTGGAGACAGCCAATGTGGAGTTCAAGAGTGGGTGAATGGTGACTGTGATGACCTCCCCCCGACCCGTTTTCAGGATGGTGGTGTATCTTGCTGATGGGTCCGGTCCGTGCGTTGTCGTCGCAGGTCTAACGAGGAATTTGGTGGGGGAGAAGAAGTTCCCCGCGGAACAGAGTCAAACAAAACAAGGGCCGGCAACAAAAAGGTGTCACGGATCAGGAAGTACACGGGTACGTATTAAGTACGTAGATTTTTGTTGCACTGGGCTGGTACACAGGAGGAGGCAGGAGGGCCGGACCGGGGGACGAGCACGGGCAATGACCCAGTTGCCAGTACAGTAGGCAGAGATGGTGCGTTAGGCGTTACGGGGACGTTGGTCGTTGGTGAGGTTGTGAGGTGGTAACATTCATGGTCTCTGGGTGTCTAGGAGTGGCGGAGGCGGCTGGAGAGCTGAGAGGCGGAGGTGGTGGCAGGGGATGTAAGCCGGTGGCCGATGGCGGCCCCTCTCTGACGGTTCTCCTGAGGAATGCCTCTAGACCAAGGTTGTCATCGGTATGTACATGCGGATGTCTGGATTTTAGGGGCGGCCGTGGGGCGGTAAGGAGCGGGCGACTACGACATCCTTCAACCGCTGTTGGGCGAGGGAGTCGGAACCCGACGTGTGTAAGGAGTGGGATGGGAGGACTGCCCCAGCGCCGCTTGCCAGCTGGTCGGGGAGAAATGGTGAGGGTTTGTGGTCAGAAAGGCCAAAACCTCCCTGTGTTTGCCAGGGAGGACGGGAGGGTGGACTGGTGAATGGTGAGGGGAGCTGGAGGTGGCGCCCTTGAGCCCACCCCGGTGCCACTGAGCGATTGAATGGTTCACCCCCCCGGGCCGTTGCAAAGCAATGAGATGCCCAGGGAAATTGGCCGAGCGCAAAAATGACATTGAATAAATCAGAAAAAAGCCCGCCGATTGCATAAGAGGCTGGGCGGGGTGTGGGGCAGGCCTCGGGCAGGGGCGGCAATGGAGGGGACGCAGAGAGTGTGCAGTCCGCGGCGGGTAAGAAAGAAGAATCATTGCGGAAGGAAGTGACCCGGAAGTGCGCGAAGCTTGTCCGCTGAGCGGAATGTCCGGAGGGTGTTTTTGGCTCAATCCAGACAAAGGTGAGGTAGGGTATAATGTAGGGAAAAGATTCAGAGATTCTTAGAGGTAACAGAGGAGACACAGAGGAATGGTTCAGGACAGTGTTTCAGTGTTAGTCAGTGTTGCACGGTGTTTTATCTGGTTGTTTAGCTGTCTTTTGTTTTTTCAGCTGTCTGGATCATGGAGTATGATGAAGTTAGATGAAGATCGGAGATGAAATCGAAGACAGAAAAGGGAGGAGAAGCAACGTGGTGAGTTTGTACGGAAAGCAGGTCAGGAAGGGTATTGAGTGTGAGTGAGAAGAGGTGTGGTGAGTGTGTGGAGAGGTGGGTAGTGAGGTGGTTTTAGGAATCGGGTTTTGGGTGATTGCGGGGGTGAGCCGTGCGAGTGGGTGATGTAGACGGTGTGACACTCAGTAGTATGATGGTAGTTTTTGTGTTAAATTATCATGATACAATCAATGAACCATGGTACTTCTACAGTAGCTTTATTGTAAGCTTTAGCATGTGGCTGTCTGTGAGTTTCTGAGCTCCTGCTAGCGCTGTAAATGCTCAGAGAAGAGTATCACACCACCAAAATATTCACAGGAAGACATCTCTATGCAAGATAAACTCCCGTCCATCAACTCGAGAGCTCTTTCCTCTGAAACTCTTTCAGCACCCATCGAGTGTTGTGTTCAGAGCTTCTGTGGAAGTAAGGACAGATCTTCTGTGGACGTTGGGAAGCCTTCATTTCCTCCATCCGGCCACTTGTGCTCCATCTTTTGATATCCTACTTAAAGCTGCAGGAAACACTCAGCTTCGTGTCTCTCATTGGTGGAGGAAGAAAGAGTTTTTGGAACATCTGGCCTCTTTTAAAATGGAATGGAAACAGTTTTAAAGCAAACACTTAGAGTTGCAGCTGTGTTTTATTTGAAAGTCATTGATTCAGTTCAAAGACAGGCCTTAAAATGACCATGCAGTTTCGAACTGATTCACAGTGACAGATTTGTTTACAAAATTATGAATGAGTTCAAATATATATATATATAAAAAAACATTATTTCTTTTAAAGCATATAGGGTCATTAATCATTAACAGCGTTTACACTACTAATGCAATGTAATTTCATGTACTTGTTTTGAACGATTAGATCAAAACGCATCTCCAAAACAGAGTCTTTTTACTCCTTTTTAGTGTTGTTTACTTGTGATTGGGATGATAACGTGGGGTCATTAAAATAAATTTCATAGCCCTAATAAATATAATATGATCTCTTCTTCTGAATGCTTTGCCCAGCTATACAACTTCTCAGATTTTTTTCCAGGGCCGTTTTCTGTGATTAAAGCTCCTTTTATCCTTCTTTCCATTCCTCTCGCTTTCTCTTATTCAGCCTCCTTCAAATAAACTTTAACGTCTGAATCTGAGAGAGGAAAAGCGTTTATGCTGAGAGCAGTTTGGAACGGGCTGTGAGTGGAATCTTTGAGATTTTATTTGTGGGAAAGCGCTATAGAAACTGCTGATGGATTCTACATGCCGTAGATTTAAAGCCGAAGCCGAGAGTGTTTGGCATATGAAGACTCTAGTTAACCTTCATTCAGGCGGGATTACAAGCGTGGCCTGATTTCAGCCCAGCCCATGATAAACGGGGAAATAGAGAGAGTTAGCTATAGGAAAATAAGATGTGTGACGGATTTGTCCTATAAAAAGTGCAGGATTCTGTTCTTTAAGAGCTAAAGCTTCAGAACACTATAAACCGGATTGAGACGGTTGCATGTGTCCCTAACCTCTCTCTTTTCATCCCTTTTCATTGTTTCATCCCTCAATTAGCTTTTTCAGTTTCATTTAAAATATCCATATCCTGTTGTCTCAGTAAAGTTGAGTATTCATTTAGAAATTATGTGGGCGGGACTTGATTTTATCCATCAGGATTGGATTGGATCCTATGGAAGCTTGTTTCCGCCACTAAACAAAAAAGTAAAAAGGTAATTTAAACTTTTTTTTTATCACAAATGTGTTTATTATCACACAATTCTAACTTTACAATACTGACTTTATAATTTGTGACTTTTATATCACGCAATTCTGACTTTAAAACTCGCAATTCTAACTTTATAACTCGCAATTCTGACTTTATAATTTGTGACTTTATATCATGCAATTCTAACTTTACATCTCGCAATTCTGACTTTAAAACTCGCAATTCTGATTTTAAAACTCGCAATTCTGGCTTTATAACTTGCAATTTTGACTTTAAAACTCGCAATTTTGACTTTAAAACTCGCAATTCTGACTTTAAAACTCGCAATTCTGACTTTATAACTTGCAATTTTTACTTTAAAACTCGCAATTCTGACTTTAAAACTCGCAATTCTGACTTTATAACTCACAATTCTAACTATAACTTGCAATTCTGACTTCATAACTCACAATTCTGACTTTATATCTCACAATTCTGACTTTATCTCACAATTCTGACTTTGAAAACTCTCAATTCTGACTTTATAACTCGAAATTCTGACTTTATATCTCACAATTCTGACTTTATATCTTGCAATATAGATATCTTTATATCTCACAATTCTAACTTTAAAACTCGCAATTCTGACTTTAAAACTTGCAATTCTGACTTTATATCACGTAATTCTGACTTTATATCTTGCAATTCTGACTTTTTATCAAATAATTCTGACTTTAAAACTTGCAATTCTGATTTTATAGCTTGCAATTCTGACTTTATAATTCACAACTTTATAACTCGCAATTCTGACTTTAAAACTCGCAATTGTGAGAAAAAAAATCAGAATTGTGAGATACAAAGTCGCAATTATATCTTTAATATTTTTTATATTATGAAGGAAAAAAGTCTAATTCTAATTTGGTTACACCAGCAGAATTTCAGTCATTTTAGAAATGGAAAAATATATTACTTTTTGACTTTTTTTTAAGGAAAGTCCAAATCATACTTCATAATCATAGCAGAAGTGACCCGGCAGAGGAGGGAATATAAAGAGGGATGGGTTTCATGGACACTCAGCTGAACACCAGTAGGGTTTTGTCTTCGCGGTGGTCTACCTGTCACAGTTAAAGGTTTATGATGCCAGATTTGGCCCTTGTGGTTCACAGCTCTTATAAAAATCTGTGAGGTCACCTCTCTAAAAACACACACACAGTCTTTATCTCTTTTCCATGAGGTTCAAAAACACACACACTTTAAATAGATAACATTCTAAGAGAATGGCAGCCGATTGTGATGATTCTAAAATATGTAATATTATTCAACAGTAACAATTTCAAACTCTTTCTGCAGGTTACATCGCAGGAGATGTCGACATGTGACTGTATGAGTGAATCATTGAACCATTCGTTCAACCAATTCGTACAGTCACAGAATTAATACTTCAATGGATGCTACCGATTTATACAGGAAACAATTGACCACGATTATGAATAAATCATTGAATCGTTCTTTCAACCAATTAGTTCAACAACACTGAATCATTCAGGAACCCCATTACTCACGTGTTGCATGGAAACGAGGAGCTAATTGATTCTACTTTGGCTTCATTTGGAACTATTGTGAAGGTGAAATGGATAAAGCAATGCCAATAATTGTGTCTAAAATGCTCAATATTAACCTTATGTAACTGTTGTTTACAAGCAATCGTTCTGAATATCATAGATTGGGGTCTTTTTTTATTTGTGTAACCCAGCAACCTAATTTCCTCTAGTGTGAGCGTGTGAGAACAGCTATTTTGGGAGGGAAAGTTTAAGATACTATCTTCGTTAGCTGTCACGAAGGGAGGAAAACTCCTGATATCAAAGCTAAACTGGCCTTTCTGAAATTACCCTTTATGACGGATGGCCGTCTGGCCCCCTTTTCTCTTAAAAGGGAGGGATTTTACTCTTTCTCTTCTGTAAAACAGCAATGAAATGTTGCCAGAAAAACAAATGAAGAGATAGTCCTTTGAAAAGCAATCCCTCTCTCAGCGGTCTGACCCCCCCTGTCGCTCGGGCAGGCTGATGAAAGATTCCCTCCTCCTTCTCCTCCTTCCATCGCACGCAACTCTTGGGAAAACCTGAGAGGAGGAGAACGGGGTCAGGAAGATAGATGGAAGGAAGGGGTGAGACAAGTGTGGACAGGAGATGCAGAATGAAGGATCAGGATAAGAGATGTTCTCAAGATAAATACGAACAAGCAGGTGACAAACGCAAATGTTTTTATGTTTGCCACTAGTGTCAACAAACGGTACTGCAAAAATGATGCCTGATTTCAAACAGCCATATATATACACATATATACAAATGCTGTTTCTCCACAGATGGTCTGAATGAAGGCGTGGATCTTGGCCAGTTCTGGTTCTCAGTTGATTTATGCTGGTCTCGATCAAAACATGAGTACTGAGAGCTTTTGGGCTTGTCTTTGCGAGCACCTGCAGGCTGCTTTGTGCCTCTTTAAGTCTTTGAGCAGTTAAATGTTTAAGCATTTTAGTCATGAAAACATCAAAGCTGGTAATGAAGGGCTTCTCGCTCTCCAAACAGCCATCAATCGCACGGTAATCACAATCCTGCGAGTGTGCTGAGCGGCAGAGATTAACACACGGCCTCACATTCCTTACAGTTGACTTCACCCCCTCAGACTTTACCTAACAAAATACAAACTCACAGCTCTGTATCTCCGGCTGTATCCGAAACTGCAGACTCTCTGAGTAGGTACTTAATTTCAATAAGTATTTACTAAAAAGAGTAGTACTATATAGCTTGAATACATTAAGTATGAATGCAATTAACGGGACATCATCCGCCATGTTGACGTTATCACAAAGCGCAACAATTTAAAGGGTTAGTTCACCCAAAAATTAAATTACTCACCCTCATGTCGTTCTACACCCGTAAAACCTTTGTTCATCATCAGAACACAAATTATGAAATCTGAGAGGTTTTTTATGTTCAATAGACCACATTCAAGGTCCAGTAAAGACATCGTTAAAATAGTCGACGTGACTCCAGTGGTTTAATTTTAACGTCATGAAGCGCCAAGAATACTCTGTGCCCAAAAACAAAACAAAAAAAAAAACGACTTTGTTCAACAAATTCCTCTCTCCCTTGTCATTGCTATTTTTGTTGCAGCACTTCCAGGTTCTACTTCAGAACGCCGACTCATATTTGCTCATATAAAGTATTCTTGTCGCTTCATAAAATGGTTCAACCACCAAAAATATCTTAATTTGTGTTCCCGAAGATGAGCAAAAGTCTTATGGGTTTGGAACTGCATGGGGGAGAGTAATTATTGACAGAAACTTTAGTACGGTTTTCCTCAGCATTTTTGATATCTGCACAAAGGAGACATCGGGCAGCTGCTAGAAGATCTCGCCTTTGAAGAAGACTGTTGATCTTACTCAAAAAATGTAAGTATTACTACTTAAAAATTAAGATCACCCCAGAATGAACTGCATTGCTAGCCCAACACAGCACTTACGCACAATAATAATGATAAATGCTGACTAATACATAATTATATGACTTTTGTTTTACTGAAAATGATATATTTTAGTAAAACAAGCTAAATTTTATGTAAATGTATTGTTATATGACACAGCTATGCATGAATACGCACTATACAAATGCAACCAATGCGAATACACATTTTGATTCAAGCAATGAATTACTGCATAAATTTATGAAATTATATTTTATTTACTAACAACAATAGAAAACATGAATAAAAGGGTAAAGGAATGAGTGTGCTGCCAAGGAAGAACCTTTTTTTTTTTTGGCTATTCAAATGTTCTTCTTCAAAGAACATTTTTCACTATAAAAAACTTTTGTTCAATGGAAGGGTTTCACGGCCGATAAAGAACTGTTATGTTTGGGTAAAAATGCGTTGTGTTCACATATTTAACGCAGTTTAACCACAGAAACAGTATAGATTGGCATCTCAGCAGAATTTTTTTTTTCATATAGGTGGAGTGGGAGTAAAGGTTCCATAGAAGTACAGTATATAATATGTGCTATGCGGTAACATTTTGTGCCTTCCATCACCAGAAACCAAAAGTGTCAAAACAGTGAACAGCCTTGTGTAAAATGAAAGTAAATAGTCCTTGAACGAGAAAATAGAAAGTAATTTTCAACGCCTATTAAAACATACTTTTTTTTGTGTATGACTCATTAACAGCTCTCCTCTTGTCTGTGACTCTGAATAACAATCTAGATTGAATTTAAAAGGTAATAATTCTTTATCTATAGCTAAATTTTTCTCAATTGTGTTAGGTTTACTATTTCATTCTTAAAAATATAATTAGTTATTTGTTCTTAAACAATTGTTTTACTGTTTATTTACTTACACTGTACCTAGCTGTGAATTAATCATCAGTTAATTATGACTGTCATATTTCATTACATCATTATTTTGACCTTCGCCAACCTTCATCTTCACGTGATGCTTGGGGTTGTGTGTTTTCCAAATAAAAGCTGCACCTTTTGCCCTAAGTTATTGTTGAGGAGTGTTTGCTATCACTTTTATGGATTTGTCTGGTGGATTATTGGAGAATATTACACAGACCTATTGCAAGACAGACTTGTGTCATATATAAAGAGCAAAATATCACAGATAAATTACAACTTTAAAATGACTTCCACATTGCATTCTCATGACCCACAACAGGTTTACCAAGATTTTTTCAGATACAAGCATTGCTTCTGACGAAAATATGAAAAATACACATCAACAGAGTCATTAACATTGTTACGCACTCAAAAATTTTACTTAACTATTTTATGTCAACTGGTACCATGTAACTGGGTTTTGTTACACTTTTATCCAAAGCGACTTACAAGGGGAGCAATTAGGGGTAAGGTGTCTTGCTCAAGGGCACTTTAGTCATGGTATCAAAGGTAGAGCCAATTCCTAGAGGTAGAGGCAACCTTCAGATTACAAGCCCGACTCCCTCACCACTAGGCCACATTCATTGCATGCCCAAAATAATTAGAAACAGTTTTACCTGTTGTTAGCAGGTCCTCAACCCAAACACATGCTATGTAACATGCAATGGTAACCTCCAAAACACTAACAGACTGAAACTCTTTTTAATATAAACATAAAAAACATTAAACATTAACAAGTCTACCAATATTATCATTTTGATTAAAAAAATTGCATTTACTCTCCACCTGTCACGGTTGTGTCAATACAAAGGACGCTAACGACGAAGATCAGATGAACATAGGTTTATTCCAAGGAAAGCATGCAGGCAGGCTGGTTAACACACGTAACATATACACTAACGCAAACGAGAACCGACAAGCAGTAACGGAAACACAGGGACTAAATAGTGTAACTAATGACTGGAACAGGTGTAGGGAATGACTAATTAACAACAGCTGAAGACAATGACGACAGAGTGGCGAGTACAAAACCAAAACCTTGAACACGTGGAAAACTTAGACAGGACTATGTGACACCACCCCTGTGAAAAGCATGATGGGAACTAAGGGAAAATCCTGTTTCTAGTTTCTGTAATGCTATTTTAACACAACTGGTTCTGGAACAGGTTCTGGCAGTTTTTCTGACAGTTTTCCCCATCGAGCATTGGTAAGAAATATCCCCATCGAGCAAATATCCCCATCGAGCATTGCGACGTTTCAGAATAAGTATTTGATTGGATCTGATCGAATGAGCCACATGTATGTGACCACACATACAGTTCGATAGCTTGAGTGTGACTTTGAATGGACTTGGTCACACCCACAGCATTATTAGAAATGTAAAGGATTCATTCTTTTTCAAATGAAAATTACCAGCTTTACTCACCCTCAAACCAGGGGCGGATTTAGTGATTTGGGGGCCCCAGGCAAAACACAGGAATGGGCCCCTGATTGCACACATTTAAACTTGAGGTTTCTTTCATTGTTGTGATGCTTGCTGCTGCATGGCGGTGTCCCATAGTTGTGTCCGTTTTTTTTGTTTGTTTGTTTGTTTGTTTGTTTTTAGATTTTTCTTGTTCATGTTATAATGGTTTTCTTATAGAGTATTCTTATAAGCCTGTTTCCACTACTGAAAAAAAGTTTATTGCGACTTATCTCAGAATTCTGACTTTATATCTCACAATTCTGTGAAAAAAAGTAAAAATTCTAAGTTAAAAAGTCGCAATAATCTTTTTTTTTTTTTTCAGTGGCAGAAACAGGCTTCCATACTTTCTTCATAATGTAGATGTTCACATGTAAACGGGTTATAACAGTATTAGAGTAGTTTGGACACTAGCTGGTACTTTGGGGTAATTTTCACTGCACAGTTGTTTACACAGCGCAGGACTGTCTAATTCTATATATATATATATATATATATATATATTTTTTTTTTTTTATTATTTATTTATTTATTTATTTTAATTACAGATTTATATTAAACTGAAGGAAATTGTACATTTACATTTATGTATTTTAATTTTACTGGTAATCACATGAAGGCATGAAACATTTATTTTCTATTCCAATGTAAATAATACTTTAAAAAAAACTTTAATTTTTATACATTCGCCTGCGCCATTCATTCCTGACATTCCGCGTTACACAGTAATTCCCCTTTTATGAATGGATTCCGCGATTCTGTCCGCGTTTTCTGCATCGCTGAAACCATGTCCCTGCATTTGCTGCCAAAAGCGCGTTCAACGCGGACACGTAGACGGTTGTCCTGTATATATAAACAAGGCATTTTAGGGGGCCCTTAGCTTTCGGGGGCCCAAGGCAGACGGCTACCTTTGCCTAATGGTTAAGTCCGCCCCTGCCTCAAACCATCCTAGGTGTTCTTCGTTCTGATGAACATAATCTACTTTATAAGATACCTTGTTTTTGCTAAAATCTAAATGAATATATTAATTCTCAGATGAGTTGCATGCAATTAAATCTTTTTTTAGTCGGTAATATTTGCTGTAATATAGTTTTGTAAATAGTAAATAATATCCCGTCACAGTGGTTGTCACTTATTTGTTGAGGAACTTATAGAAAATATGCCAGATAACAGATTAAACAATTTCGTCAATTTTAATGTATATTTTTGCACTTCTAAATATGAATCTAAAAATGTTCCCTCGAGCGGCATGATGAAGTCTAAATGATTTATTAATTTGTCTGATATACTTTTTAAATTATATGATCTCAACCCCCATATAACTGTGCTGCTGCTCGTGATGATGATTGACAGGACTGAATGATCAGGCTCATTTTGAATCTATGTTCTGAGAAAAATTCTGTAAGCATTTTGCATGATTATCTCATGTTGGACATAACTGGTGTGTATTTATACTCCCCATTCTGTTTCTCCCAGGTCGGTTATTGTCTGTGCTAAAGCACTCTGTCCTGTGTGCTTTCCGTCTATATTGAGTTTTGTAATAAATCAGTCTTTATAGATCTATGCCTTCGTCTTCTGTCGAACCCAGCGTGACAACTGGACTCATCATGTTTCAGGTACCAGTTTATTTATACAATCTTTTTATCTTATTTTACAGTTTTACACATTTTACTCAGTAAATAACCTTGGCGACAACTTCCTGGTATCAAGACATATTTTTGAGTAGAAGTGTTTAGCTTGCTGGGTACAAAACAAGCATAATTTCACTGTATAAAGTGTTGATATGTTGAATACGAAGTTTCTTTTTCATGGTCTTTTTGTCTCTCAAATTCAAAGTCCATATCATTTCATGTAGATAATTTGGCAAGGACATAAACACATGGAAAAGGAGCACATAAATGCATGGAGGCAAAGGTATTGAGTAGCTTAGAAGTAAGTTTATTTTGTGTATGACAAATTTGCAATCATACATTATCTAATAAAGTTTCTTTATTTGTTCCTTTTTTCAACAAACCGAAAATAGAAAGTACATTTTAAAGCTCCACCCACCTAAACCACTAGAATATAAGCTATTTTTCCTGTATGACTGCATAATATCTCTGCTCAGGTGCATGACAGACTCTTCTTAATCTAGCTTGTAAGTCAAAGGAATTAATTTGTTTATTGTTCATTTGAATTAATAATAGTTTTTAAATTTTATAACAAATCTATATTTTTGTATATGTTATAGTATATGTATGATACAACGCTTTTTATTACTGAATCAGATTTCTCATTCATTATGATTATACTATTATAGTAAACTATTTGAATAATATGTTGTTTTAGGCACAAATGAATTTTTCCAAACTGTTATCTCTCCTGTGGAATGGCACCCATGAGGACTTTGACACTGTTTTGAAAAGTGAAGATGGCAATATAGATTCTGATGAAACAAAACTTAAAGTGGGTGATCTGATTCTAAGGCCCATGGAGAACAAAGGACTATTTTATCATGTTGGGGTTTACTGTGGAGAAAGTGAAGTCATTGATTTTGTAGGCAAGAAACACACTTGCATTTCAAAAATAATTATATACTTACATTTCATAATTTTACAATTTACAAAGCTATATTCATATACACATATTTTTTTAGGCCAGCCCGATTCTTCACAGGAAAAAAATCAGGGATCCACCTGCTGGTCTAGTTCCAACTGTTTATCAATTATGAAGGGTGAAGTGAGGAAACTAGGTGTGAAGACATTCCTCCGAAACACTATGTACTGTGTTCTCCGTTTGAAAGTTGACATTCCTGAAGGTTTCCGTGAGAGAGTTAAGAGAGCAATGAACAATACACTGCAGTACGATGCTACGAAGTTTAACTGTGTACATTTTGCTCTGGAACTGCTGGGGTAAGCAAATAAACGTCAATGTACAGTTTTTATTTCACAGCTTCTAACCAAACCAATCATGGACATGAAGCATTATTTTGAGCTGAAATTATTTCATAATTTACCTGCATAAGCCTCCATTACTCCTCAATTACTTAAAATCCATATCGTAAAAAAAAGGTAGTATCTGACTTTTGAATGCAAAAATAAATTATTCTAGAGAGTCATGTAATGACACATTTGAATAACATTAATTTAATGACAATGTTCAATTACAAGAATATTAACTGAAGCTTTTGTTCTCTTTATAGAAAAAAACAACTACTTGACAAAGGTATTTTGCATGCATGCTCTAATCAGTTTTTAGTAACACTTTACAATAAGGTTCATCAGTTAACGTGAACTAATAATGAACTTCACTTCAACAGCATTTATTAATCTTTGTTAATTTCAACATTTACTAAACATTATTAAAATCTTGTTAACATCACTGTGAACTAACATGAACAAACAATGAACAACTGTATTTTCATTAACTAATGTTAACGAAGATTAGTAAATACAGTAACAAATGTATAGCTTATGGTTAGTTCATGTTAGTTAATGCATTAACTGATATTTAACTAATGAACATTATTGTAAAGTGTAACCAAGCTTTTAATATTATAACTCTTTTGTTGGGTTTTTAGAAATTAATGATTCACCTTCATTTTATACTGAATATATAATACAGGATGGGTAATTTCTCACCAGGGATTGCAAAGGGATTTTGTAAAGACAATCACCACTTCTGAAGAAAATATGAAAAATATAGTTTATTTTTCTCTGTCTTTCTCTAGGAAATGATGTTGGCATGATGATGCAGCAGGACATGGAAGATAAAAAACTGATCTGAGTGTCTACTTTTTTTAAAATCTATTTTACTTCCGTCATTAAAAAAGACTATTGTGAAACAGAACTCTTTCTTTGATTTGCCCATGATTTATCCACTCTCCAGTTTCTACCTTGGGAACATTTACAGGTAATTAATATAATGTCATAACTACACAATTCTGATAAATGAAACAAAATCAATATCAGCCATGTTTTTATTTTTTATCATTTTTCTATTTTCTTGATTAATCAATGGATAGACTGCAATGTTAATGCATCTTTACAAAAATATTCATTATAAATTTAAAATAACTACATGTATTAATTATATTTTCCTATGTGTGTCGAATTATTTTGTGTCTTTCCGCACTTTATAATACTAATGTCAAAACAGATGATTTTACACAATTTGTGATATCCTTATATGATGTAATTTAAGATGACGTTAATGTAATTTACAAATGTTCAATAAAAGGCTAATTACTTTTCCATTTAATCCAGAATGTCTAAACAATTTATTTTAAGGCACCAGATTTGTGGTTTATTTGGGTCATTCTAATCTCTTATCAATGCAATAAAGGACACAAGTGCAAAGTCTCAGTTCAAATGAAAGTAAACGTTTCTTCACTTATTTTTGTCAACAAACAGACAATTTCAAGCAAATATCAAAGCCAAACCAAAGATAACAGACATAAGATTACTGGAATATAAACTGTGTTTTTTCATGTATGACTTTCCCAAAACAGATCTTTTGCTATTAAATGTCCCTACACCAACAAAGCAGAAACTTTTTATTTTTTACTTCTTTTTTAACATGATCAATCAATCAACATTTATTTGTTGAGCACAAAATCAACACAAGTTGCTTTAAATGTAAAAAATTATTCAAACACACAACTCATCATAAAAGACAGATTAGTGTAATAATAATACTTTTGCCACTGATGTCTTCTCCATATACACATATGTAAATAAAACCCCATTTGTAACTTTTCACTTTGTAGTTGTTCAATTTAACCACTTAATTCAATGTAAACATTTTGTGGTGGTAAGCTTGTAGAATTGAACTAAAACTTTGTGAAAGTGCTGCAGAGTTGCTAGTTTCAGCATCTCACTATGTTTCCGCAGAATGATATAGGGTTATTGATACATTGACAATTGCAATGAAAACTACTGCTATTAATGATTTTTATTGGTGGAATGTAATTGAATGCCACTAGATTTGAGAAACTAACTCTTAATTATTAATTATGACTGAAGGAGGAGAAAAACTTTGCTTCATCAGTGATTATAAAATGCTAGAAATATGATAAATGTCAGCAAAGCTTTCGTTTGGAACATTTTGGTTGGAACAACAAATGAAGCAATTCCAGGTCTTAGTCAAGCCCAAGATATTGAGAGCAGATTTAGTGGCAAAGGCTGGAATTAAGTCGGCTTTGATAATTGCTGACGGACAATTCTATAGACCCACAGAAAAAGAGAGAGGTGTATAGAGGAGGAGTAGATAGGACGCAGGTTAGCAGTATTACGCGGCCTTCTATGTGTGAAAGTGGAGCGTTGCTGAGAGATAACAGGAAGTATTGAAACAGGAAGTATTGAAAGCTCAAAATCGAAACTAATGAGGGAATACAGCACTTGAGTGCAAAAACGAGCAATAACACCAACAAACACAGCAAACCCGGCTGTTATTCTAAATAGCAGTGTACAATTAGAATACCAAATTAAGCAGAGAATCGAAATTGTTCCTTCCTAGCAGCAAACAATAAACTGAACATAAATAGATATTAAGCAAAACACTCATGTGCTCTTGTCATCTTCAATGACAAATCGCTTCTCCTTACAATTTAGTTGTATGAACAAAAGAAATTCAAGTAAAGCTGACAAAATTTCTTTCAGTAAATACAAAAGATTAGGGCCCGAACGGTGTGAGAACCTTATTGTTATTGCTGAGTCAATTATTTCAATTTTACACAATATTTGATTTTACACAAACACATCGCTTCGCTTCATAAGGCCTTTATTAACCCCCCGGAGCAATGTGGAGCACACGTTTATGATGGATGGATGTGGACAGAAGCACTTTCTTCAGCTCATACTTGTCGAGTCTCCCTCACTGCCATTATAAAGCTCGGATGCATCAGGATATTTATTAATATAACTCCGAAGTCAAATACACCTAGGATGACTTGAGGGTGAATAAATCATGGGGTAATTTTCATTTGAAAGTGCACTAATCATTTAAAGCAATTCAAAGGTCCATAAAAAAATCCATGTTTTAAATATGATGAAAAACATTAAATAAATACAGTTTATTCCTTTTTTTCAGACCTCTTAAAATGCAAACCCTCAAAACAGTTTTATTTGAAACTGATGCAGAACACTAAATGTCTCTGATGGGAGGGACACCAAAATCTGCTGAACTAATGAAACTGAACTGTGTTTCTCTGAGTCATTCTTATTAACAGCACAGATGTGAGTTCCTCCTCCTGTCCAATCCATCATAAAATCATTCACCACCATCAGACCTTACCCATTCACACGCAAATCCACCCACAGAGACCCTCATTTGGATTCACTTTTTTGATTGCAACCAGGAATGACTGGCACGTCCACAGACACACCCGTCGAGACACTTCAAGCCGCAGCTCGCAGCTCCTTTTATCTCAAGACTGTGTGTTTTATATCTCCTCTCCTCTTCACCGCATCAGCGGTATTCATTGCATCCAGACATGGTCAGATTGGATCCTACCAAACCCGATGCCCCAGGGTGCCACAGAAAGACCAAATACCAGTAGATTCCTTGGCGCAGGAGATACTTTAACCCTTCATAGAGATCTGAGTAAAGTTTTGCTTTGTAGTGAGGCCTCTTTGCTTTCAGGTTAATGTACAGTATGTAGGCCCTAAAGGGAACGTGTTTTATTTCCAGATTTACATTATTCCCGAATGTTTCCAGGGGGAAAAATCAGAGAAAACGGGTGCGGAATTCCATAAAACCTCCACAGCGGGAGTTTTTAACCCCTTGGGCAGTCCGGTTAAGAAAAGGATGGATTTCCTTATATATACCACGGCAAGACCGCCTGGTTATTTCCGCAATACTCCTCATGGGAATTGTGAGCTGAATTTTTATTCTTTTGTTTTGGCTGGAATTTCAAAGCACAAACATGTGGTAGTCATTCCAGCATGGGCTCGGAAGTTCACTGTCCTAATAATGGGCAGTTAAGACAAACAAACCCCTAGAGTAATGAAAGAAACCAGCCGTCCACTTAAACCTGGGGCCAAGATTCATTTCCCGGTCAGGACGAAGAATTAGTGGAGCTGACAACCATCAGTTTAGCATCATTTATATATATATATATATATATATATATATATATATATATATATATATATATATATATATATATATATATATATATATATATATATATTGCATCATATTTCACAGAAACATTAAAGATATATTTGATTGAAATAATAACTCTGTTGAAAGAAACAGCATATGCTGGTTAGTTATGTTTTGAAGCAAGGAAGCTGGTTTGAGCTGGTTTATGCTGGTCAAGTGCTGGTCTGGACCAGCTCATGACCATCTGAGGACCAACATAAACCAACTCAAACCAGCTCATGACCAGCTGAGGACCAGCTCAAACCAGCTCATGACCAGCATAAACCAGCTCAAACCAGCTCATGACCAGCTGAGGACCAGCATAAACCAACTCAAACCAGCTCATGACCATCTGAGAACCAACATAAACCAGCTCAAACCAGCTCATGACCAGCTGAGGACCAACATAAACCAGCTCAAACCAGCTCATGACCAGCTGAGGACTAGCTCAAACCAGCTCATGACCAGCTGAGGACCAGCTCAAACCAGCTCATGACCAGCTGAGGACCAGCTCAAACCAGCTCATGACCAGCTGAGGACCAGCATAAACCAACTCAAACCAGCTCATGACCATCTGAGAACCAACATAAACCAGCTCAAACCAGCTCATGACCAGCTGAGGACCAACATAAACCAGCTCAAACCAGCTCATGACCAGCTGAGGACTAGCTCAAACCAGCTCATGACCAGCTGAGGACCAGCTCAAACCAGCTCATGACCAGCTGAGGACCAGCTCAAACCAGCTCATGACCAGCTGAGGACCAGCATAAACCAACTCAAACCAGCTCATGACCATCTGAGAACCAACATAAACCAGCTCAAATCAGCTCATGACCAGCTGAGGGCCAACATAAACCAGCTCAAACCAGCTCATGACCAGCTGAGGACCAGCTCAAACCAGCTCATGACCAGCATAAACCAGCTCAAACCAGCTCATGACCAGCTGAGGACCAGCATAAACCAACTCAAACCAGCTCATGACCAGCTGAGAACCAGCATAAACCAGCTCAAACCAGCTCATGACCAGCTGAGGACCAGCATAAACCAACTCATGACCAGCTGAGAACCAGCTCGAACCAGCTCATGGCCAGCTGAGAACCAGCTCATGACCAGCTGAGGACCAGCATAAATCAGCTCAAACCAGCTTATGACCAGCTGAGGATCAGCATAAATCAGCTCAAACCAGCTTATTACCAGCTGAGAACCACCTCAAACCAGCTCATGACCAGCTGAGGACCAGCATAAATCAGCTCAAACCAGCTCATGACCAGCTGAAGACCAGCATAAATCAGCTCAAACCAGCATATGACCAGCTGAGGATCAGCATAAATCAGCTCAAACCAGCTTATTACCAGCTGAGAACCAGCTCAAACCAGCTCATGACCAGCATAAATCAGGTCAAACCAGCTCATGACCTGCTGAAGACCAGCATAAATCAGCTCAAACCAGCTTATGACTAGCTGAGGACCAGCATAAATCAGCTCAAACCAGCTTATGACTAGCTGAGGACCAGCATAAATCAGCTCAAACCAGCTTATGACCAGCTGAGAACCAGCTCAAACCAGCTCATGACCAGCTGAGAACCAGCTCAAACCAGCATAAACCAGCTCAAACTAGCTCAAACCAGCTCTTACCAGCGGAGGACCAGTATATACAAAATATTCAGACAATCAGATCAACTCTGGACAAAACAAAAATCTACTACAAGACAACAAAACCAGAGCAAAAAATAAAAGCAAATAATTAAAATTAAAGAAAATAATATGACAGTTCAGCTGCAATTTATTCATGCTTGTGATGCATCCTGGGAGTTTCGTACTATTGTTCCTTTACGAGATTTCAATGACGATGGTTTTGCTGGTTTATGAGACCTCAATGACGGTTAGTTTTATTCCTTTAGGAAATTTAAGTGATGGATGGATTTGTTCGGTTACGAGATTTAAGTGACGGTCAGAGTTGTTCGGTTACGAGATTTTCAACACTGTCAGTTTTCAATGATGATTGTTTTTTCTCGGTTAAGAGATCTCAATGACGGTTGGTTTTGCTGGGTTGCGGGATCTCAATTTATGAGATCTCAATGGTCGGTTTTTAGTGTCAGTCGGATTTGTTCTGTTCTGAGATTTCAATGAAATTTTATTTTGCTACGAGATTTCAGAGACAGTGATTTCATTGTGAAACTAACTATCTGCATGGTATGTAATGTGGGGATTATTTATGCTCAAGAGTTACACCCCTTTTTTTCTGGGGTTTATTTTAACCCTTTATTCAGAAAAGTCTATGTGTTGTATGGAATATTTTACACCAGAGTTGCACTCCTTATATTTTGGGGTTTATGTTAACTCTTTATACAGTACAGCTTATTGACAGTGTACAGGGGTATTAGGACCCACTCAAGCCAAAGGTTGATCACACCATGGCTTCTGTAACACCTCTTTTCACAACTACCCAGCCTCCTAGGAGATCTCCCATCCAAATAAAGACTGGGCTCGACCTTGTTTAGCTTCAGTAGGTATGCAGGTGGAAGCTTCAGGTTGACCGCTGGAGGACTTCTCAAAAATCATTCTAACCATAGATCCTATTATGAAGACATATAAATCTCCTGACCACATTTTCCCTTGCTTTTTTTGCCACAGTTAAAAAAATTCAGCGGGGCGCAAACGGGCTCAAAATCTATAAGTGTGTGGCCAGGCTTTGTTTAGTCTTCTTTCCAGTCCAAATATCTAAAAATTCTTAAATCCAGATTCTTTTACTATAAAATAAGATTTTTTTCTTGCATTCTGGGTTTTCAATATGAAGTGAGTGACTTCTGAAATACAATGTGGTCTCATGTTGCAGTAAAACAGAGAGTGTAATTTGAATTTATTAATGGCAAATCACAAGAAGAGTTATTACTTGTTCATGCAAATCAGAAAAAAGGAAAAGTTTTGTAGTTTATTCCAGCCTTTGGTTCAGTTCACAAACAAATGACTCAGTTCTGGTCAGTGATTCAAAAACATACTCTGCAACCAGGCTGCGTCCGAAATCACATATGGTAGGCGAAAAACATCATGTGACAATTGATCATAATATGTATATGTAAATGAATATTTTCACAGAAAATCTCTTTTTATTGAAAAAGCTTTAGAGACATCTGTGGCTTCAACTACAGGCGGGTCTTCCAGGCCAAAGATCTGTGTGAGTGAACTGATATGCTTGCATGAAAAAGTCAACTGCTTTGGGATGTTTTGAAGCCTGTCATTAACGGCTGTATGACATGATCACGCTTCCAGATGGGGAGATTTGGCCAGGAGATCAGCTCTAAAGAGAGAAAGACAGAGAAATGGTCTCTGAACGTTCACACACTTACATGCGTATGAAAATCGCTTAGTTCTGACAGGCTTGTCCAAACCCTAAAGTCATTCTCTCTCTCTCTGCAGCGGTCTCCAACTCCACCATTAAAATTCCCCGAGTCGCTTCGGAGCAGTTCCTCTTCCACAGTGACCACGATTAGGCCCACTTTCTGTAGCTGTGACGTCAAGGGAAGTGGGACAGAGGAATTCTGGGTAAAGGGAGAGGTGCCTGAACAACCACGGTATTTACACGCTCACACATCCAGCTCTAGTCTCGCACACACATAAGACCTCCACAGAACACAACCCTGTGCGTTTCCGTAGGAAGAACGGATTTTGGATTTTGAAGATGGAATTCTGGTCCAACTGTAATCCGTTTTGGAGCGTCTAAACAAGAAGTTTGACATGTTCATGCAGTCTGATGTGCTCTTGACACCGACACCGCAGAGACGGACCACAGAGTCTCTGAATTACACTAGCCATTTCTCTTTGTTTTGACAATGAGGAAATATTTCATCCAAGAAGTAAAAATCATGTACTAACCCTCATGTTGTTCCAAAGCTGTATGCCTTTTTTCTATTGTGAAGCACAAAATGTGTTTTGAAGAATATTTACAATTCTTTTCCTTACAACCACCCCTTGCTGCTCAAGAGAATGATTTCTGAAGGATCATGTGACACCGAAGGCAAAAAGTACTGATGGTAAATTAGTTTGTTTGGAAGTGGACCAAGACCCATTCTTTCTCGGTCCGCACACTGTTTGTTGCGCACCAGGGTTTGGGTGGCAGAGTTCACACACGTTCAAATGAACCGCACTAAGAGAACAATCGAACCAAACATGACAAGTGTGAACACTAGTGCTGCAACGACGCGTCGACGTCATCGATTACATCGACTACGAAAATACGTCGCACTGTTTACATTCATCTCGCGTAATGGAGGCTTCTGGTCCTGGGAACGGAGAAAGTTCCATTCTATCACAAAAACCTAGACCACGATTATCAAAAGTATGGGAATACTTTAAACAGAGGCCAAATAAAATGATCCTTTGTTCCCTTTGCAGAACCAAAATGGCGTACCACCTATGGAATTGGATCTCTGCCAAATTTAGGGCAGCGCGTGAACTGAGTTGAGGAGAAAATCTTTGTATCGAAAGAAAATCAGTTTTGCATTTCAAAGAAGTTTATTTGGATGTGCGCGGACATTCTCTTTCGCGTGTGCAAGGTTTCAGTTCCTCACGCTCCTGATACCCGCCCATACCGCTCGCCTGCTCAACACAAACCAGCTTTACAATGTGCCAAAATTCCAGCCAATCAGAATTTAGCAGCCTCATCTCTGATTGGCTGGAATTCACAAGACTCCCTGCATTACAGACAGCGCAAGAGGAAAAATACATGGTTCAGGAGACGTTTGTTCAATGGCTTGGACACTATCAAAGTTCCTTTAAGACTGTATAGAAAGTCTTTGACACTCTTCATTTTAAAGTTCAAATGTCTACCACTGGACAATCACATATAAGTGGCTATTTTTAATCAAAATCAAATCGTATTATTACATAATGGCGTGTCCCAGTGTTTCTACACCTCAATGAAATGCTAAATTAGTTCTAACTTCTTATGTAAAAAAACATCACTAGATTAATAAAAAAAAAGCCCGTAATAAAAACAATCGTCAGAGTAGTCGATTAATCGGAAAAATAATCGTTAGATTAGTCGACAGAATTTTTAAAAAAAACAATCATTAGTTGCAGCTCTAATGAACACCCTGAGTAACTGTCATGAACTGGTGGTGTTGGTTGTTGTGGCAAGCACTGAGCAACAACGAGAGAAGTTCAGAGCACAGTAAATCAGTCGATGCAAACAAGACCAGACGGCAAAACAGAAACGGGAAAACCAGTAGACATGGCTAACGTTTTGACACAGTGTCGAGATCCCGAAGCGTAGATGTTTCGAAACACTGCTCCGAACTGTGATTCAAAACACCAATGTCACGTGACTTTGGCTAAACGAAGCTTCCGCGCATTTCACAAGTGTTTCGACAGGTGGCGTGCTTGCCGAGTCTGCGTTTTGATTGACGGGGCGGGAACAAACCACACAATCGCACATCTGTCTCAACTCCCACAAAGTTTAAAAGAGGAGTTAATGCACCTTCACCTCGTGGGTTTTTGTGAGATGATTTTTTCAAAGGCTGGAGAAATTATCTGTAAAAAAATAAGTAGGCTCAGCCCTTCCACAGCAGAGCAATTAATATTTTTGAATAAAAATCTGTAAACAAAATACTAAAATGAGATCATTGTGGATTGATTTGTTTTATTAATTTAAAGTTTTCATGACCAAAATAACCTAGTTATTATTATTATGTATTATAGATATATAGTGAGGATGATAAAAACTCATAAAAACACATTAACAAAAACACAACATTTATATTTTTTTAAAGGGCTTGTTGTCAAAGTTGTTTCAGATAACATGTGCAATTTGGGTGTGGGTATAGTTTCGAAGCCTCGTCACAATACAGCACATTTGCTTTCAGTGTTTCATGAAGCCTCGCTCTGCCCACCACTAAAAACCAGGAACATAGAAACAAGGAAACCGCTCAGTAAAGCAATGAACCACAAGACAATACTTCATAAAGAGACAAACAATAGAACAGGGTTATACAGGGAGAAAGAGACACAGGGATAATGAGGCAATGGGAAACAGCTGCACATGATTACACAGACAAAGCATTGTGGGAAACTGAGTCCATGATGTGTGCAGTGTCAGTGGAACCAGTGCCCTCTGCTGGCGTACAAGGGCACTCGCAGCTGGTGGATGTGACAGAAGCACATTCAACTGATGTGAGAGAAAACTGACTTCTGACTGACAAATTTTGTATTTGTATTAAAATGACACCTAAACATTTTTTATTTCAAGCTTAGTCGGTCACTTTTAAACATGCTGCTGCTGTCTACACATTTCCTATAGTATAAAATAATGTAATCCTGATGCATACAAACAGGTTTGTTTCCTGTGGCATGTGTGAAACAGCTTTTCTGGCTGTTAGTTTGATAGCATGATTAATGTTGTGTGTGTGTGTAACAGTTCTTTAACTTCTTGACCTCACCTATCTTTTCTAATATACATGGCTGTCACATTGTCATGGCAACTGTAGACAGTCTGATTCCCACACAAACACAAGACCAGAACAGCTGATGGAAAATTGAACTCTTCAGCCGTGGAGGGAAACGGACCATAAATCTGGGTGGCGGGTTAACCCCTTGACACCCGTTTACTCAGGTGGGTCCTTTATCATGCGAGGCGTCAAACCTCCCAACCTCGCCTCACAACAGCATGGGAAAAAGACAGATATCAGCCAGAAAACAACACAGTGAGTGAACCAACACAGAGACAGGAACCATCCCAACCCAGAACCCTAAAAACACAAAAGATACAGGGGGAGATGGATTTCCGCAACATAAAGACGAGGAAATGTTGGCAGTACTGAGCAAACAGTAAAAGTTCTTCTTATCTGTGCTTCACCGTCCAGACTGCGAATGTCAGTCAGACACTTTAAAGTCAAATAAATGCCGGGAGCCAAGCTAGTGAACTCAACCACACTCAAAGATGCTCATTCATTAGTCTGCTGCCAAATTGTCATGTATTTCCTTTCGATCAGACTGTTTCACCATCGTTAATTTTCCTTTAGCTTTAGAGTCTTGCCAAGAATTTGCTGTTCTAAATGTGATAAATGTGTCTTTCACTTCATGGCTGCGTCCCAATTTGCATACTTTTACTATAGGCTACTATATACTTCCCTAATGAAAGCTTTATGGAGCATGTACTGATTATATGCTACAACAATTTGCACAACAATAAATTGATACTGTAGACCGCCTTTTCTTATGTACTGTGTAAGTTTTATCATCTAGATAAATTCATTTCAGTTGAGATAACTCTCGGAGTGAATTATTTAACCAGCATTTTTTGGCATAGGGCATGGAATGTACATATGATTGATTTTGGTGGACAAGATCTGCTATCCTGCTGAGCAAATACATGAATTTGTTTAGCTTAGTTAAAATAATAGACATAAAGGACATGCTGCGGCAAAAATACATTAGAATATGTGAGAACTCCAATAGCAGATCTCTACAGGTGGTGCTGGGGAGGAGGAAGGATAAACAGAAGTTTTCATGATCGAGAAGCAGGACTATCGCAGGCTAGGGTTATGTGTATTAGGAAGTACATCTGGTTGGCTAAAGCCACGGTGTTAGAGGAACCAAACAGCGCTCAGTTAGAATTTCATGACTAAACTATGTATTACTTTTAAACAGATTAGGCCTTAAAAAATAATTTCTTTCTCTTCTGGAAAAATTTGATGAGAATTCATGAACAGATAATTCAACATCTAGTCACCTTCTGCATACTATTTTCAACATACTTTCAACACACACACACACACACACACACACACACACACACACATATATATATATATATATATATTTATTTATTTATATATTACATGTTTTCCTTCTGCTTTTTGACATCACATACAGGATTGTAGTTAGTTTGATCCTCCTTTGAGTTTGACATTTTATTTCTAAATACATTTTCCTCATTCGTATACATGCAGTTTTTCCCCATGTGGACAAAGAATTCTCCTCCTTCGATTTATATTTGAAAAGCCCTGTGGGGGGAGGGTTTGCTGGTTTCCCAAATTTGAAACATTTGAAGTATCCAAGACTCTTGGACCCAGTCTGGTCTGGTTTAAAGGAATCGCCAGTTGGCTCAGGACTTCCAGTGTTTAATGACTCACAGATGGGCCCTGCTGGACCCCATTGGGCCACTCAAACTGGGTCACCCTACAACACATTAGCTTCTTGATCTCATTGTGTAATTTACTCGCATACAAAGGAACAGACTGTGGTGAACAAAGACTGCTATATCCTCTCCAATCACTTTAATGCAGCAAGAATTAAAACAGAACATTGGATCAGGTGGTTTTTCATACTATATACACTAAATACTGCCTATTTTAATATGACAAAAATAGTATGTAAAAAAAAAGTATGTATTATATAGTGATAACCATTTTAAAACAAATTTATCAGACAATATCATGTTTAATTCTTCAAGTGGATTCCAGTAAAAAAAAAAAGAAAAAGCATTTTTTTTTATCCAAATGTAGACATGTCTTAACCTGTCAAGCAAATGACCCTACAGCAGCAG
Organism: Opsariichthys bidens; assembly: GCA_037194245.1. Classification (NCBI taxonomy): domain Eukaryota; kingdom Metazoa; phylum Chordata; class Actinopteri; order Cypriniformes; family Xenocyprididae; genus Opsariichthys; species Opsariichthys bidens. The sequence continues at coordinate 17,747,324 of CM074290.1, read as the reverse complement.
TTTGATTGACAGGCGATCTGTCCAATCATAACATCGATTCCGCCATTTTGTCCGACAAAGCAGTCAGGGGAGTTAGTAGATTAACGTTAGTGAACTTGATAAATTGTGCTTACTCGCCTCTTTCTGCGCTTGAAACAACATTCCTTCTGATGTCCATTCATGTTTATTTGATGCTATAAATGAACTAGTATGAAGAGATGATCGGTTCACGAGCCGATTGAAGGAGCTACAGCGATCTGTCACCACACATTAAAGAGACTCTAGACGCTATTTATTGATTAAACTTCTTTAAAAATTTATGATATATTATATATGAAACTGGTTCATATGAAAAGTAACCTGCTCTGTCTTGTCTGTCGACATGTTGTCAGTGTCCTCTTTGATCCGGGATGTATTTTTCTCTGCGTGAGAACATGATGTGTGGCGTGAGAGCGCATGGCTTGTCGGATATAGCAATAATAACTAAAGGGGGCGGATCTTTGCAAAAAATTTTATGATCGCTTGAATGAAATAAAAACAGTGCATGTGACTGCGATGTTGACTGTTTGAAACAATAGTGTGAACTATATAAAATGCGTATACTCTTTCACATACTATCTTTTTTAAAGATAGCTGGCAGATAATATACTGCACAGTATTCCATTTCAAATGGTTTCAAGCTTTAGCTAATTAGTCTAACCCTTGCTACATTGATTCTCCATTCACAGCCTTTCAAAAATAATATGTTTTGAAAGGAACATAGAAATTGAAAAAATATATAGGCTACATATATCATTATATTACAGTAAATGCTTTACTCTTTTTTTTAATTAAGGTTTCTTTACAGCATGAAATAGTTGAATGCTGCATTGACGTCATGTGATCAGTCACATGACATTTACAGCTCAGGTGATTGGCTCAATTCAAAATTGAAACGTTTGCTGTGTTTCTATGAAGCAAAAAGCCAGGTTGAGTAGCATTAGGATGAATGAGAATGATAGTTTTGTAAACGTAAATCTAGTCTGAACATATCCTCTAATTTGATGTTCACATTTTTTTAAAACCTATTTTAAATGCTGTCTGATTTGTTTTTGTTTTTTTTGTTTTTACCGTTAATCTTCCAAAACAAGACTACTAGTGATATATATTCACCAATACCTTTGACGGCTGGAGAAGTTTTGGTTTGGCCTATTGTCAAATATAGACTTTTTAAGGCACTTTTTGTCTTGTTATATTTTCAAAAAAGGCGCTAAATGTTTTTGGCTACAACACAGTGTAAACCATAAGTTTACATGAGTTAAGAACCATAAGTTCATGGTTGCGTAGAGACATTACACGCGACTGTTGTCGAGAGACATTTTGCCTGTCAGGTCTCACTTTGCCGTTGTAAACTATGTGAAATAGCAGACCTTATTCGTAGTGTGTAACGCTTTTAATGGCAAAGATGTTTTACGGTTTTAAAGCTACCATTAGCATCATTTATGGACGGTCATAAATTGTTTTTGTAATGTCATGCTAAACATCAAACAATCCCTGAGCGGGCATAAAACAAATTGGTGCTGTTGATTCACAACAACAATCTGAAATCGCTAGAGCTTTTATTGCTTGTAAATCTGTGATTGTGAAGTGAACTGACTGCTCTTACAGACGGCTCCGGTTTCGCTAATGAGATGAGACTCCATCTCTATTACGGACTAAAGGTTATATTTTCTGTGTTTGGCTTTGTGTGGAACAGAAGACTAGCTTATTGCAACGTATATAATGGCCAAAAGAGAAATTTTATTGCTCAGATGTTTCTCTTTTATAGCTCACGAGACTTAATGGAGTTTTCAGTCATGATTTATTTACAGTAAGTAATCAAGTTTGTCTCATTGAAATTCCTCAATGTTGACATGACTGAGGATAGTAGCTAAGAGCATTTGGTTTAGGGAAAAAAGTTTGTGTTCTCTTGAAATCTGAGCACAGTTTGAGACATTATTGAGATCTCTTCTGAAACACTGGCATTTGATTCTTTTTTGGATATAATTCGGACGAGCAGCAGGCTTAATGTAAGTTAAATGTCAAGTTTTCTCTACTCATTGATGTTTAGGAGTAACAATTGATTTTTTTTATACTATGCATGCTTAATATTATTAAAAATAATTATGTGAAACTCGATACAGTATGCAAAGATGTTGTTTCAAAATAGTGTTTCATGACCTCATCACATTGTATGTTTAAAAGAATATTTAACCCATTAAATGTCATATACTTTCATGGTGCTTTTTTGGGGTTTGCCTGTGAAATTCATCATTCTCTTTTGTTGTGTGTAAAAGCGCAACTCAGACTTTCTGTCTAACCTATTTTTATTTATTTTACAGAAAAAAAAGATTTTGGAAGCACATGTGGGTGAGTTAATAATAACAAAATTTTTATTTTTCATTTTGGAAATGATTTTTTCATACAGCTTTGTTTGAAAACCGTTGAGATGGTGCTTTTTTATAATTGAAAAGGTTTTTCTTCTTTCACACCATTTTTACCATAGTTTATATTTTCTCGTATCTCTATTCTACTTTTTGTGAAAAAACATATTTTTGTAATGTTGTGTCATTGTAGTTTTTGATTTTTGTGTGTGTGTGTGTGTGTGTGTTTTCTTAGGGACGGTTACTGTAAATTTATTTCTTTATTTTTGTATAGCAACAAAAATAAGTAAAATGTCTTATCGGCAGATTGATGAAATAATGAGTCCAGAAGGAAATCTTGATTTAGATGTACTGTAAGTGATTTGCATGCCATCTTAAAATGCAGTAATGCGTCACATGTTCTGTTGACTCATCACCAGGTGTGTTTTACTCTCGTTTGCAGGTGTTGCGGTGGAATTCACGTCTCCGTCTTCACTCTCATTTACGAGACCCACATAAATCCAAGTGTGTTTATCATTTCCATCCAATCAGGAGACACTTTTATGAACAGGTAAGAACAGGGCAGAAACTCCACACAGGTGTACAGTCAGAAAAAGGGCAGAGGGTCGCGGGAGAAACGCAGAATCAAGACCACATGTAGATGGAGTCATCACGGCGGATCAAAGCCCACCAAACTCGCAGTCGAGATCAAAAGGGGCCGGGTTACGCTCGCGTGAGCCCTACAGGGGCTGAGGTGAACTGGACCGCATTAGACATCTGAGCCAAGGGGTTCCAAAACTAACAAGAAAGTAAAATAGAGGAGTGGGGTGATTCAGTAAGACAGAGGCACCACCAAAAGACTTTAGTTAGACTAGACACCATTTTTAAGGATTATCTCACCCATAAATGGAAAATTGTCATCATTTACTGTTGAGTCAACCTTGTGTGACTGACTCAAAAGCACAAGGAAATGTTCAGGCAGAATGTGTGAGCTGCACGAAATTACATGGTGGTTTTTACTACAAAGTTTCAAAAAGTCAAAACATACCATTAAAGTAGTCCAAACATCTTATACACTATATTCAAAGTCATCTTAGGGTGCGTTCACACTTGTAGTTTGGTTCGTTTGGTCCGGACCAAAAAACAAAACATATAGTCCTTGTCCGCTTATCGTTCACACTGGCATTTTTAACAGCAAACCTAAATTTACCGAACCAAAGGAATAGGGGTACAGTCACAACCTGATTGGTATATTGGTATATTTCACGACAGAGCTTGCTTACCGAACATTCAAAGCCATGCTGTGTGCTGGATTAAATGCCATCATTTTATGCGTGTATATATGCTTTATTTTTACCAGCTGAGAACTCACGAAGAGCTCATAAAATGTTCAAAACATTCAAAAAAGCACGGACCACTCGTCGGACCAAATATTGTTGCTCCACGTTTGTTGCCCTCGACTCATTTTGGATACACTGATCTTTCCGTGTTACAAATCAGCTGACTTGTAGCATCGCATCTTGTAACATCACGTCCTGTTTTTGGTTCGTTTACATGTCTTTGGTCCGTGTTGCGTTCATATATCAATCAAACCGCACCAGAGTTCGTCTGGAAGCGGACCGAGACCCATCTTTTTTAGCGGTCTCGGTCCACTTGTTTGGTTCGGATGGCAGCGTTCACATATGTTCAAACGAACCGCACTAACTGAGCAACTGTACCAGGGTTCGTTTTAATCGAACCAAACATGACAAGTGTGAACGCACTCTGAAGCTTTAAGATGGTTTTGCAGTATTTAAGTTGTTGTTCACTGATAATCTTCGAATTGGCTGACAATTGAAGGGGATGGAAGTACAATTTATCCAATTTGTTTTACGGTCTTAAAAGTCTACATCATGTGCGTTTTCAATGTTTTCCAGGTACCAAACATTATCCTCAACGCATCAAATTAAATATGGCTTCTACTCTAACTTACATCTCTTAAACTGCCAGGATGTGCCACAGACACACATCCTCATAAATGAGCAACAGTAGAAGTGTGTCTTTGTGATTTATTACGACTTCACACCCAACAAACCGCAGATTCACACTCAGGAATTTTCTCAGGTGCTGGAATTCAAGAGTCAACACTTCACATTCTAGAAATAACATCCTTGAACAAAAGAAAACTTAACCACAGTAACCTGAGAGGCCTGTTATTTGAGACGCAAAACTTCAACAAGTCAAAGCCATCAAGTACAACAGCAAAAACACCCTTTAAATATTTATTATCTTGAGTTCTCTTGTTTAAATGGAGGCCTAATCAAATTTAAAAGGCCTATTTTCCCATCACAAAATGAAGTAGACAGCCATAATTACCACACTGTTTCTCTGTACACACCTCGTAAATGTGATTCGCTCTGCTGATTTTCCTGAGTCGCATTTTGTTTGCATTATTTGTGGTTGGTTTTTTATAAAGTGGTGATTAGATTGTTTGGAATACTCAAGCATGATCTTAACGATATATGCTTGACTTCTCGTGTTTTAAATGCATTAAAACTTGCGCATTTGCCCTAAATCGGAGGAATACCAGGGGAAGGTTTAAACAGAACAGGCAGTGTGCTGCAGTCTAGGACAAAACCAGACTTTGTGTAGCCTTTTATTTTTTCGGAAAGAAAGTGCCAGAGCTGTAATGCAGTCCAGACGCTCTCTTTTTTCTCTTCTCTTCCCTCTGTCCTGTGTTGCTACTGACCAGCTTCAAACTTCTCCATTTCTAACAACAATAAATGGCTGCCATTCAGATGGTCCTGATCTTCCATTCCAGCCCACCCAAAATCTCAGACCTGGCTGTGAACTTGACCCTGACAGCGCAGCGAAGTCTTCCCCAGACCCACGCTGAGAGTGAGGTGCTGTTGTTTGACGTGGTTGTGTAAGTGAGATATTTAGACCGCTCTCTCTCTAGAGAATGAGGTACAGATGGATAACAGAAAAGAGGCGAAGTGTGTTTATTTGTTCATGCGTGTGTTAGCAGGAACATTTTTGCCATTTTTTCAAATCCACCTAGAAGCAGCTTCTAATGGAACATTGAGGTTTTTATGGTTTCTAGCTAACAATTTATTGTCATTAGCTTGTTCAAATGCGTCTAGATGGTTGATCAGCTTGACTACCAGCTGGTTGACCTGGTAGACCAACTTGGACCATAGATTTTGTAATATAAACCTTTTTAAATACCATAACTAGTATGATTTCAGTCAGAGACAGTCCAGGTTTATGGTTATTAGCTTGACCAGAATGGTCCAGAGGAATATCACTTGGACTACACCTTGTGTCCACCTAGTAGACCATCATGGTTAGAGTTTGTAGATGACATTGGACTAGCAACAAATCAGTTGATGCATTCCAGAAAAAAAAACAGTTTGACCACTGCTTTTTCGCCCTTGGTTTTCAATTATATAGCACTGATCAACGGGAATAAAGAATGGTTGACCTTCTTAAATGAGCAGCTTAGACTTGGCAGACCAACTTGGACTTGCTACAGACCTGCTAAAACGGGTTTGGTTTTCTAAATTAAAGGCTGCTGGAAAACAATGTGATGTTTGAAGGACGGTGTGTTTAGCTGTTTTCTCCACTAAATGATGGAGAAGAAAAGAATGTTCTAACAAAACAAACCGACGTCTTGGATAAAGAATTTTTAAAACACGTTTGAGAGACAAGTTTGTTCTAACGCTTGTCAAACTGTACCTGTTCTCAGAAGAAGTGTACGAGAACTTAGTGTCTGGAATGTAGGGAAGCATTTCTCTCCCTCTTTCCTCTCTCTGGGATGGAGTTTGATCTAAAATTAGGTTTATTTAAGGGTTTGAGATCTTGGCCAAATGTGCTCTGACATTAATTCGAAACAGCTCAGCCCAGGTGGGAGGAGGAAAAGAGGGGCCCGCGGTCTGTAAATAAGAGCCAGTCCGTTTTTATCATCTTCACTCTCTTTTGGAAAGTCTTGGATTGACATTCCTCCCTGCTTGAGCCTGAAGCTCCTGCCTGACATCATTAAGGAGGAATGCACACTGTACATTCTCTGTTTCAATCCCTTCATTTCATGTTTTAATTCCCCTCTTTCCCGAATGGCAATCTAGCTGTGCTTTCATCACGTGAGCAGGGGCGTTCAGACATAAGGCGAGTATGAACACCCCCATTCACTGGGCCGAAGCCTGGCACACATTCAGGAAGCTCAGGCTGTTTTTGGCTTCGTGGTACCTGCAGAGACTGTAGCTGTCAAGATTTTCACTGACCTACTTTCTGCCAGTGGTGAATATGAGTTATTAGAGGCGCCCGGGGGGGGGCTGAATTTTTCTCTGGACGTATGCAGGGCTCGCCTTTCTCCTCTCGTGCTCAGCGCCGCCTTTGTCTCTACAGAGAATGATATAAATCAGCCAACGGCTGTGAGGGAAGAATGAAGCTCTGTAGAGTCTCAAAGGGCGTGTGGAGCAGAGCTGCTGAATCCAGTGGTTTCAGTGTCTGTGGATTAATATCTTCCTGCTGATAGGAGAGCCATGCTTTATCTGAACGTCCATATCCTTCTCAAGTCTGCCACAAATGGATGAGTCCTTCAAGAGGACATTTAGGGATGGTGTTAAACACAGATAAAGCATTGTGCTGGACAAGCAAGGACTTTAAAGGGTAGTTCATCCTAAAACCAACATTCTGTCATCATTTATTCATCCCTTTTCTAAAGACTTTTTCTCCCAAAGAACACAAAATGAGACATTAGAAAGAATGTTCACACAATCTTTTCCATACATCCTCATGCCGAGGTTACCATAGTCGGCCAGATCCGGGCCGTATCCAGATCAGATGGTAGACCTGCGACTAGACATGTCAACAACGCAGCCCTGAATGTCAGCAGAGACCATGTCAACTAGACTATCCCCTGTGAAGATCTCATCGACATGACATGATCCTGAGCAAAGACCTCAAAGTCCTCTGAGCTTCGTCTCCATACCACCGTAATGAATCCAATCTTCATGCAGAAGGAACTGGATGAAATATTTTGAATAATATCCACAATTTGAATTGTTGTGATGGATCTTGGAATCATAATTACTCCTTGTTCGTTCGTTGGCCAGAGGAGACATCCCTGGTTTCTGCAGATCCTAGTTGACCTAATTTAATAATTGACGATCTTTGTATCTTGACATTTTTCTTTTTAGAGCTGAATTGAACTCTGTTTGCATCTTTGAATCATTATTTTCCTGTTGATCACTGTAAAGCTGCTTTGAAACGCTTGTATAAAACACCATAAAAACATAAAGGTGGCTTGACTTGACAATGAAAGTGTCTTTTTTTTGTCTTTGTTTACCGCCATGACTTCAGTTTTCAGAGTCTCCATCAATGCATGACTTGTTTAGAACTGAAGCGACACAGTATACGGGGAGTCATTTAATAAGGCTGACTCAGTGACCAGTTCTCTATTTTTCTAGGTGACTAGTAAATTTGGATTCTCTTTCAAGCATTTAACTGTACACAAAGTACCAGATAAAGCTCATTATGAAGACTCTCTTCCACATGCGGAACTCACAGTATAAAAACAAATGACCCTCTGAGCTCCTGCAGTTTTTCGGCAATAAAGACACATGTGCAGACACATCAGCATTACATAAACTGTTCACCTGTTGGTGTTTACCTTCTCACTTTTTGTCATTCCAGTGCATGATAGATCATGGGATCAGCCTCAAGAAATTGGAAGATCTGCAAAACAGACTTGTCTACATGTACGTGCCATGAGAACACGACCTGTGCAGCATTTCACAAGGGAGGACAGACATTCACACAAAGGTGTTTGTCCTCATGGCTTGGTGGTTAAGCATTGGGGATTAGTATGCTGTTATCAGATTTCACAGAGGAGGCTCGGAGAGCGACCGGACATGTCCAGACATGCAACAAGTGTTCATTACATGTTTTCAACATGTAAACCTTCATTACATAATAGGGCCCTCATACATTCTTACAGAGTGATTCACATGTTCTGGGGACATTACCACGAGAGTATTAGTAGCCTCTTAAAACATTTTAAGGTGAACCCACACGTAGACCTGCAGCTGTGGATGGAGGAAGTTCGTTTGAAACAGGTGTGGATGCATCAGACGCCGAAGAGCATGTGACCATTGAGTAGTCAAAATAATGATAGGATACGAGATGCGTGTTCACTGGCAGGATGAACACAGAATCACGTAACATTTTACACACTTTTTTTTGGCAAACTGCTATCTGTGTCTGCTTCATCTTACTCTAGGAAGTACGTACTCAACCATTCAAAAGATTCAGGATGACCCAAAAAAAAAAAAGTGTAAGTTGTCATTTAGCGGACAACTTTGTCCAAAACATCATATACTGTATTCTGGTCAACTTGGACAGAACTTTTTTCAAAAAAATATATACCTTTCATCATTTAGCAGACACTTTTATCCAAAGAAACTTACAAGGGGAGCAATTAGGGGTTAGGTGTCTTGCTCAAGGGCACTTTAGTCATGGTATCAAAGGTGGAGTGAGTGCTGTTTATTGACAATCCCCACCTTCAATTCCTGCCAGCGTGGGAATCAAACCAGCAACCTTCAGATTACAAGCCCGACTTCCTCACCACTAGGCCACAACTACCCACTAGTCGCTTAATACTTGGAAAAGGTTCAAACATATGGCAGTAGAAGGTAAAGTCAAACTTCCTCCGTTATGCAGGTGTACGACACAATCATTGCAGCCTCCTTGAAAATATACACTGAACAAGGCAAGTTTTGACATTTATTCTCCACAATTTGGTTGACTTTTTGTGTTGACTGCAGAGTTAACGGCAGAATTGCTATTTTTGTCTTCCAGGCACCGGTCAATGAAACGCCTTTGAGATATCAATTAGGAGCATCCCAGATCTGACATTTTGAGATTATCAATTATATTTAGAGATATCAATTAGGAATATACCATATCTGACACTGAATGCATTATTGAAGGGGCCGTCCCCCAGGAGCAATCAGAACAGATCGATCTAGAAGCTTTGCGTTTTAGCCTCTAAGCCACTACATGAGTGTGGCCTGAAAGCATTGTTTAGATTAAATGTCCATTTTCAATGGGATTTTCCTGTTTTGTAAGATCTGGCGTGCCTGAATCAACCCTCAGACCCTCAAGCTTTACTCAAAGCGCATCAGCAATGCCATTACACCGCACGGGAGACAAAACCACCCGACAATCACACCAGTTAAATGGGAGCCAATCCCCAGAGGGCATTTGGGTTTGTCTGCCCTGTTTCCAGTACAGCAGTGTGAGAGGCATGTTGAAAGCAGTGGCATGCGGTTTCTGTGCTGTCCCAGCCGTAGCTTTGAAATACCAGCCCTACCGCAGGCTATTTTAGGGCCAGCCACAGCCATGCTTGCTTGTTGTCCAGATACTGTCGTTCTCCTGGGTCCCGTGTCACAGCGCTGGTACTCTTTGCATCCCCAAAATTGCAAGTGGTGAGCCCAAGGGATTGTGAGCTTCCGTCAGAAGGCTTTGGCAATGTGCAGTCTCTAGAGCTAGAATCCACGTGTTGAAGGGTTTGACTGGAAAGGGTCTGTAGGTTGAGGCATATCCTCATGGAGGTCCTCCAGTTGAAGAAAGTACAGATTCTTTTTATTCTAAAAGTGTTGAATACTCATCCAAACAGTTCTCTAACATACCTACCCTCTCATTTGGCTCAAAGGGTTAGTTCATCCAAAAATGAAATTTCTGTCATTAATCACCCTCATGTCGTTCCAAACCCGTAAGACCCACATCATCTTCATTCATATTTTTCATGAAAAATTAGATTTTTTTCTTTTAATCTTCCATAGAAATCAATTAACTGACCACATTCAAGGTCCAGAAAAGACTTTTTAAAACAGTCAGCGTGACTACAGTGGTTTAACCTTAATGTTATGAAGTGCAGAGAATACTTTTTTGTCACCAAAACAAACATAACGACTTCCTTCAACAATTTCTTCTCTTCCCTGTCAGTCTCCTTCAATTTTAACATTGTAAACACAGTACAGCGCTTCCAGTTTCTACATCAGAATGCTGGCTCAGCATTATAAAATGTGTATCCGCCGTTCCCTATACACAGATATACATGATCACGAATTTGAAAGTGAAAAGTGAGCATACATTCGAAAGTAATTTCATTACCTCAGATATTGATAGCGGTTCCCTGATACCTGCAGAGTATATACAATAATTTGGTATTACCGGTGTTATTGGTAAAACCAGTGTTGTTGCAATTTCATTTACTGCTGTGGAAATTTCCTACCAATACATCCCAACTTTGTACCCCAAATGGCTTTGCAGTACCCTTATTATGCAGTACACAACCCTCCTGGAATGACTTGGGTTCAGGTGTCTTGCCCAGGATGACTTGAGGATTGTCTCTAGCAGACTCAAAGTAACACCTAGATATTTGTAGACAGATCTTTATTCAGTACTTCATGGCAACATGGACAAAAAGTTTGGTCCCACTCACCCAGGTCATACCAATGATCTGGAAAGATGATTTTTGTGGACTAAACTCTCCAATTCTTGTTTCCTGACTAGGTAAGGCCTTGTCATCTGAACACTTCCTTTTCTTCTTCCCTCTTTCTGTAAATCATACTGGAGCATTGAGACAAGCACCATAGTGGCACCTGTGATCTTACGTAAGCTTTCAATCTCTTCATGCATCAGCTCTGAACAAACACTCCATGTTTTGGATTTTTCACCCTCATCCAATAATTGGGTGCAAGTCAAGCTTGAGAAGAGCAGACAAGGAGGAAAACTGTTTATGAGGGCCAAAAACAGAGATACTGGATTCTGGTAAATGTGACGTTACACACATTTTCATAAGTATCTTGGTTTGAGATTTCACTTATTCTACATCTAAAGAGAAGCCGATGTCAGTTGAGGAAATGGGGAAGAGTGAGTGAGAGATGGAAGGAGAAAGAGAGAGGGAGAGAGTGAGAGACAGTAATCATTACAGGACTTAGAATAGAATAATTAAAGGAGCTGTGTGTGCTGGTCCTCTGCCTGTGCTGACCACAAGTACAGCCATTTACTCTTGATTCTCTTCCGGAACCAGCCATTTATCACTGTTTTCTGTTTGTTACTTTCTTCATGTCGGGACCATGTGGAGGCTGAATGAGGGAAATCTTTATTTTCAGAGTAGGAAGTAATACATAATATTGAGCATGTTAGGGTTTTGTGGGTTGTTGCAAGGTTGTTGCTATGTTATTGGTAAATGGTTGTTACCAGCAATAGAATATTGGATGGCTGCTAAGTTCTTCCTAGACAGTCACTACTTTGTTCTGAGTAGTTGCAAGGGTGTTTTGGGTTGTTTATAGAGCATTGCTCGTCTGTTCTAGATAGTTGCTAGAACATCGCTAGGATGTTTTGGGTGGTTCGTACACTAAAAAAATGCTGGGGTAAAAACAATACAAGTTGGGTTGAAAATAGACAAACCTGGCGATAGGGTAGTTTTTACCCAGCGGTTGGGTTACATGTTTGCCCAACATGCAGGACAGTTTTAATTAACCCAACTATTGTTTAAAAATTACTATATGTCTGGCTTAAAATGAACCAAAATTACTATTACTATTACTATTACTAGAGGCAACAATAATAACCAAAAGGTGAACATTTATTAGTAAGCAATTTGTTTAATTATTATTCATTAAACTTATTAATAAATGTTCATTTATTAAATAGTACAAAAACAATCTTTGGGTTAATTTTAAGCAAGGAATACAATCATTTATAAACAATAGTTGAGTTAAATAAAGCAACACAATTGCTGGATTTGTCCATTTTCGACCCAACTTGGGTTGTTTTTAACCCAACTTTTTTTAGAGTGTAGGCTGACCCCAATTATTTCTGGGTGGTTGCTTGGCATAAGGTGTCCTGGGAAGTTGTTTGTTTGTAAGGCATGGCTAGACTGTTCTTGGGTGGTTGCTTGAGCATTACTTGGCATTGCTACGGTTTTCCTGCTTGGCTGTTATGGTATTTCAGGTGGTTCAGAGGGTGTTGCTAAGCTGTTGGTAGGGTGTACTAGGTGGTTCAGGCTAGGTAGTTAAAGGAGTCCATGAGAAATCATGTTCTGGGTTTTATATATTATATGGTTTTGGTGAATCTTGTCCTGTAGATGTAGCAGATTTTTTTCAACCTTTGTTTGTATCTTCTAGGCCAATTATAAGCCAGTTTGGCAGTCAGATGCCATTAAACGTGCTTTGTGTGAGTATGTCTGTCCACATAAATGTTCTGTGCATTTTTAAAACCCAGATTTGGTTATCTTGGTATCTGTTGTGCATCAATATAATGTATTTGTGTTTGATTACAGTGGAGATCTGAAGGACAAGAATTAGACACAGTATTGAACTGAGTGAAAGACAAATTTTTGTTGACATTGTGATGAAAGCTCGTGGAATGGTGCTCATTTGAACAGTGCACTTCCTGAAGTATGTGTGTAAAATTAAAAAGGAACATGCAGCTTTTTCAACGAACACATTGAAAAACCCAATACATCAATCAATGTTAGAGAGGCCGTTTTTTCCTCTGGGACTCATTTCCTACAACAAGCCACAAAAAAGGTTTTTGATGCTCACTTAGTAGTTCTGTTTGATTATTCTTGACTGCTCATAAAAATGACATGCACTAATTAAACAAGATCGATTGATTTCTCTTTTTTTCCAGGTCGTATACCAAAGTCCGGAAACAAAGATGGTCAAAATGAGAAAAAAATCAAATGGGATATTCTCTTCTGGTGCAGTTGAGTTTAATCGTTCCCAGACTGCTCGTATTTCACTGACATCTGTACTTTGTATGGTTTAAAGCACTGATTAATGATATCGATGTTTGATCTGTATTGCTGCAAAATTTATTCAAGATGCTGAATTATTGTTTTGTCGCTAGCATATTTTTTGCTCTAAATTTAGATTTTCTTTGATTGTGAGGTCATTGATTAATTGATTTAGGTTAAATGACCAAGCCAAAACTAAAATTATCCTGACTAATCCTAACCCTGAGGCTAATGTTTACTGGGAAATCTGATGGTGCAACAGAGTTATGGGAAAAACAATCAGTTTCATTCAAGACTAATTTTAAAAGTGAAAACAAGGCATATCCAGCTTTCAGTGTTAGGAATGCTACTTTGAAACTTTAGCTTGCCAAGCTATAAGCTACTCATTATTTAAAATGTTTGAAATACCCTTTCAAATAGCCAGTTTTTAGTTCACCTAAAAATTTAAATTCTGTCATTAATTCCTCATGTCATTCTCGTAAGACCTTCGTTCATCTTCAGAACACAAATTAAGATATTTTTGATGAAATCCGATGGTTCAGTGAGTCTCTATTGACAGCAAGACAATGAACACTTTCAGATGTCCAGAAAGATACTAAAACATATTTAAAACAGTTCATGTGAGTACAGTGTTCAACCTTAATATTATAAAGCGACGAGAATACTTTCTGTACGCCAAAATACATTATCTAGTGATGGCCGATTTCAAAACACTACTTCAAAGCTTTACGAACGTTTTAACTACTTGCTAAATAACCCCATAATTTATCCATTTCTATTAGCTTTGAGGCCATTTAAATGATAGCATTATATTTAGCAAAATAAGTGTAAAATCCTCAAAAAAAGCTATTGGATATTTAAAAAATGGAAGAGGCCTTCGATACGTCCTGACCAAACATCCTGTTTCAATAGGAATTTCTACACTGCTACTTGTCAGAAAAATGAGCTTGTAACTATTTTGAAACAGCTGGTATATTCTCATGCTGAAAAAGTAGTTTGTAGCATCGCTACTTTTAGTCCAAATTTTGTAGCAGGATTTGGCGTACCTTTTAAGGGTCCCAAAAGGGATGAAGTGTACAAATGGCATGCTTGGTGTTGTGTTTATATTGTAGCCGTAGCAGAACTAAATACGATGCAATTTGCAGGAAACGTGCTGTAAATTCACAAACCCAATTAAATTGGTCTGTATTACAAGCTGCTGGTGAAACCAGAGCCTTATTTTAAGGCTCTCATTAATCAATGCCAAACCCCAAGGCTTCCAGCAGCCTGCCTGATGCAGGACATGTAATTAACTCTTTAAACACAGGGAATAAAAATCAGGCCTGATTGCAAATACCAGTTATCCTTCCTGAGGGACGCAGACCATTAGCTTCCTAATGGGTCTTGCCCTGCAGAGGCGTAAACCATCAGCGGAACTGGCTCCGATCCAAACCGCAGGCCTCGTTACACTGCAGGAAATGAAGAATCACGTGTACACCCCTTTAGAACAATTTTTTAAATGGCCATCATCTGAAGATGATTGGCGTCTCCGTGACCTTGGTTAATAAATTGAGGTTGTGGAATTCCAGCGGCATCCTGTTGATAGAACACAAGGTCATAGGAGTCCAAATGAACTGCTTGGATTGTTTTGAGTAGCAATGCAATCTACAATTAAGTTTTGGTACTGAGGAAAACTCATTTGGTGCAGGTTGTGCCAGCAGCAGTTGAATTTAGATGATGAGATGACCAGGCGCGTATGTGGTTAAAGAGCTATTTTCTGCACTGTGCAATGAAACATAATGTAGAATGAGAGAAATGTTTAACCATAAAATAGCCTGTTCATTCGAGTAATCAGTCGCGGGATGCGAGTTTAATGGTCTGTTTCCTGATATCAGCTCCAATCAGCGGTCAAAGTGCTTCATGATCTTAGAAAAACACATTTTCTGAAAATAGCTCCTACACTTTCTCCATCGTACCTCGCCCATGCTCCTTAATGAAATGGAAAAGTTGAAAAAGAAAAGAAGCGGCACCACAGGTTTTCGTTATTTTTGGAAGGAAACAGTTGTGCTCCTCTTGTTCATTAGCTTAAAGAGAAAACAAACTGCAGAACAAATTAATGCTAACCTTAATTTCTACTTTTACAGGAGTAGCTCTATAAAAAGGAGCTGGGAATGTGCAGGAGGAGACGCGGCTGCTTTTAGTAGTCAGTGGAAAGCGAGCGGCCACATTTTTTAAACCTTTGGGTTGGTTTTGTCAGCGCTCTCGTTAAAGCAACTTTTGTGTTTCTCATTATGCTGCTCATACGGAAGAGGTTAGCAACTCACAACCAAGACTGAATGCAGTCCAGGTTAGTGTGGAATTCACAAACAAGAGGTAAACAGCTAACTCAATTGGAGGCAGACTTTCGCAGGTCAACGCTACACTCTTTTATCCCAGGTCTCTGTGCGTGTAAAATGTTTGCATGGCCTCTGGATGAGTGACACACACCTGTGAAGCCACAGAACACATGACCTTTAATGGAGTTACTGCTGGAAGCCTCGTGTTAAAGTTAACGCTAGTTACAAATGTCAAGGTCCCTCGTTCAGCATTCAACATGCAATCTTCATCTCAAGTGTTCTATTAATTTGTTGTAGCCATAGCTTTGGTTTTTTGACAATATTTCTTGATTATATTCAGTAATTTTAGTCCATTTTAGTCTATATACGTATATATATTAGTGGATATATTAGTGCTGTCAAATCAATTGCGCCTAACATAAAAGTTTAACGTAAAAGTTATAATGTATATATAAGTTATGCAAATATGTATATATGTGTTATTTACACCTTCAACATTTCACACATTAAAACAGTTTATTCACTATAGTTAAAAAAAAGATAATTAAATATGACAAGAACTCAGAGTTAAACTGTGTCAGAAAAATATAATTTTTAATTCAATTTTAATTTTTTTTTATTATTATTAATTTTTGGTGCCAAATTTTTATCATTTTTACTGGGTCCACTGCATGAATGTATATATATATATATCTGAAAAGTATTTAAATTACCAAAGTGATTATTTTGAATTTTAATGTCATTTAAACAGCAGTTGGTGATTCTCTGACTCTGACAGTCTGAAAAAGCGGAGTTAAGTTTCATGTTTTCGACTGTTTTCATGTTTTGTGATAGTCATTTTATAATTGTAAAAAAAGGTCACTGCATCTTTTTCTCACAACTTGTTTTTTCCCTTCACAATTGTGAGTTTGTATTTCACAATTCTGACTTCTTTTTCTCAGAATTACAAGATTTAAACTCCCAATTACAAGTTATAAAGTCAGAATTGGGAGAAATAAACTTGCAATACTAATTTTTTTTCTTGCATTTGTGAGTTAAATGTCATAATTCTGACTTTTCTCAATATTGTGAGTTTATATCTCATAATTCTGACTTTATAACTCACAATCGCAACTTTATATGACACAATTCTGAGGGAAAAAGTCAGAATTGTGGGATAACAACTTGGAATTACCTTTTTTGTGTGTGTTCCTCACTTATTAGTATTCCAAAGTATTCTAAAGTATTTAGATCAAGTTACTAAACTTGAGTAATGTAACGAAATACATTACAAATTACTTTTTAAAGCATGTATTTTGTAATCTGTAGAGAAATGCGTTTTGAAAGTAACCTACTCAACCCTGTATACATATATATATATATATATATATAACATTTTAATGGAAGTCCCATTTAGAACCTCAAAAAGGTTCTAATGAAGCACATCGCTTACAGCATTTATGTTCTATATAAAGGGCCGCAAAACACCCCCTAAACTTTCCAAATCAAATTAGACTGAGATTTGAGTGAAAACACCTGGTTGTAGATGCTGCGAGAGTGGACTGCATGTTTTCAGGCCTCCATCTCGCTTCACATCACCATAACAGTCATGCTAGCAATGGTACGATGCACTTTTAGACCCCTACAGAGTTTTACACGGCACCACCGTAAAGTCTAAACTCAATCTTTCCAGGATTAGTCTTTCCATGATTTAACGCTGCTCTCTCCTGACCCCTGGAATGCGGTGAATGACGGATCTATTTTCTTACATTGTTTCACCTGCTCTAAATAAAACCACATGTTGCGAGGGACCGTCTCAACGGTCTTTCGGATGTAATGGGAAGCATATTGGGGGGTTGCAAGGAGCCGCAGACAGCCAGGGGGCTTCCATTAGACCAAAGCGTGACACTCGGAGGAAGACAAGGGCAGTGTATGGAGATAATACCACAAATCAGAGGTGAATTATGGGGCAGTGCCACGAAAAGGAAGTCCCATCAAAATCCAAAGCCCAATCAGTCCTCATGCTGTGTAAAGTTACAGAGGAATCCGATAGGTCTCTGTTCAGTAGAGCTCGGCGCTAACGCATTTTGTGATGCTCTAAACAATCAAGCAGATTTGTGAGTGTACTGCTAAAGAAAACAGACATTCTTATTAACTTTTTATCTGTAAAATAACTTAGTAAACCAGCCTTAGGTTGTTTGCTAGTCTTAACTGGCCATCGAACTGATTCATTTGTCAGTTCGGCCATCTCTAGAAGTGTTTTGGGCGCTTGACCACCAAAACTGCTTTAAAATCATCAAACATTAGTGTGTGAATATCAGCATGGCCATTAAGCTGAGACCAGAAAACAAAAAAGTTGCTTTAAAATGTTTGCGTCTACAGTGTGGACTAGTCAACTTGTGGGATTTTGTTCAACATGAATAGCTAACTTGAGAACAAATCTATAACCTTTCAAACATGCAAAACTGCAACAGTCTTGCTGTCGGTTTTGGGAAGCACATGTGACGCTAGTCTGCCAGAGCTCACAATTAGCCATTTCATGCTTTAGCCTGCTGTCTTTATTTTCCTATGCACGGTCACACAACACATGTAATTTGGATGATTAGCAATGCAAAATTAGCTCGTGATTAATGCCCATTTATTCTTCCAAACACTCTCAGAGAAATTTAAATATATATTTTTAATCAGAACTTAAGCATTCAGCATTTAGCAATTGCAAGTAAATAAGACTTTCGCTGTGCAACAGTGATATCTAGTGGCCGTGTAAGTAACAGCAGGTTTTCCTCACTTAGCAGTTGGGATGTCATCCCAGGCTCTGCGACAAGTGGGAGCCTCAATGGTATGACCTTCTCATTGACCCCTGTTTTGTTTTGTGTCTTGTTTTAGCAACTTATTATTCCCCACATGTGTCTCCACAGGTTATTTATTGTATTTTCGGGCATACAGCACATCTGTCACCGCCGGTATCGGAGTCACAGATCTGCGATCGAGATCTGAAGAGAACAATTACGGCTGATGACTAACAGGCCGACAGCTGCAGAGTGGGTAATGAGATTGAGAGTGTGTGTCTGATCACGTAAAGCCAAGCACACTACAAAACTGAAGCTCATCGACAATTACATCTTTAAATCTGCAGGTACGATCAAAATACATGCATTTTTGGCTTAAAACACACTAAGTACATGCTTTAGACCAGGGGCTTTTAATCTCTTAGATGGCATGGACCCCCATACCAAAATTTAAAAGGCAACTATACATTTATTTATGTGTAAATATACCCAACTTACACTATTAAAAATGTGAAAAGTATCATGGAAAATATTTAGTTTAAGTTCTTTTTCTACTCACTATAGTACCGTATTGTGTATTATTCATTTATATATATTATGTATTTTTATAATTAATTTTAATATATTTTTAAATATATTAAATATATAATATATATAATAATAAATATATTATATTTTATTTATATTTTTAGTTTTATTTCTTTATATCAAATTTAATTTATTTTCTTTTTCTTTTTTTTTAAATTATTTGTTTATTTGGTAACACTTTACAATAAGGTTCATTAGTGAAACATTAGTTAATGCATTAACTAACATGAACTAACCATGAGCGATACATTTGTTACTGTATTTACTAATCTTCGTTAACATTAGATAATGAAAATACAGTTGTTCATTGTTTGTTCATGTTAGTTCACAGTGCATTAACTGATGTTAACAAGATTTTATGTTTTAGTAAATGTTGAAATTAACATTAACGGTGCTAATGCTGTATAAGTGCTGTTCATTATTAGTGCATGTTAACTGATGTAGTTAATTAATGTACAAACCTTATTGTAAAGTGTTACTCATTTTGATCTCTTTATTTTATTTTTTTTATCCCTGGACCCCGGTTTAAAAAAACTGGGGCTTTAGACCACATAAATCTTCTCACTGACAACAATATAAAGTGATATCATTAGAGATTTTGCTATATAATTTACATGAAAAATACATCGCGAAGCAAAGAGGACACTGATAACATATGAAATTTTTGAAAATGTATGTAATTTTTTAAAGAAGTTTAATCAATAAATAGCGTGTAGAGTCTCTTAAATGAGTCATGACAGATCGCTGTAGCTCCTTCAAGCGTCTCGTGAACCGATCATCTCTTCATACTAGTTCATTTATAGCATCAAATAAACATGAATGGACATCAGAAGGAATGTTGTTTCAAGCGTGGAGAACAAGTTCACCAACGTTAATCTACTAACTCCCCTGACTGCTTTGTCGGACAAAATGGCTGATTCGGGGTTATGATTGGTCAGATCGCCTGTCAATCAAATTGTTTGCTTAGGGTCAATTGCAAACCACACCCATCCAATCAATTCCTAATGAACAAAATATTTATCTTTTTTTTTTTCTTGTTCAAGAAGTCTTGAACTTTGTTCTATAACTCGATTCCTCAAGTTATGCATCTTTCTGAGGGGTGGTGTGTATTACTTTTCTATGCACTGACTCTCTCCCAAGGTTTTTCCATTGAGGTAAATATTTCCATATATATAGCTGAAAACAAATAGCATTGGCTGCCAAGGTTCCTTTGAGCAGCGGCCATATGATAAATGACATTACTGACATTGTGTGATGTTCTGCAAGGAGTCGTTTTCATAGAATTAAATGGGAAATTCATAAATGTGAGTAGTTTTCCTTGAATTTCTGTTTTAAACGCTCATCTGTTTAGTTTCTTATTTTCTACTGCAGAAACAGTTTGTAAATTGTATTCCTAAAATAATCATTCTATTTAGAAATAACAGTTTAACAACCATTAAAAACTTTTTAGTTTAGTTCTTTAGTAAACCATCATGTGCTGGACTGGTGTTTTGAAGAATTTAGGAATCAAAATACTGACCTGAAGAGCCAATGAAACATCAAAAACTTTTAATCCCCAAAACACTATGGTCCAAGTGCAAGTCTCATGGGCCACAAATCATTTACATATGACGTCACCAATGAAAACCAATCAGATAGTAGGTCTGCGCATGTCTGAAAATAATATATGATATATTTTTTAATATATATATATATATATATATATATAAGTTCAAACTTATATCCATTAAAACCATTTTAATTTAATTTAAAAGCAAAATAAAAAATTGTAAAACTGGAAGTTATTTTTAAAACATAGTCGGCATATCGTAAGCCGCATTTGCATTCGTGACTAGGTTTAGAACCACTGCTCCACAAAAACCAAAGTTTTGGGTCGGAAAGGTTTCTAGTTTTACAAGATTAGTGATTTTTACACTTTTTTTTTTGTTTTAGTCAATATTTCTTTCTGATCATAGTCAATCATTTTAGTATCTGGATAGATTAGATGGTAAGCAAACAATCAGTTCTCCTAATCATCGTGTTGAATGCATGAGAAATAGGAAGGAATAAAGATCTGAGCATCTTTGGCAAGGGCCAAATTGTTATGACACGGCGACTGGGTCAGAGTATCACTGAAACGGCGAGGCGGGGTGTTGGGCTCCCAAGATTCATTCATACATGAGAGCAACGAAGGCTCTTCTGTCTGGTCTGAGCCAACAGAAAGACCACTGTGGCACAAGTCTCTCAAAAGTTTATTGATGGTCATGGGAGGAATGTGTCACAACACATAATGTATCTGATTGGTCAGTGGCTACGGAGCCCCATTCACAGCAGAGTTCTTCTGATGAGCCGTCCACTGTCAAAAGCACCTACAATGGGTATGTGAGAATTAAAATATCCTGATAATTTACTCACCCCTATGTCATCCAAAATGTTCATGTCTGTCTTTCTTCAGTCGAAATGAAATTAAGATTTTTGAGAAAAACATTCTAGGATTTTTCTCCATAGAGTGGACTTCAACGGCTACCAGCAGGTTGAAGGTACAAATTGACCTTCGCAAACAGTTTGATTGACAGGCGATCTGACCAATCATGACTCCGAATTCACCATTTTGTCTGACAAAGCAGTCAGAGGAGTTACTAGATTAACGTGGGTGAACTTATATTGTGTGTACTCACGTCCTTCTGCGCTTGAAACAACATTCCTTCTGATGTTCATTCAGGTTTATTTGATATGAAGTGGTGGATTCTGGAATCCACTGCCGCTTCAATATATATATTTTGAGTGATTTATAATAAAGTTAATCAAAATTTATCTTTCTAAATATATGAAATTATTTGAATAACTTCATCTTATGTTAAACCATTTATTTTCATTTTCAAACATTAGAAAATAATGATGTATATTGTCTGTACCTCTCACTGAGAGAAAAGTTCAACTTATCAGCATGTTTTGGGAATGTTTCCTGTTCAGAGCAGAGCTCAGATCCACTTCAACCTTAAAGAAGCAGTGAATCTTGTGTATCTTTGTCTGTACAGGTCCTTTAATGAGTACTGGTGGACAACTGGCACTCTGAGACCTGTAGATACCTTGTCCTGACTTAACAGGACATTCTGTCCCTAAGTTCAGGGTCCGATCGTCAGCATCATGATGGAAGGAGATATGCTTCTGACTATCGGTCCATGTGTGGAAAATTACCAGTTTTGTCTAGTTTTCTAAACCAATCAGAATGTTAGTAATGAAAGTTAGTGGACTCTGATAGATTGTAGCTATTGTGGAAATGTGAATGTAAGAGAGAGAGAGAGCGGCCTATGAACTCCTTATGAGACTTGAAGCTTCTTCTTCAGTAAAATTTTCTTCAATTCATTTTTTAAAACTCTGACTCCGGGTCTTCATTTATCATATCTGGTCTTTTAGGTCTTTAACTGTAAAATCCCCTACAGATACTATAAATGAACTAGTATGAAGAGATGATCGGTTCACGAGGAGCAACAGCGATCTGTCACGACACATTAAAGACACACTAGATGCTATTTATTGTTTAAACTTCTTTAAAAAATTACAATATTTTAAATATGAAACATGTTTCACATGTTGTCAGAGTCCTCTTCGCGCTGCGATATACAGTTGTGTTCAAAATTATTCAACCCCCCAATGTTGTAAATGGTTTTAGAGAATTTAGAGTACATTTGTAATTGAATTCAGAATGAAATCCTACAAGGACTTCTTAAAGAAGGATATGCAACTAAAATGACATCAATTGGTTTTGTAATACAGTAGTAAATGTTTCTTTTGTGAATTCTTCATTGACACAATTATTCAACCCCTTAAAGACTACCACTCTGAAGAACAGAGGTCCATTGAAGTGTTTTCAATCAGGTATTGAAAGCACCTGTGGATGTCAGGGAGCAGCAATAAAGCCTAATAAGCACCAATTAGGCAGCTTTAAAATGACTGTGATACTCAGCTCCTTCTAGACATTTACTGGTGTGGTTACAAACATGGTGAAGTCAAGAGAATGGTCCAGGAAGACAAGAGAAGAGGTGATTACTCTTCACAGGAAGGGCAATGGCTATAAGAAGATTGCAAAGATGTTAAACATACCAAGAGACACCATAGGAAGCATCATTCGCAAATTCAAGGCAAAGGGCACTGTTGAAACGCTACCTGGTCGTGGCAGAAAGAAGATGCTGACTTCGACTGCTGTGCGCTACCTGAAGCGTAGAGTGGAGAAAAGTCCCCGTGTGACTGCTGAGGAACTGAGAAAAGATTTGTCAGATGTAGGTACTGAAGTTTCTGCTCAGACAATACGGCGCACCCTGCGTAATGAAGGCCTCCATGCCAGAACTCCCAGGCGCACCCCCTTGCTGTCTCCAAAGAATAAGAAGAGTCGACTGCAGTATGCCAAAAGTCATGTGGACAAACCACAGAAGTTTTGGGATAGTGTTCTGTGGACTGATGAAACAAAATTAGAACTGTTTGGGCCCATGGATCAACGCTATGTTTGGAGGAGGAAGAGCAAGGCCTATGAAGAAAAGAACACCTTGCCTACTGTGAAGCATGGCGGGGGGTCAATCATGCTTTGGGGCTGTTTTGCTTCTGCAGGTACTGGGAAGCTTCAGCGTGTGCAAGGTACCATGAATTCTCTTCAGTACCAGGAGATATTGGAGGACAATGTGATGCAGTCCGTCACAAACCTGAGGCTTGGGAGACGTTGGACCTTTCAACAGGACAATGATCCCAAGCATACCTCCAAGTCCACTAGAGCATGGTTGCAGATTAAAGGCTGGAACATTTTGAAATGGCCATCGCCGGCACCAGACTTAAATCCGATTGAGAACCTCTGCTGGGACTTAAAGAAAGCAGTTGCAGTGCGCAAGCCTAAGAATGTGATTGAACTGGAGGCTTTTGCCCATGATGAATGGGCGAAGATACCCGTAGCTCGCTGCAAGACACTTGTGTCAAGCTATGCTTCACGTTTAAAAGCTGTTATAACTGTAAAAGGATGTTGTACTAAGTATTAAGATTGAATGTCACTTGGGGGTTGAATAAAACTGATAATGATGTGAGCAGAGAAAAGACATTTGTGGTTATTTCATTATAAATGTTATGTTATATTTGTCTGACCTACACGTGCCTCTTTGATTTAACTGTAAGCAGGATGACTGAATGATCAAAATCAATGTCAAACCGGCCAAAACAATCAATTTCAGTGGGGGTTGAATAATTTTGAACACAACTGTATATTTCACTTTGTGAGAACATGATGTGTGGCATGAAAGTTGTCGGGCATAGCAACAGGGGCGGGTTTTGCGAAGGGTCAATTGCAGTTTCTACACGATCTCAGTTGAGAAATAAGGGTCTTATCTAATGATACGATCGGTCATTTTCTAAAACAAATAAAAATTGATATACTTTTCGATCACAAATGCTCATCGGTGCACTGCTCTGAGATGCACGTCCATGACTTCACACATTACGTAGTCAGATTGTAAAGGTCACACATGATGTAGATGGAAGTACCAGTGTCTACAAAGCAAACGTGGAAACGCCCTTTACAAAAAAAAGGTAAAGCAATGATGGTGGATGATTTTGAAGTTGGAGGAGAAAATGAGATGTAGTTTTTCGCCCTCCCTTCCTCGTGACCTTTCCAACTTTATGTTATATTGAAAATTTTCATAAAAGGACCAATCATTTCGCTAGATATGACTCTTATTCCTCGTCTGGGATCATGTAGAGCCCTTTCAAGCTGCATTGAAACTGCAATTTGATTGCAATCAAATTCAATCTGTTGGACAAAAATCCTGGAATGTTTTCCTCAAAAACCTTAATGTCTGTTCAACTGTAGAAAGAAAGACATGAACATCTTGGATGACATGGGGGTGAGTAAATTATCAGGATATTTTAATTCTCGCATTCCCATTGTTGCATGACATTGATGTCTTTGCTGTGACTTGATTCATTTAATGCATCCTTGCTGAGTAAAAGTATTAATTTCTTTAAATGAATCTAACTACCTCAAACTTTTGAGCGGTAGTGTAGCCCGTGTATACAGCCGAAAATATTTCTATTTACACTTTAAAAATTAAAATGAAAATAAACATCAATGGAGCCTTTAAAAAGTTCTTTGGGAAGTCCAAATAATTCTTCAAATGCGTCACTGTGAAAACTCCTGTTTTAGTTTGTCTTGCTACCTTTATTTTTAAGAGTGTCGATGCAGATTCAGACACCAATTCAGTTTCTTAAAATCTCATATTTTTTAATTTCATATATAGAATTCACATCAGTCACAAAAAAATTGGTACAATCACAGGTCAATAACCTGAAATAGAATAAATATAAGAACTCTTTGATTAGTAAATGCTATTAATACATGTGTTAATTGTAATAGTGATGTGACTATCAAAGTGTATAAGAAAACTACAGTCTAATTAATGTCATTATTCCCATTTAGTAGTCATTTCAACCGTTCTTGCCATGTTGTTATTTGTGACAACTAAGTTGTTATTGTTTCGTGCTTACATGTGTAAAATACTTATGTAGCGGAAGCAAGCTATTGAGCTTTTATTAAGCCATTAAAGTCTTTAGCATCCTTGTTAGTGTGCCCGTTTCCTATGCTGGAGACGCCAGTTCAAATCCCACTCGGAGCGGGTTGAATAGGACCGGTTACATTTGGTGCCGTGACCCGGATGGGGGTGAGTGTAACAGAGGCAAGCTAGTAAGAGCACTGCATGTAAACCTCACTCCCCTGGACTCCCATTCCTGAGATGCCGGTTTGAGTCCCGTTTGGAGCAGTGGACCCGTTACACTTACACCACCCTTTTCGCATCCTTTTTTCTAATTAATGTGTCTAGGAAAAAGCTGAAGGAATAGCTTCAGAAAAGTCTGTTATTGCAGAGACATACAGTTGATCAGGTCTGGTAATGCCCTGCCATGGTGACTCCAAAATACCAGGATGTAAGGAGCGTGAGGTCAGGGGTTTGACAATTACCATAGCAACAATGTCACAATAATGCTCAGTGTTCCAAACAGAACCCTTTTGTACGCCAGCCAGTATGATGTCACGGTGATGTGATTCCGAAGCGGTTCTGGTTTCAGTTCCAAAAACGGCTTGATTCTCGAATATTATCTTAATATCCATAGTAAATCAGTGACTGCAGAGCTAAAGAGCCCATAGTTTTGTAGTTTCATGTGATCTGCTGTCAGTCTGCCAAAGAAGAAAAAGCTGTTAGTATATATCACAGCATGAGCGATCTGACAATTAAATTTCGTTTGAGCTTCAACAGATATCGCTAATTGGGAAACTTGTGCTCTAAAGTGAGTGTGCTGTCTTCTCTGGACAGCTTTAACCAAGTTATTAAGAAGAAGGTGATGGGTCATGTATGCACACACACACACATACACACTTTTTGCTGTCGAGACTCTTTTCAAGCTCTGTTCAGAGAACCAGCACGACCGGCGCCTGCTGTTCACAAAAGCACAGTAAACAAACTGACATTCAGGAACATTTTATCTTGATTACCACAGTTGATTGCCACAGAATATTAGGGTATCAATTACCAATGTGATGAGCGATTGGTGGAACCCAGCGTTAAAGGGAGAGTAGAAAAAAATTAATATTCTGTCATTTACTCGCCCTCATGTTGTTCCAAACCTGTAAGGCTTTCTTTCCTCGACATGACGCTGAGTGAATGAAGGAATTTTCATTTTTGAGTGAACTATCGCTTTAAAAAAAATTTTTCAGAAAATTGGATTAAAAATGGAGAGTTTTATTTCCAAGATAATGACTAGATGGCACTTGACCACAGTGATGACCACTGAATTGCATGAGGTCATGGATGACCTCACCATGAGGTGTTTTTTGCCATATTGATCATTAGAAATATTGCTTTTTGTATACTGTATAAGTATAATAGACATATTTGGAGGCATGTATGCGTTCTATTTTACATACCAGTATTATTTTCATGTTTTTTTTATACTATTATAGTATTTATTAATATTTTAAATGAACTTTTTATATTTTCAGTTTTAATTTTTACGTTTTAGTAATTTTGTTGTGTGCTTTGTCATTTTTATTTATCTTAAATATTTTTATTTGCCCATAAAGGTAGTAAAGACATCATTAAAGTAAACCATGTGGTTTAACCTCAATTTTATAAAGCAAAGCGATTTTACTTTATAATCTAGACTTTATAATTTTCCACCACGCGTGTTGCGTAGATGTGAAAGCAGATGTTGTTGTGTGAACGCGCATCTGAGATCAATATTTTGTAGCTAAAGTGGTAAATTCTGCTTGTTTTTTTGCGGAAAGAAAGCACTTGCATTGCTTCATAAAAATTAGATTGGAGTCACTTGGACTAATTTAATAATCACCTTGTTACCTTTCAGATCTGAGGCTTTCAGATGTTCGTTGTGTTCTGAAGATGAACGAAAGTCTTATGGGTTTGGAACCACATGAGGGTGAGTGATTAATGACAGAATTTTCATTTTTGGCTCTTGTATTTTTTCCATTTGGAAGTCAGTGGGGTCCAACATTCTTCAAAATACCTTCTTTTGTGTTCAGCAGGAGAAAGAAATTCATACAGGTTTGGAAAAACTTGAGGGCGAGTAAATGATGACAAAATCTTTTCCTTTAATAACACTAAATAATACTCTACCTTGAGTTATGTCCAGGACCTGTTCTCTAGATAAAGATTTAACTTGGTTTTAAGCAGTAATGTAATGTAAAGTCTCTCTGGAGCCGCGCGGTAATGCTGTGCTGTGTAATCTAGATGTAATACCGCAGTCTGTTCCTCTCACAAGCTGCCTCTTTTTGCAAAGGGTTATTATGGGTAATCAGTCCAGCCATTACAGCCCTTCATCACGACTGTGTTGTCGTGAGGTCTTTCATCATGCCTTTTTTTTTTAAAACATGCATTATAGCCTAAAAGGTAACATTAGTTATTATATTCTGTTGTCTGTTAATGTATATGGCTGCATAATGCCAGAGGCATTATAGAGAAACAAATGTCTTTTCAGTGAAATATCTATTTAAATTGCTCTCTATTTATAAAATAAAGGCTTCAGAAGACTTCACGATGGTCATAGTCAGCTAGTCCAACAATCTAGATTTATGATTCAGAGACTTAAAATTATTTAAATAAAAACAGTATATATTAT
This sequence comes from Opsariichthys bidens, assembly GCA_037194245.1. Lineage (NCBI taxonomy): Eukaryota > Metazoa > Chordata > Actinopteri > Cypriniformes > Xenocyprididae > Opsariichthys > Opsariichthys bidens. Next base: position 17,719,363 of record CM074290.1, on the reverse strand, counting down.
ATATTGTTTAAGTTACTTATAATATATATGTTATTATTATTAAAAAATATGATTGTATTACATGTAAACTGAAATCATATATATATATATATATATATGTATATGCCTAAAATATATAATAATTTCATATAAAACATATTTAGGCCTAAATTATTTATTAATAAATATTATTTTATATACTGTATATATACATATACACATATGTAATATATGTGTGCTATGTATGTATGTGTAATATAATAACTTATATAAAAATATATTAGTTTTTATTGAAGAGTATACATTCAACATTACAGCAACTCATTACAGCAGAAGCAAAAGTTTGGTCTGGTCACTTAGACAGGAAGGCTTTTTTATATCAAATTTATGGCTGGTAAATTTAAAATAGATTTCTTTCTTTGAATGTCCTCCTCACCTTTACGTGTGGATTTTGATTGGCTGGCAGCTACTGTGGTCAGATCGGCAGGAAGGCCCACATACACTCCTCCATAGTTCCTGCGCAACACACAGTTAGATCTCACACGCGTCACGCTCTTTATTAATGTCCTGATTCAGTCTCATGTTGACGTTTTCATACTAGCAGAGGTTTTGTATATATTATGTTTTCAAAAGACTGGCTAACCTTCGTTTTTCATCATCTGGTGAAGGTTCTTCTGTCCTGCATCAAGAGAATAAAGATGAAGCCATCTCTGTGATTGACACATCAGATTTCAATACATGCATGTAGTTCATTGTACTTAACTATCTCAATGTCCTCTCTGCTCAAAAAGATCACTCATCAAAACACTTCATACCGCATTTAGAAGCAGTTTTCATCTCAAGGCCCTGTTGATGGACTCTAGTAACAGATTTCAGTGCAGATTCAATGTTTTGTCAATTGAAAGTGCACCTTTAATTAAAAATCCTACATGGAACTTAAGACTTTTATTCCCTATTGTGACATATATCCGAGTGAAACGGCTTCTCCGACAAGAACAAATGTAGGGCCGGACTTGATTTTGTTCGTTAGGAATTGATTGGATGCTTTGCTATTGGTCGATCTCATGTGAGTGACAGGTTACCCCACCCTCATGACAGTAAGCGGAGCGTCCGAAATCACATACTCTCTTTAGTAGGTATGTATTTCAAGTAATTACTTTACAAAAAAAGTATGTATAGTATGAATGTAATCTGGACTACATCCGCCATTTTGTCATTATCACGTGACCTACCAGTGCCAGTCATAAATCCTCTCCTGTGGTCTCATGGGATAGTAAAGTGTCCATCATATGCACACTTCAGAAGTAGTAGGTCATCTGAGTACTTTTTGTCTACTCTTTTATGAGTACTGTGAATTCAGACATACTTCTTTTGTCACATACTATTATATTAGGGAAGTATGCGATTTCCGATGATGTCGCTGGAAGAGGGAGGGGCAGTTATTTTGATTAAAGATTATAAGGACACAAAATAATTTAGAAAAAATACTGTGCATGGATAAATCATTTATAATAAATACTGCAATATTTTATAAAAAATTCACATGTCATGATGCCGTTAGAATTCATTTTCATCTCAATGGTTTCACTCACGGTGAGAGACAGCATGTTCATTTCGGCTTGCGTTGAGAGTGGAAAATCGTTGAATATTTCACACGGTGAGTATTTATGGAAGTCCTCTGTATCTTTTTATTGATGTCAAATGCTAAATGCACTTCAAAAAGGAGTCACACGCTGATGTCATGACAGAAATCTGCTGTCTAAATACGCTTTGCTGTTTTTCTACTGATGGCACGGCTGCCGTCTGCTGTCTTTGACAGTAAACTGTGAGGTGTCAGGCGTTGGGGGGATGGGTAATGATTGTTGATTGGTTAGCATGTGTTCGGACCCTCAGGGGCCCATGTGCACCACAAAAGCTGCCGAACGGTTAGCTGGAACAGGCCGAGTGATTCTCCCCCAGGATTCAGTGAAATACATCTGTATGTATTTTTGTGCATCTATGCTGTGTTGAGCTGTTCTGTACCAGTTGTGCTAATGAATTCAGCTCAGCACTCCGGATTCATGCTGTTATTCGTTTCTGTCGGGTCAGTGGGGAACGTTAGTGGTAGTGACATTCATTCTGTGGCTTAGATAGGGTATGTTTGGATATGTCGTAAATTCAATTACTCACACATCCTTGGCAGCTTCTGGACCTGTAAAAAGACAGAAGAAGAAAATATAATTTTTAATGTATTCTTTTAGTAAAAATATAAGTGAAATTATATATATATATATATATATATATATATATATATATATATATATATACATTGTGAATATATACACACATTTTTAAATTGTATATAATTTTAAATATATATTACATTTTTATACATATAATTACAAAAATATTGCTTTTATGAAATATTTTTTTTTAAATAAAACAAAATGTGTGTGTATGTGTAGCTTTTTGATTTAATAATTCATGCATCAGAGGGTTTGATGAGCTATAAGTACTCGCTTTCTGAACTAAGAAACATGGAGCAGCGAATCATAATTTTTTTCTTGAGTTACTTTACAAGTGAACTTCGGAGGAAAAATGACCTCTTTTGAGAACAAAATCCCACTGTGTCCATACACAAACCGCACAGAAGAACGATATTGACTTGTTTTTTTTAATCATATTCGGTTCTTTCTATGCCTGTATTGATTTTAGTGGTCACAAGAGTGATGTTTCCAGCAGTTTTATTCAGTCTGCAGTTCAATTCTTTGCTTACAAACGTTCATTTGTACAGTGACTCCTAATTCACCCTTCAAGACAGAAGCCACAGTAGCAGATATCTCCCTTTTCACTCTCTCTCACACAGTCTCAATCTTCAGCCGTGGTTTGACAGAATCAACTGAGGAGTTTGAATCATTAAAGTGTGTTTGTCCTCTTTTTTTGGGGAGAATTCAGTCATCTATTTTAGCTGCATAACCCGAAAAATATTTCATCAAAGACTTTTCTCTGAGTGTTTTCTTGTCCTCAGGAAACCAAGCTAAGAAACCAGGTCAGTTTTATCGGGCTGAGAAACCAGCATCCATCTTGACATCTTACTCCTTGAAGGCAGTATACAGTCAGGAAAGAAAAATCGCAAATGAGATCTCTTTACTGGTTCAGTTGTTTCTTCTAGATAACTATGAAAGGAACTGTGGCTTTTCTGTTACTCAGGTGTTTCTCCTGAGAATAAGAATTCCCAAAACACCCTAAAAAATAAAGAGAGTTAAAAAGCGATGTCATAGAACCACCATTTTGGGTTCCCAAAAGATCCTTTCAGGGAAAACAGTTCTGAAAAGAACCATTAGGGTGAAGAACAATATAAAAATCTTAAGAACCTAAATCTTAAAAGAACCTTTTGTGAAATGGAAAGATTCAATGGATGCATCTTCATTGATGCTTATAAAGAACATTTATTTTATGTATGAACATTTCTCATCAAATTCTCGCAAGAGCAAGAGATTTAGCCGCAACATCAGGAAAAAACATGAATTTGACACTTAAAATGTAACTAAAATCTCCAATAAGAGGTCTGGGAGAGCATTGTCTGAGCAATGCTTTTTGAGGCTCCATTCTCTCCGTTTAGGATTTCACCACTTTGAAATCTCACCTGTCCAATCATTCATCATTTTCTCTGTCAGGACATGCAAGGCTAATTACATTTTTAACCAAAGCTCATTTTGTTTAGCTCTCTTTGTCATGGTTGGTTGTAATGAAGCGCACAACAAAGGAACTAAGGAAAGGAGTGTAGTCAATGTCATACGGAACAGGTGTGGGAACTAATCAACAACCAGGGAAACTAACTACAGGCAGGCAGACCGGGAAACCAAAATCATGATAATAAACAGTTACTTTTAAAAGTAATGCATTACAATATAGCTTTAGTCCCTGTTTGTGGAAAGTAATGTAATGTTACTTTTGCGTTACTTTTTCTCACCTGGGCTGAGCTTGCTTGTTTGATTTTTTAATTTTTTATTTTCTATTTTTGGCAAATGCAAAGGTCCTTTCACACCAAAAGTGAAATGAATAAGCCTCAGGCTGAAGGAAATGCATATTTACACCTGTACACCAACTGCTGTCATTCTGGATTAAAGAAGAGTAAGATACAGGAGAAGGAAGTTCAACCCTCTTACTTCAGCAAGAAAAAAAAGAGAAAGAAATACAAATGTGATGTATATCTAAAGTCATTTTTTACGAGGGAGAATGAAATAGTAAACCGTACGCATGTTTTAGTAAATCGAGGGAATGAAACAGTAAATTGCGCATGTTTTAGTAAATCGAGGGAACGAAATGGTAAACCGTGCGCACGTTTTAGTAAATTGAGGGAATGAAATACTAAACCATGCGCTCATTTTAGTAAATCGAGGGAACGAAATAGTAAACCGTGCGCACGTTTTAGTAAATCGAGGGAACGAAATAATAAACCGTGCTCACATTTTAGTAAATCGAGGGAACGAAATAGTAAACCGTGCTCACATTTTAGTAAATCGAGGGAACGAAATAATAAACCGTGCGCACATTTTAGTAAATCGAGGGAACGAAATAATAAACCGTGCGCACATTTTAGTAAATCGAGGGAACGAAATAATAAACCGTGCGCACATTTTAGTAAATCGAGGGAATGAAATAGTAAACCATGCGCACATTTTAGTAAATCGAGGGAACGAAATAGTAAACCGTGCTCACATTTTAGTAAATCGAGGGAACGAAATAGTAAACCGTGCGCACATTTTAGTAAATCGAGGGAATGAAATAGTAAACCATGCGCATGTTTTAGGAAATCGAGGGAACGAAATAGTAAACCGTGCGCACATTTTAGTAAATCGAGGGGACGAAATAGTAAACCATGCGCATGTTCTAGGAAATCGAGGGAACGAAATTGTAAATTGCGCATGTTTTAGTAAATCGAGGGAATGAAATAGTAAACCGTGCGCACATTTTAGTAAATCGAGGGAACGAAATAGTAAACCATGCGCATGTTTTAGGAAATCGAGGGAACGAAATAGTAAACCGTGCGCACATTTTAGTAAATCGAGGGAATGAAATCCTAAACCATGCGCACATTTTAGTAAATCGAGGGGACGAAATAGTAAACCATGCGCATGTTTTAGGAAATCGAGGGAACGAAATTGTAAATTGCGCATGTTTTAGTAAATCGAGGGAATGAAATAGTAAACCGTGCGCACATTTTAGTAAATCGAGGGGACGAAATAGTAAACCATGCGCACATTTTTGTAAATCGAGGGAACGAAATAGTAAACCGTGCACACGTTTTAGTAAATCGAGGGAAGGAAATAGTAAACCATGCGCACATTTTAGTTAATCGAGGGAACGAAATAGTAAACCGTGCGCACATTTTAGTAAATCGAGGGAACGAAATAGTAAACCGTGCGCACATTTTAGTAAATCGAGGGAAGGAAATAGTAAACCATGCGCACATTTTAGTTAATCGAGGGAACGAAATAGTAAACCGTGCGCACATTTTAGTAAATCGAGGGAACGAAATAGTAAACCGTGCGCACATTTTAGTAAATCGAGGGAACGAAATAGTAAACCGTGCGCACATTTTAGTAAATCGAGGGAACGAAATAGTAAACCGTGCTCACATTTTAGTAAATCGAGGGAACGAAATAGTAAACCATGCGCACATTTTAGTAAATCGAGGGAACGAAATAGTAAACCGTGCTCACATTTTAGTAAATCGAGGGGACGAAATAGTAAACCATGCGCATGTTTTAGGAAATCGAGGGAACGAAATTGTAAATTGCGCATGTTTTAGTAAATCGAGGGAATGAAATAGTAAACCGTGCTCACATTTTAGTAAATCGAGGGAACGAAATAGTAAACCATGCGCACATTTTAGTAAATCGAGGGGACGAAATAGTAAACCGTGCGCACATTTTAGTAAATCGAGGGAACGAAATAGTAAACCGTGCGCACATTTTAGTAAATCGAGGGAACGAAATAGTAAACCATGCGCACATTTTTGTAAATCGAGGGAACGAAATAGTAAACCATGCGCACATTTTTGTAAATCGAGGGAACGAAATAGTAAACCATGCGCACATTTTAGTAAATCGAGGGAACGAAATAGTAAACCATGCGCACATTTTTGTAAATCGAGGGAACGAAATAGTAAACCATGCGCACATTTTTGTAAATCGAGGGAACGAAATAGTAAACCGTGCTCACATTTTAGTAAATCGAGGGAACGAAATAGTAAACCATGCGCACATTTTTGTAAATCGAGGGAACGAAATAGTAAACCGTGCGCACATTTTTGTAAATCGAGGGAATGAAATAGTAAACCGTGCGCACATTTTTGTAAATCGAGGGAACGAAATAGTAAACCGTGCACACGTTTTAGTAAATCGAGGGAACGAAATAGTAAACCATGCGCACATTTTAGTAAATCGAGGGAACGAAATAGTAAACCATGCGCACATTTTAGTAAATCGAGGGAACGAAATAGTAAACCGTGCTCACATTTTAGTAAATCGAGGGAATGAAATAGTAAACCATGCGCACATTTTAGTTAATCGAGGGAACGAAATAGTAAACCGTGCGCACATTTTAGTAAATCGAGGGAATGAAATAGTAAACCGTGCTCACATTTTAGTAAATCGAGGGAATGAAATAGTAAACCATGCGCACATTTTAGTAAATCGAGGGAACGAAATAGTAAACCGTGCGCACATTTTAGTAAATCGAGGAACGAAATAGTAAACCGTGCTCACATTTTAGTAAATCGAGGGAACGAAATAGTAAACCATGCGCACATTTTAGTAAATCGAGGGAACGAAATAGTAAACCGTGCTCACATTTTAGTAAATCGAGGGAACGAAATAGTAAACCGTGCTCACATTTTAGTAAATCGAGGGAATGAAATAGTAAACCATGCGCACATTTTAGTTAATCGAGGGAACGAAATAGTAAACCGTGCGCACATTTTAGTAAATCGAGGGAACGAAATAGTAAACCGTGCGCACATTTTAGTAAATCGAGGGAACGAAATAGTAAACCGTGCACACAATTTAGCCTACTATTTTTCTCCTGCATGTCATGTCCCAGGCTCTGTAATTTTTGCTTATTAGTATGGTTGAAATCGATCATTGAAGTTCAGCAGTAAAGATACCGGCTAATAAAGTGAGATTAAATACACAAAGTAAATTTGTTTAATTTGAATTTAAGATTGCATTTCACTGTTTTTATTCATTTTTGGGGAATACTGACTCTGTTTTTCTGCAAGTGAGTTGAGTAAATGCCTGCTCACATTTATGTTCACATAATCATGTTCAAGCACAAGGCCTCAGCGCCTAATCATGATTTCTCCCAACAGGGGGACAGGAGAGCTACAGTCAATACATGGGGAAATAAAGTAATTTTGCTGTAAATTAAAAAGTTATGCATTACTTTACTAGTTACTTAGAAAAAAAGTAATCTGATTACAAAACTTAAGTTACATAACTGTTACACTCTTTTTGGACCCAGTCTGCATTTCAATGGGAAATGCTGATTATCCGTGAAGAAATGAAATTCTCTGCACATTTAAATAAATTCGCTTCTTCGAGGGTGACAGCTGAATCATCTCCAGCTGTTCTTGCATCAGATTTCCAACATCCTGGCATGTTCATATAACATTTATTGCTCAAATGTTGCTCTTTCAAAGCTCAGGACACATAATAGTGTTATCAGGTATGCTTCAGTTACATATTACCGTTGAAACTGAGTACAAGGATTGAAAAGGTGTCTCTCCTCCCTCCCCCGCAGCGATGCCTAGTAGCATTTTTGGTTCCCAAAAGAACCTTTCAATAAACAGTTCTTAAAAGAACCATTTGTTCGTAGTGCGAAGAACATTTTAATGCTCTAAAGAACCTTTTGCACATTTGAAAGGTTCTTTATGGAACCCTTGACGCCAATGAAGAACCTTTATTATAAAGTGTATCATGAAGCTCAGATCATTTGGATGCAAATATTTGAGTTCATATTGACTCTTGATTCAGACTTTTAGTCGCAGTTTGAGATCTCTTCTAAACCTCTAAGAAGAAAATGTGAGATTAGCAGAGCCTGCTTCTCTCTCTGCCGTCTCGCAAAGGTTTGAGATCGCTCACACACGCTTTCTTCATTAAGTCTATAAGCAGGTCTGACCTGAATACATATTAGACGAAATCTCCATGACTGACTGTCAGATCCTTCAGCTCTGTCAGACTCAAGGAACATTCCTCAACATCTGTCCGCCGAGGGCACGAGGCCCCCTGCAGGTACGAGACTTTATACACGCACTTTAACCTCCAGAAAGCGAGTGTTTAATCAAACATCCGACGGCACACACACGCGCTAGAGTCCACAATACGACGCGTCCATTGATAAAAGGCAGCGCGCGTGTACGTGATTCACACACACACACACTCACCTCCTGCAGTCGTGCTGGTGGCAGAGGAATTTCCACATCCCATTTTGGCAGTTTTCCGTGTTGGCTTTGGAGGACGGATGAGTGAAGGACGGCTCTGATGTGATGCACGAGCTCCCTTGAACGCACCCTCGATCATTCTGCTGTGTGTGTGTGTGTGTGTGTGTGTGTGTGAGAGAGAGAGAGAGAGAGAGAGAGAGAGAGATGCCCAAACCTCACATGATTCGCTCCTCTCCTCCACCCTGACAGGGTTGCTGTGGAAACAGAAGGGGGTGTGGCCAGCCTCCAGCTTTACAATGAGAAATTAAATTACTGAGTTCGCAGGAACTCTGTGCAAACAAGCATAAATGTTTGTCGCAATAAAACTATAAACAGCTTTACAGGTCAGAATGTAAAAGTAATTTAACAAAATAAATAAATAAAATAGCATGAGTAAAAGCAAGTAAATAATGAGAAAAATATTATTAAAATAAATAAATAATATACATAAATAAAAATATAATCAAATATATCAAGAGATTTTTGCCAAAAAAAAAATTAAATTTACATTTATAAATTATAAAAATAATTCTATAAAAAATTTTAACGAAATTATAAAAATAAGACCAAGAAAAACCAAAAGCAAGCAATACTGTAATACAATTGATCAAGGGACTTAATATAAATTATGTTTATAATTTAAAAACATTGAAACAATTCACAGGTCAGTATGTGAAATATTCTAACAAATTAAATAAAATGGAATAAATGCTGTAAAAAGCAAGTAAATAATGAGAAAAATATTATTAAAATGAATAAATATATAATAAATGTAAATAGAAAAATATAATAAATATATCAAGAGACTTTTGCAAAAAATAATTTACATTTATAATTTATAAAAATATTTTAACGAAATCAAAATAAAATAAGTAGTATAAAAGCAGTAAACGCAATAAATAATATTAAAACTACTTAGTATTAAAATTAATAAATATAATGTAATACAATTAATTAAAAGACTTGATTACATTTAAATAATTAACAATTACAATACTTTTAAATTATATTGCATGTATTTTAACTTTTACCTCAATGAAAAGTTCATCAGGAATAAGACACCTGAGTTGTTTTTTTTTTTTGTGTTTTTTTTTTTTTTTGGTAATATGACAGATGAATCGTTGAACCAAAATCTGATTAAAAGAAACACTATTTTATTTTGTGACAAGCAGTTTCAGGAAGTCTGGCTCTTATTTTAAACAATGTTAACTCTATGTTGCTATCTGTCTGTCTCTTCTTTTTTAGGAATTCTGGTTAGATGTTGTTTGGACTGGGCTGATGACAACTGACGGACACACAGATGTTGGTTTCTGGGTTTCAAGGTCTGGGATCACGAGTGCTCAGCCTTGAGGTGTTAACAAAGAGATGTTTGTTATGACAGCAGTAGGAGCCTCTCAGGGGCCCCTGGAGTGTCCCACCCTGAACTTTCCGATGATCTCTGCCACATGATGCAGATGATCGAACAGTGGACAAAACGGAGTTTCTATGTTCAGTAGTATTATTGTGAACTACTGATTATCTCATGATCTCAATGAAAATACTGTAAACGTAGAACGGATGCATTTTAAATGTACATATATATACATATATGTTTTACTGCCTTCATGAATATCCTAAAACTTACATGTACTATAAGTATGTAAGTCCACATATATAATTAATAAAAAAGAAAAAAAACAATATGCTAATGTTGTTATTTATAAAAGTGACCATATGCCAGTGTAGTCCAGCAGAGGGTATTGTTGGATAGAAGAACTTTGCAACCAAAAGAAAAAACATTTTAGCTTTCCTTATGTGATGACATTTATGGTTTGAGCTCCACCTCGTTTTTAATGACACACATTTTATTATTATCATTATTGTTATTATTATAATCAATGCTTTATTTGCGTGTATTTGTGAAGAACTGCATTTCCCACGATGCAAGCAAAGCAGTTCCGGATCATCTTTAACCAGCTGCATGCTGGGAAATGTAGTCCTCATCCTTGTATTCCGTCCCCACTGTCTCCAACGCGAAAGATGCCTGCCGTACACCACAAATTATTACTCGAGGAGGCCTTGCAGGACAGTCCGCAGGTAAACATTTGTTTCCTGGACCTTTGTTTAATGTTTAACTTCTCATAGCTGTGTGGTTTTGTGCGTTTTACGTTGCAAAACTGAGGCTTCAGTTGTCGAGACGCGCGTATGTCGCTGGTCGCAGAACGTATGCGCGAGCTAATCTAAATAAAACAGCCAATTTAAGTGCACAGTTAAGTAGAGAATCACCTCAGCTCGTTAAGTTGCCAGTATAGTTTATTATTCAAAGGGTTTTATGATCAGACAATGGCCATAGATGAGCCGAGACACATCCTGCTCGTATGTTGGTCGTATGTTTATAAATGAGAGACTCGCGTCAAACATACGTGCACGTGACGCTACAAAAGCGCGTCTTATTTTCGGATTTGGTACAATGAAGCTGTAAATGTGTTACTGGCTGTGGAGTTGTGGATGGAGGGGCCTGTACGGGAGGAGAGGTGTTGTTTAGTTGGTCAAGCCCACAAAAGTCTGACACATGAGATCAAAAATGCTACATCATGTCGAATATATTTATTCGATTATATCAGATCAGAAATAATCAGGTGAAACACAAACGTAGGTCCTTGCAACAGGTTTTGATTATTATCAGCTATGCCAAAATCACAATAAGGCCTAATTTGCATGCTATGTCATTGCAAACTCTCCCACATTCTTGTGAAATTCTCACTGAACTAATGATTTACTTTATACACACCAGTTATGTGTCTGAGTCACACCCCATAATGCCTGTGCTTGTATGGCAAGCTGTTTTGACTTTTATTCAATTTCAGGATATGAACTTTTGAGATCAACAATTACATTTTCACTAGTTAAAATGTTAATTCCTGATATCAACAATTTAATTTCCGCTAATATAAACTATAATTGTTGATATCAAGAATTGTTTTTACTAGTTGAAATTTCAGTTTCACATATCAGGAATACAATTCTTACTAGTAAAAATGTTCATTTCTGATATCTGAAAATGAATTCCTGATATCAGTGTAATTTCTGATATCTAAAACAGCTTTCTTACTAGTAACAATCACATTCATGATATCAGAAATGAACATTTTTTATGGCAAGCCGTTTTGACTTTTATTCATTCTCAGCATATGAACTTTCACTAGTTAAAATGTTCATTCTTGATATCAGGAATTAGATTTCCACTAGTAACAGTGGCAATTTTTGATATCAAGAATTATAGTTTTTACTAGTGGAAATGTAATTCTTGATATCAAAAATGGTCATTGTTACTAGTGGAAATCCAATTCCCGATATCAAGAATGAACATTTTAGTTAGAAAATGAAAATGCAATTGTTGATATCACAAATTCATATCCTGAAAATGAATAAAAGTCAAAACGGCTTGCCATATATCAGAAATTATATTGATATCAGGAAATCATTTTCAGATATCAGAAATGAATATTTTTACTAGTAGCAATTCAATTGTTGATATCAAGAATAGACATTTCAACTAATGACAACTGAATTCTTAATATCACACATTTGCATTTTTACTAGTAACAATGTAATTATTGATATCAAAAATGATGATTTTTACTAGTAAGAATTGTATTTCTGATATGTGAAATTGAGATTTCACTAGTAAAAACACAATTACAGATATCAAGAACTATACATATATTATTTTAACTAGTGAAAATGTAATTGTTGATATCACAAGTTCATATCCTGAAAATGGATAAAAGTCAAAACGGCTTGCCATAGTGCTTGAGATTATGAACTCACAGCTGGTCTCCACCCGGCCTGTCACTTTGTTTGCACTGGAAACACACCCAGAAGTCTGTCCTGATCCCTGACGGAACACACCTATGGAAACACCCAGGATGCTTGACGCTTCACAAATGCTTATTGGCTTCGTTAAGCACATTTAATGTGTGAAATGCAGTATATTGTGTTTTCTGTGGCAGACGCGGTCCTTGCTCAGTGTGTTTGAAGAGGATGCAGGCACGCTCACGAACTACACAAACCAGCTGCTCCAGTCTATGCAAAGAGTGTTTGGAGCACAGGTACACACACATTTGACTTCAACATAAAATCAAAATGTATCTATCTTTGGCTTATTGTGGACGACTTATAATTGCACGTTATTTTAAAGAAAAAGTTTGCAAACTTTTGAAACAAACGTTCTTTTCTGCTGATGTCATCAAGGCCACAGGGGTGGGGAAAAACAATAACCAATAATATCACTGGATAGCATCTACAGTCCAATCAAATCCAGGCTCAAATTCCTACCCTGCATTGTTTTCCACTGCATACTTGGAAATATAGTACATTATAAAGGTTAAATGGATTGTTGGCTTATATATATATATATATATATATATATATATATATGTATGTCTATATATGTAGATGTATATATGTCCTGAATATAAAGTTATATATATATATATATATATATATATGTATGTATGTGTATATATGTAGATGTATATATGTCCTGAATATAAAGTTATAGTTCTAAATATGTGACTGTACAGTTGAATTTTTATTTATAAATCTGAATATGTAATTATAACTTTGAATATATAAATGCAAATCTGAAAATGTAGTTTTGAGTCCTATAATATAACTGATATAAATCTGAATACATTATTATAACTGAATATATAAATGTAAATCTGAATATAATTGTACATACCTGAATATTAACAGTTATAGATCTGAATATGTAGTTATAAATATATGACTGAAAATCTCAATATATTGTTATAACTCTGAATATATATTTCCTGTATATATATATATATATATTCTTGTTTGAATATATAGTTATTTATTGTAAATATTTAAGTTAGAATACTCAATCTATATTTATTAATACTGAATACATAAATGTGAGTCCTGAATAAATTGTATATAACCCCAGATTATATATTCATAAATTTGATTTGTATCTGTATTTAGACTTATAACTAAATTTTTGGATTTTCATTTATATATTCAGATTTTACATATATATATATATATATATATATATATATTACTTCATATTTAATATCTTTATATAGTAAAAATCTGTGAAATAAGCCCCTTTAAGAAGCTTGTTTCATCAAAACGATCCCCACATTTTACTGTCAGCATAAGATTTCACCTGAGATGCAAACAAACTCACAGCAGCTCTGATTGTTCATGAGTTTCCTGTATGCAGAATGAAATGGCTCTGGCGACAGAACAGCTTTCTAAACAGCTCTTGGATTATGAGAAACAGGTGAGTGGTTTTAACTTCCGGAGCATTAGCAGCCATGATGAGTTCTGGGAATGTCTGAATATCAGTTGTTATGGATGAATCTGACATGATGGTTTGTGAGTGCAGAATTTTGCTCTGGCGAAAGGCGATGAAGAGGTGATCAACACTTTACAGCACTTCGCCAAAAGCGTGGAAGAGGTGAGGAGACTCCTGCTGTGTGTGTGTGTGTATGTGTGTGTGTGTGAGACCGCAGGGTCTCTCGATCAGAGCGAGTCCATCAGTCGTGTGGCAGCTGGTCTGGGTTGTTTCTCTCATGCAGGTTGTTTGATGTTTGCTAAGATGGCGAGATCACATGACCTTCAGCAAGATCACATGACCTTCATCATTTACCTCACATACTGCAGAATTTAAGTTCATATTATTCAGATTATGAAGTAAAGCGGCAACTTTTCAGTGTGACATTTCTTTTTCTTATACTGTAAAAACAACATATCACGGTAATATTTTTAAAATATTTGATTTCGATATGATTTTGATATTAATAACATTAATATTTTGATAACAAACGTCTTTTAATTTCTAGCTGAACTCTCTGCACGCTGAACTGGCCACACAGATCGCTGACAAGATGGTGTTTCCCATGGTGCAGTTCAGAGAGAAGGACCTTACAGGTACAACACTTTATTTTACAGTATCATTGTTACATATTTTACATGTAGTTACTGTAGTAATAACTACATAATTACATGCAATTAACCCTAAACCAAACCCTCATCCTAACACTATAGTAAGTATTTAATTAATATTACGCAATAAATACTTAAATGTATAATTAGCCTGTAACACTGATACCTTAAATAAAGTTTAACCTAAAATTATTTATATTTTTAATTATTTATATTATTTATTGTACACTTATTAAAATAATCATTTTAAAAATACTTTTTGTTTTTTTGTTTTTTTTTCTTGTCGCATCCAAAATAAAAGTTTGTATTACACATATTTGTGTATGTGTATATTTATTGTGTATATATAAATATAAACACAATCATGTATATATTTAACAAAAATGTATTATATTTATATATAACATATTTATATTTGTATATGATATAAATTATACAAATAAATATATGTGTGTGTGTGTGTGTAAATATTTCTTTAATATATACATGTATGTGTTTAGCATTCAATTATACATAATAAATATAAACACAAACATTTATTTTGGATGGGATTAATCGTGATTAAGCACTAATATAATATTAATTCAGTTATTTCTTGAACAATGGTGTCTTTTTTTATTTGATTAAATTAGGTAGATAAATCCCCCCCGAAAAAATATTTCTTCACTTTTGAAGCTTTTTTGTTTATTTAGTAAATGTATTTATTTAAAATGTATTTATAAAATATAAAATGTTACATTTTCTTTGATTCACTCATATCTCAATCAATGCGT